>SNVD02006488.1:0-24968 GCA_013180625.2 Boswellia sacra
ATCCGCAAACACAAACAAGTCAATTAGAATGGGTCTAAAAAGTTTAGAAGTTAGCCTCCTTATTCAGCCATTATGGATTAAAGAAATCCAGAATGCGTTTCAAGAGAACTTTGAACTTTTTAAGCCACCACTCTAAAAACCGAGATTAGAAAATATTACCTGGGACGAAAGAAATAACCTGAAAAAGCTTAAAAGAAAAGACATGAAAAATCTCAAATAAACACACTAAAAAGAAAGCAAACAAAAACGAAGCAAACCAGCAAATAGAGATTACAGATGGAGGGTTAAATCCAGTTGACGCCTTTGTTGCCTTCTCCAAACCAATTTATCCGAGCCATTGTTGGATCAGGTGAATAGACGAATTCTTGTAGTTTGTCAATTAAATCTCCTGCAGTTGAAGCTGTAACCAGCATTTGCCTTGCTGACAGTGAGATGAAATTTTTTTCTACAGCTTGATCAAGAAAGGACAACAAACCATCAAAAAAATTATTAACAGTTAACACACCAATGGGTTTCCGATGGATGTTTAGCTGTGCCCAAGAGGTGATTTGAAATATCTCCTTTAATGTACCATAACCACCGGGCAAAGCTATAAATGCATCAGATTTAATGACCATATGTGCAATACGCTCATGCATACTAGAAACCTGTAACTCTTTCCCCATGGTGTTGCCTACGATATCTCGTACAGCTAATGGTTTAGGGATAATGCCGAGAACTTTGCTTCCTCCTAAGGATGCAGCTGTCGACACACACCCCATTACCCAAGACTACCCCCTCCGTAAATCAAATGAATACCCCTCGCAGCTAATGTCCTACCAAGATCAAGAGCTGCTGTGGTAAACTCTCCATCTTTACCAATTTGCGATCCGCAAAATACGCATATATTGCGGAATCGCTGAATTGGTGTTTTCTCCATTTCTACAAGTGCTCTAATCTTGTGTAAGACACGTTAGATATTATGCCTTTCAATTGCAGACGGGTTACGGATGACATAATTAACGATATGCAGAATGGATAATATAACAACCCATAAAACTTCTCAATTTTGACAGTTAAACTGGTGAACAACTTTCTGGTGGGGGTTTGTCGAAGGTGCAGATTTTATCCCCCAAGATTTGAAAATGAGATAATGCTTTTTCGGTGAGTGTTATGGACAAAACCTATAACACACTTGTCCTCCCCTCCACGTGAACATTGGAAACATTGGAGATATACTTCGGGCGTGGGTTGACAAAACCCCCCAACTTGCTCCCACTAGTGTGAAAGCATAAAAAAATAGAGATCCCTTTCGGTGGAGTTGACAAAACCTCCACACTTGTCTTCCACGTGTGCTTATATCATGGGGTAGTCATCTGGTTTGTCAAAAAGAAACCTTGAAATTAAAACAAACAAAATCAATAAACAACAACAACACAAAAAGAACATTGATAATCAGATCAAACGAAACAAGAAAGAAATAAAATTCGACAACAACAACACACATTCAAATATACAAGTAGTTGTGATTGTTGCTCACATCTTCCTCTGGTTTTACGTCCAGTAACGGCTGAAACGCCTTCTATGAGTCGGGGATTTGCTTCCCATCCAGTTTTCTTATAAACGGGCAAACAGGGTCGTTTTTAGTCAGATTCCCTAGACTATAACACTGCAATTCATCACGAAATTGTGTCCATAGATTACGCAATTCACGCTGAACAAGTCCACAAGAATGTGACTCGAGAGTTAACAAAACATTATCCAGCGACTCATTACTCAAACCATTCTTAATAAATGCAAGTTTATCTTCTCTATTCCTGGACGAAAAACCTAATGAACGACAAGTCTGGTTACAATTCCATCTAGCACATTTATAACATACTTGTAACCTTTTCGCTCTTCGCCTCTTGGCGTAGTAGCTATTTCCTAGACAAGGCATGTATTTTGCGAGATTAATGTCCGGCTCACCGGACAATCTCACCTTGGCTTCGATAAGCCATCGGATATCAGCAGGCACATTTAGGAGCATCAATGCCCAAAGTCTAGTCATCCGTACTTTATAAATTTTAAAAACAGCATTTTGAGGAAGTGAAGGGAAATATTTACGAAGGTTCGATAGAAGATATCAGCATCCATTGAAGAGAAGAAAAGGAGAGATATTACCGATAATGCGATTGAGTTTGTTCTTCTCCCAGATATGCACGTTTCAAAACCTTCGAACAATGGCTTCAACTCCCGTTTTGAAATGTTTCACAAGCTGCTTCATTTTGTTTTATTCTTTTCTTCTTTTTTGTATTTTTCCAAAACAACATTTGGTTGCCTCCCAAGAATGCGCTTGGTTTAACGTCCTCGACCCCGTTGGTTCCATCATGCGGAGGATCCAATTCCGCTTGCTTCTCTAGTGGGGCTTGGATCCTTCTTCCAACACGAAATGGGTGCATGCATCGGCTTGAGCCTTGGATGTTAGCAATCGTCCACCCAATAGCTGTTTTGTGGTCTGTAAGTATTTGGACGAGTTTCTCTTCTTGTATTCGTGCAAGGCCCATTTCTATTATAATTGGCTAAGGATCATTCTCACTCAATAATCCATGCCTCAAATGATCTGGAAGAAGCTTAAGCTCCAAGGCAGGGGCTGTCATCACAGAAGGAAGAATGTTCTCATTAGATAAAGGAAATTGAATGTACGAAACATCATACCTATATGTGGTTATTGCGATGGTCTCATCTAAGCTTGCCACAACTTCCTCCATTTCTTTGGACACTTGTATCAAAATTTCTGACTCCTTAGAATTTTTTGTCCCTATATGCTCACTAATAGCTACATCCAATCCATTCTTGCGAGTTAACTCAAAATATTGTTGTGGCAAAGAATCAACAACGTCAACTGCAAAACAGAATGTAAGTCACTAGAGTACCTCATTACCTCAAAAATATTGAAACATATCACCTTGCCATCAAACTCTATGATGAGAGTGCCATCATGAACATCAATCTTTGTTCTAACAGTTTTCGAGAATGGTCTCCGTAACAGAATCGAAGTTGGATTAGGAGATGTCTCATCCTCTATTTCAAGGACAAAGAAGTTTGCTGGGAAAAACAATTGATTCACCTGCACAAGCACATCTTCCACAACTCTTTTAGGATATGCATTAAAATGATCAGCAAGCTGAATGGTAATACCAGTTTCCGCAAAAAGTCCAAGATTTAAAGAAGCATAAATAGAATATGGCATGATGTTAATAAATGCTTCTAAATCTAACCTAGCTCTTTCAAACTTAGTTTTACCAATGGTGCATGCAATGGTGAACGTACCTGAATCTTTGTATTTCGGAGGAATTTTTCTTTGTAAAATAGTTGAAACATTTTCCCCCACACTTACCTTCTCATTTCCTTTCAACTTTCTCTTGTTGGTGTATAACTCCTTGAGAAATTTTGCATAACGAGGTAATTGCTTGATAGCATCCAGAAGTGGTATATTTACCTCAATCTTGCGAAAAGTTTCCAGGATTTTCTGTTCTTGTTCCTCCTCCGATTTTGCAAATCTGCTAGGAAATGGTGGAGGAGTAACATAAGAAGGAATTTGAGTTTCAAGATCGACCTTGAGATGATGTGTTGTTTCATAGGGGAAGTGTGTGTCATCTCCTTCATCAGTTTTGTGATTTCCTTTGTCAGGGTTGTGGATACTTGCCCCAGTTTCCATTTGCTCTCCATTTCGAATTTGCTCTCCACTTCGCAAAGTTATCGCACAAGCATTCTCTCTTGGATTGATCACCGCTTGAGAAGATATTTTTTCTGAGTCTTGGCCCTCGAATTTGCTCATGCTAGTAGCCAATTGTCCCATTTGATTTGCCAGGTTTTGGATACTTGCCCCAGTTTCCTGCTGGAATTGCATTGTGTTAGTGGCAAGTGCATTAACAATATCTTCGAGAGACATCCCTGAGTTTTGTGAAGCTGGTTGCGGTGCTGGATGTGGCATTGGTGGTGGTTGCATTTGAAATGGTTGCTGCACTCTAGGTTGATTGAAACTTTGTTGCCGATTTGGGATCACATTTGGAGTGATTGGTTGATGATTCCAGTAACTGAAATTATGTTGATCTTCCTCATCCGAGCATGTAAGTTCTAGAGAAGGAGCATTCCATTTGCTCGTTGGTCTGGAAATCCCACATGGCATTGGCTTGTTTCAATATATTCTTTCTTGTAAAGTTGGATACATGTCGATTGGATGCTCCATCGTAGAATATATCCCACATTCATAATATTTTTGCATATCTCCTACAGCCATGTTTTCCACAAGAGAGGTTAGCTCAGAAAGTTGTTGTTCAATGTTCGGAGTGCTTACCTCATTTAATCTCCATGGTACTTGTGGCTCAAATCCGCTACTGAATTGATAGAAGTTTACTGCCATGTTGTCTAAACACAAACAATCAGAAAAGAAAAACAAAGAAAATATGAATCCACAATGAAAACAAAATAACAAATCGATTAGAAAATCAATCCCCGGCAACGGCGCCAAAAACTTGATGCGTTCGTAACTAGCAAGTATACTAGTCGCACAAGTAATAAAGTGATAAGTAAGATATCGTTCCCACGAGGATTGATTCTAATTGAATTTGTTATTTTCAGCAACAATAAACTAAACAGTGGGGATTTTTGTTGAATGATTTACTAAATGAAATAAGAATGCAAGTAAAGAATACAAAACAGAAAGTAAATTTGAATGAAAAATCAATGGGAGACACTTGGTTAAGAGTTCATTCTCTGCCACAAGATATGAATTTGTGAATTAACATAGAATTGTAATCCAATTACAGCATTGAAGTTATCAACCGTAGATAACAACAAGCTCTGTTATCCCAATCTTTCCTTACTTTGTTGTTAAACAAAACAGGCTCTTTATTTAATCTCTATCCATTAAACACCTAGAACAAGCTCTCTAAATTTAATTCAATGGATGCATTACGATAAGAAAGATAGGTTGATCTAAGCAATAAACACACAAGCTCGGATTATTTAACTTTGGTTGTATTCTCCAATTGCAATCTCTGATCACAATTTTGCTACTAATGATTAGAAATTCAAGACAATTACGGATCAAGATTTCTAGTCTAGCAATAAATCACAACCAGATTATATTCTGTTGGCCACTCAAATACAATCAGCAAGCAATCATAAGCATTAAATATGGGAGAATACAGGCAACTTCAATTATAGAATTGGATAACAATTCCTTACACAATCAACTTACAAAAACCATATCAGGGGCTTTGAAATCACCCTCAACCAATTCAGATTCAGTTACACATGTTTAAGAACGTGGTAAATACAATACAACATGGAGACATTCCAGAAAATGAAAGGGAAGGGAAAAACTTAGCAAATTTGATGCAATTCACTTTGGATTGAAGTTCTTCCTCTTTCCATGCCTTCAATCTCCTTCAAGAACTCCAAGAGATGAGAGAAATCCAAAGATGCAGCCTCCGACCGAGAAGAAACGTTCTCCGGCCCTCTTCAATTATGAATACGAAACCCTAAAATGTGTTTAAATACTCTGCTAAGTAACGTGGCTACAAGTGTTCCCGTATTATGACATGCTACAGTGGATGTTGTTGGTGAGTACATTTCTACACTTCGTTACCTGTTTGATTACACTTTCGGTACACTGTGAAGGGATTCATAAACCGTAAATTTCTCCAAAAAGTAGACTTCGTGAGAGCTTTTTCAAGGCGGTATATGATATGTCATCGGGTTCATTGTATATCAAGACAATTAAATCCGAGAAGATGGCTGACTAGCAGAGGTGAAAATGAAGGGTTTTACTCCATTTTTGTGCAAGTTGCTCCAAAACTCCTACAAACATCATAACCACACAAAAACATAAAAATACCAAGGAATATAGCAAAGAAACATGGACGAATTGATATGAAAATTATATATAAATAGAGCACACTTAATCATTACGTGTGATCACGATGTTCTAATCTAGCAATAGACAAAAACCAGATTATATTCAGTTGGCCATTTGAAATACAATCCAGCAAGCAATCATAAGCATTAGATATAGGAAAATACAAGCAACTTCAATTAGAGAATTGGATAACTACTTCTTGCACAATCAACTTACAAAAACCATATCAGGGGCTTTGAAATCACCCTCAACCAATTCAGATTCAGTTACACATGGTTAAGAACATGGTAAATACAATACAACATGGAGACATTCCAGAAAATGAAAGGGAAGGGAAACACTTAGCAAATTTGATGTAATTCTCTTTGGATTGTAGTTCTTCCTCTTTCCAAGCTTCCTTTCTCCTTCAAGAACTCCAAGAGATGAAAGAATTCCAGAGCTGCAGCTTCTACCACGTTGTCCCCTCTTCAAGTTATGAAAATAAAACCCTAAAAATGTGTTTATATACTCTACTCCAAGACAGTAACCTGCTACAGTGAGCCCGTATTATCGCATGTTAGCAGAATTTGTAGGAATTATCGTCTAAACACTTCTCATAGTGGAGATGTTTTGATTACAACTTTTGGTACACTGAATGGATTTATAAACCGTAAATTTCTCCAGAAAATAGACTCGAGAGCTTTCCAACGGTATATAATATGTCATCGGGTTCATTGTATATCAATACAATTAAATCCGAGAAGATGGTTGACTAGCAGAGGTGAAAATGAGGGTTTTACTCCATTTTTGTGCAAGTTGCTCCAAAACTCCTACAAACATCAAAACCACACAAAAACATAAAAATACCAAGGAATATAGCAAAGAAACATGGACGAATTTATATGAAAATGATAAATATAGTTAAGACACCGTATCAATGGTGCATGTGAATGGTGAACTTACCTGGATCTTTGCTTTTTGGGGTATTTTCTTTGCAATACATCTAAAACATTTGTGCTGCGGCCACACTTACTTTCTCATTTCCTTTCAACTTTCTCTTGTTGGTGCATAACTCCTTGAGAAATTTGCATAACGAGGTACTTGCTTGATAGCATCCAGAAGTGGTATATTTACCTCGATCTTGCGAAAAGTTTCCAGGATTTCCTATTCTTGTTCCTCCTTCTTTGATTTTGCAAATCTGTTAGGAAAAGGTGGGGGAGTAACATATGAAGGAATATGAGTTTTAGGATTTACCTTAGAAGATGATGTTTTATTCATGGTGGAAGTGGTGTCATCCCCTTCATCAGTTTGTGATTTCTTTGGTGGAATCTCTAATTGCTTCCCACTTCTCAAAGTTACGGCACTAGCATTCTCTCTTGGATTGATCACCGGCTGAGAAGGTAATTTCCTGAGCTTTGACTCTCAAATTTGCTCATGTTAGTGGCCAATTGTCCCATTTGATTTTCCAGGTTTTGGATACTTGCCCTAGTTTCCTGCTGAAATTGCATTGTGTTAGTGGCAAGTGCTTTAACACTATCCTGGAGAGACATAACTGAATTTTGTGGAGCTGGTTGTGGTTGTGCTTGTAATGGTTGCTGCACTCTTGGTTGTTTGAAACCTGGTGGTCAATTTGGTATGGCATTTGGGGCAATTGGTTGATGATTCCCATATCTTAAATTAGGGTGATCTCTCCATCCAGCATTGTAAGTATTGGAGAAAGGGTCATACCTTTGCCTCGTTTGTCCTGGAAATCCACCCATGGCATTGGCTTGTTCCATATATTCTTCTTGTAAAGTTGGATACATGTCGATTGGATGCTCCATCGTAGAATATAACCCACATTCATAAGATTTTTGCATATCTCCTACAGCCATGTTTTCCACAAGAGAGGTTAGCTCAGAAAGTTGTTGTTCAATGTTCGGAGTGCTTACCTCATTTACTCTCCAATGTAGTTGTGGCTCAAATCGGCTACTGAATTGTTGAAAGTTTACTGCTATGTCACCTAAACACAAACAATCAGAAAAGAAAAACAAAAAAAATACGAATCAACAATGAAAACAAAATAACAAATCGATTAGAAAATCAATCCCAGGCAATGGCGCCAAAAACTTGATGCGTTCGAAACTAGCAAGTATACTAGTCGCACAAGTAATAAAGTGATGAGTAAGATATCATTCCCACAAGGATTGATTCTAATTAAATTTGTTATTCGAAAGCGAAAACAGAATAAATGGGGGGTTTTGTTGATTGATCAACTAGATGAAATATTAATGCAAATAAAGAATAACACAATGCAAACTTAATTGAAATGGGAATTAATCAATGATAGAAATCTGGTTAAGGGATCATTCTCTGCCACAAGATACGGATTTGCGAATTAATTGTATAATTGTCATCCAATTATACCATTGAAATTATCAACCGTAGATAACAATAAGCTCTGCTACCCCAATCTTTCCTTACTTTGTTGTTAAATAAAACAGGCTCTTTATTTAATCTCTATCCATTAAACAACCTAGAACAAGCTCTCTAAATTTAATTCAATTGATGCATTATGATAAGAAAGACAGGTTGATCTAAGCAATAAACACACAAGCTCGGATTATTTAACTTAGGTTATATTCTCAAATTGCAATCTCTGATCACAATTTTGCTACTAATGATTAGAAATTCAAGACAATTACGGATCAAGATTTCTAGTCTAGCAATAGATAACAACCAGATTATATTCAGTTGGCCACCCAAACACAATCAGCAAGCAATCATAAGCATTAAATATGAGAGAATACAAGCAACTTCAATTAGAGAATTGGATAACAATTCTTTACACAATCAACTTACAAAAACCATATCAGGGGCTTTGAAATCACCCTCAACCAATTCAGATTCAGTTACACATGTTTAAGAACAACATAAATACACTACAGAGAAATTCCAGAATTGAAAAGGAAAAGAAAAACTTAGCAAATCCTTTGAAAATCTCCTTTGTAGATGAATCTCCTTAGGATTGTAGTTCTTCCTCTTTCCAAGCCTTCTTTCTCCTTCAAGAACTCCAAGGGATGAGAGAAATCCAGAAATGTTGCCTCCAACACGTTCTCCCCCCTTCAAGTTACCAAAATAAAACCCTAAAATGTGTTTATATACTCTGCTACAGTAACCTGCTACAGTGCCCCGTATTATACATGCTACAGAGATTTTTGAAATTATATTTCTACACTTCTCACACTGTTTTGATTATAACTTTTGGTACACTAAATGAATTCATGAACCGTAAATTTCTCTAGAAAATAGACTTCGAGAGCTTTCCAACGGTATACAACATGTCATCGGGTTCATTGTATATCAATACAATTAAATCCGAGAAGATGGTTGACTAGCAGAGGTGAAAATGAAGGGTTTTACTGCATTTTTGTGCAAGTTGCTCCAAAACTCCTACAAACATCAAAACCACACAAAAACATAAAAATACCAAGGAATATAGCAAAGAAACTGTCTCTTATACACATCTAGATGTGTATAAGAGACAGGTTTGAGCCTTAATAGCCAACCTTGACTGAAATTGATCCCTAGTTACCCCTTTGAGCCTTTGTAAAGATGTGTATAAGAGACAGTTGTAGGAGTTTTGGAGCAACTTGCACAAAAATGGAGTAAAACCCTTCATTTTCACCTCTGCTAGTCAACCATCTTCTCGGATTTAATTGTATTGATATACAATGAACTCGATGACATATCATATACCGTTGAAAAGCTCTCGAAGTCGACTTTTTGGAGAAATTTACGGTTTATGAATCCATTCAGTGTACCGAAAGTTGTAATCAAAACAGTGTAAGAAGTGTAGAAATGTAATTCCACACATCACTGTAGCATTATAATACGGGACACTGTAGCACGTTACTGTAGCAGAGTATTTAAACACATTTTAGGGTTTTATTTCATAACTTGAAGAGGGGAAAACGTGGGAGGAGGCTGCATTTCTGGATTTCTCTCATCCCTTGGAGTTCTTGCAGGAGAAAGAAGATTTTGAAAGAAGAGGAACTACAATTCCAAGAAGATTCATCTACAAAGAAGATTATCAAAGAATTTGCTAAGTTCTTTCTTTCCTTTTCAATTCTGGAATTTCTCTGTATTGTATTTGTTATTCTGATTGAATATGTGTAACTAAATCTGAATTGGTTGAGGGTGATTTCAAAGCCTTGATATGGATTTTGTAAGTTGATTGTGTAAGAAATTGTTATCCAATTCTCTAATTGAAGTTGCTTGTATTTTCCAATATCTAATGCTTATGATTGCTTACTGATTGTATTTGGAATGGCCAACTGAATATAATCTGTTGTTGTCTATTGCTAGATTAGAAATCTTGATCCGTAATGGTCATGAATTTCCAATCCTTAGTAGCAAAATTGTGATCAGAGATTGCAATTGGAAAATACAACCTAGTTTAAATAATCTGAACTTGTGTGATTATTGCTTAGATCAACCTATCTTTCTCATCGTAATGCTTCCATTGAATTAAACTAAGAGAGCTTGTTCTAGGTTGTTTAATGGATAGAGATTAAATAAAGAGCTTGTTTTATTTAACAACAAAGTAAGGAAAGATTGGGATAACAGAGCTTGTTGTTATCTACGGTTGATAACTTCAATGCTGTAATTGGATTACAATTCTATGTTAATTCACAAATTCATATCTTGTGGCAGAGAATGAACTCTTAACCAAGTGTCTCTCATTGATTTTTCACTCCATTTAACTTTGCTTTGTGTTATTCTTCATTTGCTTTCGTATTAAGTTTAGTTAATCAATCAACAAAACCCCCCCTGTTTAGTTTATTATTGCTGGAAAATAACAAATTCAATTAGAATCAATCCTCGTGGGAACGATATCTACTTATCACTTTATTACTTGTGCGACTAGTATACTTGCTAGTTTCGAACGCATCAGAAAGTAATACATAAATAAACACCTATCAAAATCAATGCCCCACACATAAAAAATCTCAACAATAAGTATAGAGGTTTGTGGCATTTGATTTTTGCCACTTAAATTACCTATCCTTTGACAACGGTCACAAGCTTTGCAAAAGAGATATCATCTTTGAACAAAGATGGCCAGTAGAATCCACAATCAAGAACTCAGAGGGCTGTTCTTTTTGGTCCAAAGTGACCTCCACATGCATATGAATGATAGAAGGTTAAAATTGAATGAAACTCATATTCAGAAACGCACCTTCTTATCACTTGGTCAGAACAATGCTTCCATAAGTACGGATCATCCCATATGTAGTGCTCGGAAATGTTTTTGATCTTGTCTCTTTGAGCTCGAGTCAAGTCATATGGTAACTTCTTGGTAACTAAGTAGTTGATAATATCTGCATACCAAGGGGCTACATGATCAGAATAAACGGTTACTTTAATACTAATCAAATACGAACGAAACTTTTCTAAAGCAAAAATAACCGCTAGCAGCTCTTTCTCAGTGGTAGAATAATTAAGCTGAGCATCATTTAAAGTCCGAGATGCATAGTAAATGGCATGTGAAATTTTGCCAATTCATTGAACCAAAACGGCACCCACAGCATAGTCACTTGTATCGCACATGATCTCGAATGGATGATCCTAATTTGGAGATTGGATCACTGGAGCCGAAGTCAAGAGTTCCTTCAGTTTCTCAAATACCTTATTGCATTTCTCATCAAATTCAAAGGCCACATCATTCTGTAGCAATCTGCATAGGGGCAATGCTATCTTCGAAAAATCTCTTATGAACCTACGATAGAAACCTGCATGACCAAGAAAAGAATGAATATCCCGCACACTTGTGGGGGGTGATAAGGAACATATAGGGTCTATCTTAGATTTGTCAACTTCTATACCCCTAGCAGAAATAACATGTCCCAAAACTATACCCTGATCTACCATAAAATGATATTTTTCCCAATTCATAACAAGATTAGTTTCTATACATCTTTGAAGTATAAGTGTAAGGTTGTCAAGGCATTTATCAAAAGAATCACCAAAAACGCTAAAGTCATCCATAAATACCTCAATGATGTTCTCTACATAATCAGACAATATACTTACCATACATGTTCAAAGACGTCATAAATACAACACAACATAGAAACATTCCAGAAAATGAAAGGGAAAGGAAAAACAAAGCAAATCTTTTGCAAATCTCCTTAGGATTGTAGTTCTTCCTCTTTCCAAGCCTTCTTTCTCCTTCAAGAACTCCAAGAGATGAGAGAAATCCACAGGAACAGCCTCCAATTCGTTCCCCCCTCTTTTTTTTTTTAAAAATAAAACCCTAAAATATGTTTATATACTCTACTACAGTAACCTGCTATAGTGCCCCATATAATAACATGCTACAGTGATTTTTGGAATTACAATTCTGCACTTCTCATACCATTTTGATCATAACTTTTGGTACATAAATGGATTCACGAACCGTAAATTTCTCTAGAAAATAGATTTATAGAGCTTTGCAATGGTATATAGCACATCATTTGGTTCATTGTATATCAATACAATTAAATCCGAGAAGTTGGTTGACTAGCAGAGGTGCAAATGAAGGATTTTACTCCAATTTAGTGCAAGTTTCTTCAAAACTCCTACAAACATCAAAACCATACAAAAACATAAGAATACCAAAGAATATAGCAAAGAAACATAGACGAATTGATATAAAAATAATACATAAATAGACACCTATCAGTGTTTGCCCCATTTCTACATGTGCCCTAACCATGTGTAAGACAATGATGCATGTTAGGTATTGTGTTTTTCAAGGTCAAAAGATGTTATAATAATTACATTTGAAAATATGGAGAACAGATGAATACACATATAATGCTCTCAAATTTGAGACATGGGACATAATTTCGATGGGGGTTGCTCGATCATTTTTATCACCCCAAGATTTTAAAAATTGAGATATGCTTTTGGTAGGGGTCGATAAAACCCCCCACACTTGTCTTCCATGTGTGCTTATGTTGTGGATAGTTGTGTGGTTTGTCAAAAAGAAAACTAGAAATTAAAACAAAAAAAAAATCAACCAACAACAACAACACAAAGACAACAATAATAATCAAATCAAACAAAACAAGAAAAATAAATTTCAACAATAATAACACACATTCAAATATACAATTAGTTGTGATTATGGCTTAAATTTTTCTCTGGTTTTACGTCCAACAATGTCTTAAACGCTTTCTATGAGTCGAGGATTTGCTTCCCATCTAGTTTTCTTATAAACTGGCAAACAGGTTCTTTTTTAATCAGATTCCCTAGATGACAACGCTATAGTTCTTCACGGATTGTATCCGTAGATTAAGCAATTCAAGACGAATAAGTCCACAAGAATGTAACTCAAGAGTTAGTAAAATATTATCCAGAGACTCATTACTCAGGCCATATTTAATGAACTTAAGTTTGTCTTCTCTATTCATGGATACAAAACCTAATGACTGACAACTCTGGTTACAATTCTATCTAGCAAATTTATAACATACTTGTAACCTCTTTGCTTTTCACCTTTTGGTGTAATAGCTTTTTCCTAGAACAGGCATGTATATTATAAAATTAATGTCAGGCTCACTGGATAATCTTACCTTGGCTTCGATAAGCCATCGAATATCCGTAGGCATATTTAGGAGCATCAACATCCAAACTCTAGTCAATTATACTTTATAAATTTTGAACACAGCATTTTGAAGAAATGAAGGGAAATTTTATGAAGGTTTTACAAAAATATATCGATATCCATTAAAGAGACGAAAATGAAAGATATTACCGATAATGCGTTTGAGTCTGTTCTTCTCTAAGATATGCATGCTTCAACCCTTCAGGCAATGACTTCAGTTCTCATGTGGATGTATCCTCAAGCTGTTGTGCAAATGAGTGCAAAGCACAGGATAATCAAATTAAACAAAAGAAAATAAAATAAAATGAAAACACATAAAAGAAATAAAAACATAACAGCAAACAAAAGTAAAATACAAACAACAAAGGAAATGAGACAGATGGCAAAGAGAGATAACATCTTATCAATTATGATGGATAGATCCCATGAAAGGAATCTCCTTAAGACATAAAAAATTTGATCATTACTGCCTTCTTTTCTTCTTCTTTTTATTTTTTTATTTTTTAATTTTCAAAAACATTGGGTTGCCTCCCAATAAGTGCTTATTTTAATGTCCCTAGCCTGACGTTACCTACCCTCACCCATCAAGATAAGTTGGCTCGTAGAGTGGTATCTCATCGTTGTCCTGCATCACTGAATTTTCATACTAAGGCTTCAACCTGTGTCCATTCACCTTAAATACTTTGCCATTTTTTAAGCTTTTAATTTTTACTGCATCATGAGAAAAGACAACAGTAATAACAAAGGGTCCAACCGAGGGAGAACGTAATTTACCTGGAAATAACTTGAGGCAAGAATGAAATAAAAGGACTTTTTGTCCTACTTCAAAATTCTTCCTAGAAATCATCTTATCATGAAATGCCTTAGTTCTCCCCTTGTAAATTTTTGAATTCTTATAGGCATCATTTCTAAGTTCTTCCAATTCTTGTAGTTGAAGCTTCCTTTGTTCACTGGCAGCATCCATCTCCATGTTACAAAGCTTTCCTACCCACCATACTTTGTGTTCGAACTCTATGGAAAGGTGGCATGGCTTACCATAGACTAACCTATGTGGAGACATACCAATAGGTGTCTTGTGAGCAGACTGGTATGCCCATAGTGCACCACCAAGTGGTAAACTATAATCTTTTATGTTTCGATTCACTATCTTCTCCAAGATGGACTTGACTTCTCGATTTGAAACTTCAACTTGACCAGTAGTTTGTGGATGATATGCAATAGACATCTTGTGAGTGATGTTGTATTTTTTGAGCAAGGCTTCAAATGATCTATTGTAGAAGTATATTCCTCTATCGCTAATTAATGGTTCTTAGTATTCCAAATCTTGCAAAAATGTTAGTTCTAACAAAATCTACGGCAACTTTAGAATCATTAGTTCTCGTACCTTTTGCTTCCACCCAATTAGAAATATAATCTATTACAAGTATAATGTAAGCATTATCAAAAGATGAAGGAAAAGGACCCATGAAATCAATACCCTACACATCAAAAATTTCAATAATAAGTATAAGAGGTTTGTGGCATTTGATTTTTGGCACTTAAATTACTTGTCCTTTGACAACGGGCACAAGCTTTACAAAAGAGATATGCATCTTTAAACAATGATGGCCAGTGGAATCCATAATCAAGAACTTTGAGGGCTATTCTTTCTGGTCCAAAGTGACCTCCACATGCATATGAATGACAAGAGGTTAAAATTGAATTAAATTCAGATTTGAAAACCCAGCTTCTTATCACTTGGTTAGAACAATGCTTCTATAAGTATGGATCATCTCATATGTAGTACTTGGCAATGCTTTTGATCTTGTCTCTTTGAGCTCGAGTCAAGTCAACTGGTAGCTTCTTGGTAACTAAGAAGTTGACAATATATGCATACAAAGGGGCTATTAGACTTAAAGATAGTAATTGTTCATCCGAAAAACTTTCATGTAATACTACTACATCCTCATCATGGATAAGGCGACTAAGATGGTCTGCAACTAAGTTTTCACTTCCCCTCTTATCTTTGATCTCCAAGTCAAATTCTTGTAAGAGGAGTATCCACCTGATAAGTCTTGGTTTAGCATTTTTCTTTGTGAGCAACTACTTCAAGGCTGCATGATCAAAATAAACGGTTACTTTAGTATTAATCAAATAAGAACGAAACTTTCTGAAGCAAAAATAAAAGCTAATAGCTCTTTTTTAGAGGTGGAATGGTTAAGCTGAGCATCATTTAAAATTCGAGATGCATAATAAATGGAATGTGAAATTTTGCCAATCCATTGACCTAAGACAGCACCCATAGCATAGTCACTTGCATCACACATGATCTCGAATGGATGATCCCAATTTGGAGGTTAGATCATTAGAGCTGAGGTCAAGAGTTCCTTCAGTTTCTCAAATTTCTTGTTGTATTTCTCATTAAATTCAAAGGTCACATCATTTTGTAGCAGTCTGCATAGGGGCAATGCTATCTTTGAAAATTATATTATGAACCTATGATAGAAACCCACATGACCAAGAAAAGAACGAATATTCCGTACACTTGTGGGTGGTAAGGAACATATAAGGTCTATCTTAGATTTATCAACTTATATACCCTTAGCAAAAATAACATGTCTCAAAACTGTACCTTGATCTACAATAAGATGACATTTTTCCTAATTCAGAATAAGGTTAGTTTCTATACATCTTTGAAGTATAAGTTTACAGTTGTCAAGGCATTTATCAAAAGAATCATAAAAAACATTACAAGTCATCCATTAATATCTCAATGATGTTCTGGATATAATCAGAGAAAATACTTACCATGCACCTTTAGAAAGTGGAAGGGGCATTGCAAAGACCCAATGGCATGCGTCTATAGCCAAATATGCCAAACGGGCATGTGAGTGTAGTTTTCTCTTGGTCCTCAGGGGTAATGACAATCTGATTATATCCTGAATAACCATCAAGAAAACAATAGTGAGAATGACCTGCTAACCTTCCAAGCATTTGATCAATGAATGGCAAGGGAAAGTGATCCTTGCGAGTTGCTAAATTGAGCTTTCGATAATCAATGCAAACTCACCACCCGGTTTGGATGGGAGTGGGAATTAGCTCATTATTGTCATTCTTAACCATAGTAACACCAGATTTCTTGGGAACAACTTGGACTGGGCTCACCCACTTGCCATTTGAAATCAGATAAATCACACTCACATCTAACAGTTTGAGGATCTCTTTCTTGACAACTTCCATAATGGGAGGATTCAACCTCCGTTATGCTTCCCTAGTGGGCTTGGATCCTTCTTCTAACAAGATACGGTGCATGCATATGGGTGGGCTAATACCTTTGATGTCAGCAATTGTTCACCCAATAACTAATTTGTGATCTTTAAGTACTCGGATGAGTTTCTCTTCTTGTAGCAGTGTAAGACCTTTTGCTATTATGACTGGCAAAGTATCTTTCTTACCCTAGAATAAATGCTTCAAATGATCTAGAAGAGGCTTAAGCTCTAAGGTAGAGGCTTTCATCACAGAAGGAATAAATTTCTCATTAGATAAAGGCAATTCAATGTAAGAAACATCATATTTATTTGTGGTTATAGCTTGTAGACACTAGATTTGTTAGGCTTGATGATGATACAAAGATGAATATCTAGTAAAGGAAACGATTGAAATGCCCTTGGAAGTCAAAAGAAAAAGGTGGGAAGAAATTGATATAAGGTCATAAAAAACTGACATGTGACTTACAAAAATCACAGAAATTAATCCAGAGGGAGTCTGTTGATGATTCATATACTGTTGTGAAGCTACGAATGTCTAGTTTTCGTAGAAATTTATGGATCACGAATCAAAGTTAAACTCAAAAAGTAATGGACTGGCTGTCAAATAGCCACCCAACTATTGACCAACAGCTGCTCGACTATCAAACAGCGGCCCGACTATTGATCAATAATCATTTGGCGGGCGGCTATTGGTCCCCTAATTTTGGAAATTTTCAGTTTAAACCTTTCTTTTTTGAATTTTGCTTCCTTTTTCATTTCTAGCCCTCAAATATATAAACCCCCCTTGGCTTACTTTTTAAGGCACACAAATTATTGACAATAATCATCTCTTCTTCTTCTTGAAGACATGCTAAAAAATTCGATAAGTCTTTTCCAATTTAAAGATTTGTAGACGTCCTATTGCTCTAAACTTGGAAAGGATACATCTTGAGAGTAATACTCTCTACTCCCTCTTATTTTCTTGCTTAGAATTAAGCATGACTAGGGTTAATTTTGCTTAAAATAAGCGTGTTTAGAATTTGATTTAATGTTTAGAAGCATGTTTAGAGTTTTATGAATTGTTTAACCCTTTTGTTTGTTTTGCGAGATGGATAAACGTGTTGAGATAAGTCCGCTTTCCCTCCTTTATTAGAAGCATATTTAGGAATATATTTTCTTTACAAATGCTTAGAATCATGCTTAAGAGCACATGATTCGAATCATGCTAGGAGAACTTATGACTGCTTTGATATATGCTAAGAAATAGCATAGAATAGTTAAGTGATGCGTTCGAAACTAGCAAGTATACTAGTCACACAAGTAATAAAGTGATGAGTAAGATATCGTTCCCACGAGGATTGATTCTAATTGAATTTGTTATTTTCCAGCAACAAGAAATTAAATAAGGGGGTTTTTGTTGAATGATTAACTAAATGAACTAAGAATGCAAATGAAGAATAACAAAACAGAAAGTTAATTTGAGTGAAAAATCAATGAGAGAAACCTGGTTAAGGGATCCTTCTCTACCACAAGCTATGGATTTGCGAATTAATTGTAGAATTGTCATTCAATTACACCATTGAAATTATCAACCGTAGATAACAACAAGCTCTGTTATCCCAATCTTTCCTTACTTTGTTGTTAAACAAAACAGGCTCTTTATTTAATCTCTATCCATTAAACAACCTAGAACAAGCTCTCTAAATTTAATTCAATGGATGCATTACGATAAGAAAGATAGGTTGATCTAAGCAATAAACACACAAGCTCGGATTATTTAACTTAGGTTGTATTATCCAATTGCAATCTCTGATCACAATTTTGCTACTAAGGATTAGAAATTCAAGACAATTACGGATCAAGATTTCTAGTCTAGCAATAGACAATATCCAGATTATATTCAGTTGGCCACCCAAATACAATCCAGCAAGCAAGCATAAGCATTAGACATGGGAAAATACAAGCAACTTCAATTAGAGAATTGGATAACAACTTCTTGCACAATCAACTTACAAAAACCATATTAGGGGCTTTGAAATCACCCTCAACCAATTCAGATTCAGTTACACATGTTTAAGAACGTGGTAAATACAATACAACATGGAGACATTCCAGAAAATGAAAGGGAAGGGAAAAACTTAGCAAATTTGATGTAATTCCCTTTGGATTGTAGTTCTTCCTCTTTCCAAGCTTCCTTTCTCCTTCAAGAACTCCAAGAGATGAAAGAATTCCAGAGCTTTAGCCTCCACCATGTTCTCCCCTCTCCAAGTTATGAAAATAAAACCCTAAATGTGTTTAAATACTCTGCTACAGTGACTTGCTACAGTGCCCCGTATTATACATACTACAGTGATTGTGGAATTATATTTCTATACATCTCACACTGTTTTGATTACAACTTTTGGTACACTGAATGGATTTATAAACCGTAAATTTCTCCAGAAAATAGACTTCGAGAGCTTTCAAACGGTATATAATATGTCATCGGGTTCATTGTATATCAATACAATTAAATCCGAGAAGATGGTTGACTAGCAGAGGTGAAAATGAAGGGTTTTACTCCATTTTTGTGCAAAGTTGCTCCAAAACTCCTACAAACTTCAAAACCACACAAAAACATAAAAATACCAAGGAATATAGCAAAGAAACATGGACGAATTGATATGAAAATGATATATAAATGGACACTTATCAAATTCCCCCACACTTAGACTTTGCTAGTCCTCGAGCAACTACGACAATATGAAATAAAAATAAACCGAAACAGAATCAACAAAAAATTAAAACACACAAATGCTTCATCTTGCAAATAGGCCTCAAAGATTGTACTTAATTATAACCCAAGGAAAACTTCAAAATAATGCATTTGATCAAGAATCTCATTACAAACATTAGCTTCGCTCTACTTCAATTCCTCAAATGTGTGTGTGTAGAGCCATTCTCACCTAATCACTTGTAACCTGGATGAGTTTATGCATAAAAATGAATCATATTTAATAGTGAAAATGTGCGTATAAATGAACTCCATAGGCTTGCTTTTCAAGTCACTCTCCACTAATGTAGACAAGCACAACACTAAGGATCAAGTAGGGCTTTATTAAGCTTGTAACGTTTGGCTTGGGTGAAGGTATGATAAAGGATAATAATTTGGTTCAAATCACCCACAAACACATAAATCATTCAAGACTATGTAGAGCTCAACCCTATAAAACAACTTCATTTAAATTCACCAGGTTACTCCCCCAAACTTATTTAGAACACTCAATCTTTTTTTTTTTTTTTTGCAGAAAACAAAAGAAAACTAAACCCCCACACTTTGTTGTTTCATTCTTTTTAAGAACACTTAAGGGTATAGATCTCTTATTCTTCTTCTTTTGTTCTCTTTTTTTTTCTTTTTTTTCTTTTTTTTATTACACTTCCCCTCCCCCACACTTAAATAACACATTGTCCCCAATGTGTAAGTATGTGGACAATAAGTGCAGATTGGCTTTTTTCTTTTTTTTCTTTTTTTCTTTTTTTTTAAACACAATAGAACTCACTTGCATTGCTCATGACACATCCCAACCTCCTCTAACTTCACAAAACCAGAACATAGCTCAAACTTTAATTGTGAATGATCTACATGCTCATAGGTAAGGGATAAACTGTTTGGAACAAATTCATTTGAGGTAGGAAATCTTTTAGTGAGTTAACAAAGAAAAAGGCTTACAGAGGCTCAAAGGGGTAACTAGGGATCAATTTCAGTCAAGGTTGGCTATTAAGGCTCAAACGGTCCACAGATGGCCTAAATCATTTCCCCAATGTTGCACAGTCTAGGATTTCGCCTCGAGTGACCATCAAACAAGTTCTAGAATTCATTGAAATCTGAAGAAACATTTAAATTACATAAACTTTCTCTAAGTGAACAAATAACTCAGTGATAATAGCTCAGTGCTCAATGTTGCGCAAGGAATCAAAAGCAAAGCGAAAACCAATAAACATTTCAAGCACACAGATCCATGCATCATTTATCATTTTCCAAGAGTTATTCTTAATTCAATCATTATCTTATCATCGACCCACACAATGCAAGAAAAGAGGTACGTGGCGTTGTTACACCTGAGTCAAGATTGTATATTTCAACAATCCTTAGGACCAGTAGCCCGCAGACTTAAGGTTTCCAGCCTATATACCTTTATTATGAAGAACAAAACAAGAAACAAGACACTTCAAACAACATGAAATAAACAAACTACAAAGTTATTAATGAAGAATGCGTTTCAAGGGTTAAGGAAACCCCATATTCTGCCATTCTCAGGTTTTTCCAAAATTTTTTTTTTAAATCGAAACTGATAAAGATAAAAACACATAACAACTCTAAATTACGCAAAACTAAACTCACTCATAAAATAACAAAGTTCAACAATTCAGCAAACAAAAACAAGTTAGTTAGAATGGGTCTAAAAAGTTTAGAAGTTAGCCTCCTTATTCAGCCATTATGGATTAAAGAGATCCAGAAATGCGTTTCAAGAGAACTTGAACTTTTTAAGCCACCACTCTAAAAACCGAGATTAGAAAATATTACCTGGGACGAAAGAAATAACCTGAAAAAGCTCAAAAGAAATAACATGAAAAATCTCAAATAAACACAATAAAAAGAGAGTAAACAAAAGTGAAGCAAACCAGTAGATAAAGATTACAGACTTAGCATTAAATCCAGTTTACGCCTTTTATTGCCTTCCGCAAACCAATCTATCCGAGCTATTGTTGGATCAGGCGAATAGACGAATGCTTGTAATTTGTCAATTAACTCCCCTGCAGTTGAAGCTGTAACCAGGATTTGCCTCGCCGACTGTGAGATGAAGTTTTTTTCTACTGCTTGATCAAGAAAAGACAACAAACCATCAAAAAAATTATTGACATTTAACAAACCAATGGGTTTCCGATGGATGTTTAGCTGTGCCCAAGAGGTGATTTGAAATATCTCCTCTAATGTACCATAACCACCAGGCAAAGCTATAAATGCATCGGACTTTAATGACCATATGTGCAATACGCTCATGCATACTAGAGACCTGTAACTCTTCCCCATTGTGTTGCCTACGATATCTCGTACAGCTAATGGTTTAGGGATAATGCCGAGAACTTTGCTTCCTCCTAAGGATGCAGCTGTCGACACACACCCCATTAACCCAAGACTACCCCCTCCGTAAATCAAATGAATACCCCTCGCAGCTAATGTCCTACCAAGATCAAGAGCTGCTGTTGTAAACTCTCCATCTTTACCAAATTGCGATCCACAAAATACGCATATATTTTGGAATCGCCGAATTGGTGTTTTCTCCATTTCTACAAGTGCTCTAAACTTGTGTAAGACAATGATGCACGTTAGGTATTATGCGATTCAAGTGCAAGACAAGTTATAAAATGACATTTGAAAATATGCAGAATGGATATATACACATGTAAAACTCTCAAATTTGACACATGGGGACATAATTTCGGTGGGGGTTGCTCGATGCAGATTTATCGCCCCAAGATTTGAAAAAATGAGATATTCTTTCGACGGGGTTTGACAAAACCTACACACTTGTCTCCCACGTGAAGCATGAAAAATGGAAATACACTTTCGGTGGGGTTTGACAAAACCGCCACACTTGTCTCCCACGTGAAGCATGAAAAGTAGAGATATACTTTTGGCGGAGGTTGACAAAACCTCCACACTCATCTCCACGTGTGCTTATGACATGGGGTAGTCATATGGTTTGTCAAAAAGAAAACTTGAAATTAAACAAACAAAATTAACAAACAACAACAACACAAAAACAACATTGATAATCAGATCAAACGAAACAAGAAGAAAATAAAATTCGACAAACAACAACACACATTCAAATATACAAGTAGTTGTGATTGTGGCTCACATCTTCCTCTGGTTTTACGTCCAGTAACGGCTGAAACGCCTTCTATGAGTCGGGGATTTGCTTCCCATCCAGTTTTCTTATAAACTGGCAAACAGGGTGTTTTTAGTCAGATTCCCTAGACTATAACACTGCAATTCATCACGAAATTGTGTCCATAGATTCAGCAAGTCACGCTGAACAAGTCCACAAGAATGTGACTCGAGAGTTAACAAAACATTATCCAGCGACTCACTACTCAAACCACTCTTAATAAATGAAAGTTTATCTTCTCTATTCCTGGACGCAAAACCTAATGAACGACAAGTCTGGTTACAATTCCATCTAGCACATTTATAACATACTTGTAACATTTTCGCTCTTCGCCTCTTGGCGTAGTCGCTCTTTCCTAGACCAGGCATGAATTTTGCGAGATTAATGTCAGGCTCATCGGACAATCTCACCTTGGCTTCGATAAGCCATCGGATATCCGCAGGCACATTTAGAAGCATCAACGCCCAAAGTCTAGTCATCCATACTTTATAAATTTTGGACACAGCATTTTGAGGAAGTGAAGGGAAATATTTACAAAGGTTCGACAGAAAGATATCGGCATCCATTGAAGAGAAGAAAAGGAAAGATATTACCAGTAATTCGTTTGAGTCTATTATTCTCCAAGATATGCACGCTTCAAACCTTCAAGCAATGGCTTCAATTCTTGTTTCGGTGTTTCCTCAAGCTGTTGCACAAATGAGCACAAAGTACGAAATAATCAAATTAAACAAAAGGAAAAGAAAAGAGCAGAAAGAAACTAAAGACACATAAAAGAGATAACAACGCAATAGCAAACAAAAGTAAAAAACAAATATAAAATATAAAAACAAATAAGACAGATGGCAAAGAGAGATAAAACCTGATCAATTTGATGCCCTACGAAAGGAATCTCCTCGAGACACAAAAATTGATCATTATTACCTTATTTTATTTTTCTTTCCTTTTTTTTATTTATTTTGCAAAAACATTGGGTTGCCTCCCAATAAGCGCTTGGTTTAACGTCCTCAGCCCGACGTTTGTTCCATCATGGGAGGGTCCAATCTCCACTGTGCTTCACTAATGGGCTTGGATCCTTCTTCTAACAAGATACGGTCCATGCATATGGCTGGGCCTTGGATGTCAGCAATCATCCACCCAATAGCTATTTTGTGATCTCTAAGTACTCGGACGCGTTTCTCTTCTTTTAGTGGTGCAAGGCCCATTTCTATTGTAATTGGCAAAGGATCTTTGTCACCCAAGAACACATGCTTCAAATAATCTGGAAGTAGCTTAAGCTCCAAGGTATTGGTTTTCATCACAGAAGGAAGAAGTTTCTCATTAGATAAAGGCAATTCAATGAACGAAACATCATACCTGTTTGTGGTTATAGCTATAGTCTCATCTAAGCATGCCATAGCTTCCTCCATTTCTTTGGACACTTGTATAAAAATTCTTGATTCCTTAGAATTTTCTGTCCCTATGTGCTCACTAATAGCTACATCCAATCCATTATTGCGAGTTAACTCAAAATGTTGTTGTGGCAAAGAATCAATAACATCAACTGCAAAAACAGAATGCAAGTCACTAGGGTACCTCTGACACAGGAGTGTTACAATCCATGGGATTCATGATAGATCATCAAGGGGTGCAAATTATTACAATGGTCAAGAGTGCACATGAACCAAAATGAGGGGTAATTTCGTAAAAGAACTGGTATTGCTGTGCAGAGCATTAAATGTCAAGATTTATGGCTGTAAAAGATCTTGAAGTCAGCTTTCTAACACATTTGTCAATGTGTCATTTGGAGTTGTCTGCAGGAATTTATGACTATCTCTTCACAGCTGGTTCATAATGAATGCTGCATTAAAGTCTACTCTATAATTTGAATTTGATTGCTTAGTTGGTTGGAATTTGAATTTCTAGCTTAGTTGGTTATGCTTTATTACCTAATGAGTTTACTTATGGGTCTTAGTTAATAAATGAGTTGTCAATGTAGTAGTTGAGCTGTAATTGTTGAAATCATTTAATTATTGTCTTTTACCTATGCTTGGAGGGTTGTTCCAAGTTATTTAAGCTCTAAAGTTGTGTATTCAAGGGAGTGAAGTTTTGAATTCGAATTTGAGTAAAATTTCAGTATTTATACTGATTTCTCCTTAACTCTGTATCTCTTGGTGGATTCCATAGAGTGGTGAGTTAGTTTGAGCCCTGTATCCTTGGTTTACATCCTTGGGTGGTGAATTTTCTGTATCCCATTGGTGTTTTCCCTGGTGGTGAGCTTGTTATCCTTTCAAAGAGTGTTTGTTAGGTTCCATTTTATTTGTTCCAACCAT
>SNVD02006491.1:0-25234 GCA_013180625.2 Boswellia sacra
TGATAACACCACACCAAGAATTCTTCTTGATGAACAACCTCACCAAGGAAAGAGTTATCTCAAGGATAACTTTTATCATTTACAAAAAGATCTCGCTCTCACCACAATACAAGAACAAAGATAATTTTTACAACAAAAGTATAACTCTCTTCAAAGAGTAGATAAATAATATAAAAGCTCTCTTAACTTGATATTTCTCTTGCTTTTTGCTTGATAAAATGCTTCTCTTGCACTTCTTGAATGCATGGGAGAATGGCTCCTTTTATAGGCAAATGAGATGAACTTAATCAAGTGAAGACACCATCTCCAAATTTTCTGCCCACCATAAAAACCGTAATCTTGTCTGCCATTTTGTCAATGTTCCGTTTGAAATTTGAAAATCTATAAAACATAAAAGATCTGCACATTTGAATAAGCTTTCCAACGCATCAAGAACCAAGTCATTTGGATATCTGTAGCTCCAGATATGCTAAAACACTAATTCAGTCTCAATATGTGACTTGATTTTTCTTTCTGGGGGGGGTGTCAGTCCACCGCTTGCATGTGTATTATGTCGGCCTTCTGTTTGAAATTTGAATTTCTTCAAAGAATATGAAATCTACTCCGTTGAATCATCTTTCCAATTCCATAATAATCAAGTCATTTGAATATCTCTAACTCAATATATGGACAAAACATCATTCAGTGCTCAAATGAGTTGATTTTTCTTCTCTGTGTCAGTCCACCGAATTTTATGTCAATTATGTCAACCTTGCATTTGAAATTTGAATTTATTCAAAACATATGAAATGTGCTTCATTAAGTTCTCTTTCCAATGCCATAAGAATCAAGTTATTTTGATTTTTCTAGCTCAAGATATGTCCAAAAGAGTATTCGGTGCTCATGTTAGTTGCTTCCATTTATCTTTCAACTTGCATGATGATTTGGACAACCTTGTACTTGAAATTTGAATTTTTTTAAAACATATGAAATGTTATAAATTGAGTAAGCTTTCCAAAGGCTCAAGAATCACATCATTTGGACATCTATAGAGATATATATGACCAATTGATTGAACATTACTCATGTGTCACATTCCTTGAGTCAAACATTGTTCTTAAACTTTGGTGCCTTTAACATGTAGTCTTCTCCTTAGCTTCATTTTAATAAGCCTCTTCTTGATTTTAAAATTATTTCAATGATCTTACTCTTGCACATAAATAAACATGTTAGTAAATCTCAATTAATCAATGTGTATTGTTATCATCAACATTATCATGTAGCCTTAGGGCTAACAATCTCCCCCTTTTTGATGATGACAAACCATTGATTGCTTTCAAATAATATCTAAAATAAAGAATGAAAATAAAATCAAGAATAAACAAAAAAAATGGCACTTGTTATGAATATAAGTAATCCAACTATTTCTCCCCCTTTTGTTATCATAAAAAAGATTTAATCAAATTAATTACTCCCCCTAAATATATTCTCCCCTTTAACATATGCTACCATTCAAAGATTAGCATATAAAAATAAAATTACAACATATCCAACATGCCTAATTCTCTTCTAATTATGCAAAATATATCTTGACTAAGGGGTTTAGTCATATTTAGGTCTAGGGACTAATTCCCAAACTTGATTTCTCTCAAATTAGTTCAATTCTTCTTGCATAGCCAAAACGAAACTTTCGTCATTTTCAGCTTCTTTAAAAGATTTTTGTTCAAATTGAGGGACAAATGCAAAATGATTAAAAAAGTTCCTAAAAGAAGATCTAGTTCTCATACCTTGTGATGGTTCACCAATAATGAGATCTTTTAGGGTGAGCTTTTGCATACCTTCATTCCTTTGATAATCTTGGGAATAATCAATTACTTCCTCAAGCTTTTCTTGTTGAAGTTGTAATTTATCTTGACTCTTTTCATCAAGCCTTGATTCCTTGATTTGCCTTTCTACCTCAACAATATCATCATCTAAATTCTTTGAAGAAATCACATTAATTTCATCAAATTCAACATGTATAGAATCTTCAATAGTAAGAGTCTTTTTGTTAAAAACTCTATATGCCTTACTATGGTTGGAGTAGCCAACAAAAAATTCCAATATCGGCTTTTGCATCAAATTTTTCAAGGTTATCCTTGGTGTTTAAAATAAAACATTTACATCCAAAAACTTTAAAAAATCCAATGTTGGGTTTTCCTCATTTCCAAAGTTGATAAGGAGTTTTCTTTATTAAAGTTCTAATATGGACTCTATTGATTATAAAGCATGCGGTATTAACGGCTTCAGCCCAAAAATATTTTGGCAAATTATTTTCAAGTAACATGGTCCTAGTCATTTCTTGGATAGTCCTATTTTTCCTTTCAACAACACCATTTTGTTGTGGAGTTCTAGGTGAGGAAAAATTATGTTCAAAACCATTTTCATCCCAAAGATATTCAAATGCAATATTGTCTACTTCACCACCATGATCACTCCTAATGGACACAATAGAATACCCTTTTTGATTTGGACTCTTTTTGCAAATTTTGAAAAAGCTTGTATGGCCTTATTTTTAGTTTTCAAGAATAATACCCAAGTGAATCTTGAATAATCATCCACAATAACAAAAACATAATACTTTCCACCAAGGCTTTGAGTTCTTGATGGTCCAAATAAATCCAAATGAAGTAATTGTAGAGGTTTATTTGTTGAAATAAATTTCTTTTGTTTAAAAGAAGTTCTCACTTGTTTTCCAAATTGACAAGCATCACAAATCTTATCCTTTTCAAATTTTATTTTTGGAAGACCATCAACTAAATCATTTTTAGAAATTTTTGAAATTGTGTCCATGCTAGCATGACCTAACCTTCTATGCCATAACAAGCATCATGATTAACAATGAAACAATTTTCTACATGATCATTAACATCAATATCAATTGTATAAATGTTACCACATCTATTACCAACAAATAATGTCTTATTGTTACTAACATCCTTAATCACAGCAGATTATGCTCAAAGTAACAAAATATCCCTTATCACACAATTAACTGATGCTAATCAAATCATGTTTCAAACCATTAACAAGCAAAATATTTTCAATAATAAGTGAAGAAGGGTTACCAATATCACCATGTTCGATTACCCTTCCTTTGGCATTATCACCACAAGGTCACATATCCTCCTTTCTTCATGATTAATCTTGAGAACTGGAGGCATCTCCGGTCATATGCCTTGAGCATCCACTATCTAAGTACCACTTGTGTTTGCCACTCTTTTGTTTCTACAATCAACATTCAAAGAGTGACTTTTTGGTACCCAAATGTTTTTGGGTCCTTGAGGGTTAGTTATGGTACTTTTTGGAACCCATATTTGTTTCAAATTAGGATTTCTCTTAATATAGCAAGAATGCACTTTGTGTCCTTTTATTCCACAATAAGTACATGAATGATTAGGATTATTCCTAGAAGATGCATGAACAAAATAGTTTTTAAAATACTTTTGATTTTTATGACTTTTATATCCTAACCCTCTTTTATCAAAAACACACCTTTGGTTTTGTAACATAGAATTCAAATTTTTGTGCTTTTTGTAAAACTATCAACAATATTTCTTAAGTCATTATTTTCCTTTTTTAAAATAACATTTTCTTTCTCTAATTTATCAAAATCCTTTTGTTTTAAAATCTCATTTTCAGTTTTTAATAAATGTATTTGATTTTTCAAACTTTCAAAATCTTTTTGCTTTAAAATTTCATTTTCATTTTCTAAAGCTTCATTTATTTCCACCAACTCTTCTAATTGAGATAAAATGACTTTTGACTTCTTTTTGAAAGCATTGATTTTTGAATTTTGTTTATCAACTTGCACATGTAAATTTTGGAATGCTTCAAGTAATTCATCATATGAAAGCTTAGGATCATAGTTTCGAATACTTACCTCATCTTCTCTTAAAGCCATAAAGCACATGTTTGTCACTTCGTAATCTTCTTCTTCATTGTCCTTCAAGGCGATTTCATGAGTTATGAGAGAACCCATAAGTTCTTCTAAAGGTAGTTTGGTGAGGTCCTCTGCTTCTTGAATTGCCATCACTTTTGGCTCCCAAGATTTTGGTAGACACCTAAGAATCTTTCTCACCATTTCAACATTAGAATAAGATTTACCAAGAGATTTCAAACTATTAAAATATCCGTAAATCTAGTAAACATTTCAGAAATTGATTCATCCGATTTCATCTTAAAAAGCTCATAACTATGAACTAGCATACTAATTTTGGATTCTTTAACTTGACTAGTTCCTTCATGAGTTACTTCAAGTGTGTGCCATATTTCTTGTGCCGTAGAACAAGTAGATATTCTATTAAACTCATTTCTATCTAGAGCACAATATAACACATTCATAGCTTTAGCATTCAAACTCAATTTCTTTTTATCATCTTCACTAAACTCTTTAGGTTCTTTAAGCATGCTTCCCCATTTTCAATTTTGGTAGGAACAAAAGGTCCTTCCAAAACAATAGACCACAAATCATAATCAAAAGATTTCAAGAAAATACTCATTCTAGTTTTCCAATAAGAGTAATCACTTCCATTAAAAATGGAGGTCTAGAGATAGAAAGTCCCTCAACATATGAAGTTGAATTAAAAGTTGCCATAGCTCAAAAATCGATTAAGATTTAAAAAATTGAGCAACCTTGCTCTGATACCACTTGTGACCCAGGTATGGCAACCCAAGAGGGGGGGGGGGGGGGGGGATGGTTGAATTGGGTTTTTATTTATCAAAACGGATTTGTAAACTTTTCTTGAAAGATCAAAATTAGTTAAATCTTTCTTTAAGAACAAAGGTGAAGAAGATGAGAATGCAATCAAGAATAATAGTAATGAACAATCACAAGTGTAAGTAAATGTAAAGAGGAAAGGGATAGAGAGAGTGCAAACTCAATTTACGTGGTTCGGCAAACCTTGCCTACGTCCACGGGCTCCTAGCTCCACGAGCTAAGCTTTCCACTAAGTTGTAGAAATCTTTACAATTTGCTTGATGAACAACCTCACCAAGACTTTTTACTTCAACCTTTGATAACACCGCACCAAGAGTTCTTCTTGATGAACAACCTCACCAAGGCAACTTTCTTCAACCCTTGATAACACCACACCAAGAGTTCTTCTTGATGAACAACCTCACCAAGGCAACTTCCTTCAACCCTTGATAACACCACACCAAGAGTTCCTCTTGATGAACAACCTCACCAAGGCAACTTCCTTCAACTCTTGATAACACCACACCAAGAGTTCTTCTTGATGAACAACCTCACCAAAGAAAGAGTTCTCTCAATGATAACTTTTATCCTTTACAACAAGATCTCAATCTCACCACAATACAAGAACAAAGAAAATTTTTACAACAAAAGTACAACTCTCTTCAAAGAGTAGATAAAGAATATAAAAGCTCTCTAAACTTGATATTTCTCTTATTTGTGGCTTGATAGATACTTCTCTTATCTACTTGTTGAATGCATGGGAGAAGGGCTTCTTTTATAGGCAAATGGGATGAACTTAATCAAGTGAAGACACTAACTCCAAATTTTCTACCCACCATAAAAACTGTAATTTTATCTGCCATTTTTGTCAATGTTCCGTTTGAAATTTGAAAATCTGCAAAACATAAACGATCTGTACAATTGAATAAGCTTTCAACGCATCAAGAACCAAGTCATTTAGATATCTGTAGCTCAAGATATGGCTAAAACACCATTCAGTGCTCATGTGACTTGATTTTTCTTTCTTGTGTCAGTCCACCGAATTGCATGTGTATTATGTTAGCCTTATGTTTGAAATTTGAATTTCTTCAAAGAATATGAAATTGGCTCCATTGAATCATCTTTCCAATGCCACATAAATCAAGTCATTTGGATATCTCTAACTCAAGATATGGACAAAATATCATTTGGTGCTCAAATGAGTTGATTTTTTTTCTCTGTGTCAACCCACTGAATTGCATGTCAATTATGTCAGCCTTGCGTTTGAAATTTGAATTTATTAAAAACATATGAAATGTGCTTCATTAAGTCCTCTTTCCAATTCCATAAGAATCAAGTCAGTTTGATTTTTTTAGCTCAAGATATGTCCAAAAGAGTATTTAGTGCTCATGTTAGTTGCTTCCATTTGTCTTTCAACTTGCATGATGATTTGGACAACCTTGCACTTGAAATTTGAATTTCTTTAAAACATATGAAATGTTATAAATTGAGTAAGCTTTCCAAAGGCTTAAGAATCAAGTCATTTGGACATCTATAGAGATATATATATGGCCAATTGATTGAACATTGCTCATGTGTCACATTCCTTGAGTCAAACCTTGTTCTTAAACTTTGGTGCCTTTAACATGTAGTCTTCTCCTTAGCTTCAACACTTAGCCTTTTCTTGATTTTATAATTATTTCAATGATATTACTCTTGCACATAAATAAACATGTTAGTAAATCTGATGCGTTCGAAACTAGCAAGTATACTAGTCGCACAAGTAATAAAGTGATAAGTAAGATATCGGTCCCACGAGGATTGATTCTAATTGAATTTGTTATTTCTAGCAACAATTAACTAAGTAAGGGGTTTTATTGGTTGATTAACTAGATGAAAAACTGAATACGACGGTAATTAATGAATAGCACAATGCAAACTTAATTGAAATGGGAATTAATCAATGATAGAAATCTGGTTAAGGGATCATTCTCTGCCACAAGATATGAATTTGCGAATTAATCATAGAATTGTCATCCAATTACACCATTGAAATTATCAACCGTAGATAACAACAAGCTCTGTTATCCCAATCTTTCCTTACTTTGTTGTTAAATACAACAGGCTCTTTATTTAATCTCTATCCATTAAACAACCTAGAACAAGCTCTCTAAATTTAATTCAATGGATGCATTACGATAAGAAAGATAGGTTGATCTAAGCAATAAACACACACGCTCGGATTATTTAACTTAGGTTGTATTCTCCAATTGCAATCTCTGATCACAATTTTGCTACTAAGGATTAGAAATTCAAGACAATTACGGATCAAGATTTCTACTCTAGCAATAGACAACAACCAGATTATATTCAGTTGGCCATTCCAAATACAATCAGCAAGTATTCATAAGCATTAGATATGGGAAAATACAAGCAACTTCAATTAGAGAATTGGATAACAACTTCTTGCACAATCAACTTCACAAAAACCATATCAGGGGCTTTGAAATCTCCCTCAACCAATTCAGATTCAGTTACACATGTTTAAGAACGTGGTAAATACAATACAACATGGAGACATTCCCGAAAATGAAAGGGAATGGAAAAACTTAGCAAATTTGATGTAATTCTCTTTGGATTGTAGTTCTTCCTCTTTCCAAGCTTCCTTTCTCCTTCAAGAACTCCAAGAGTGAGAGAAATCCAGAGCTGCAGCCTCCTCCACGTTCTCCCCTCTTCAAGTTATGAAAATAAAACCCTAAAATGTGTTTAAATACTCTGCTACAGTAACTTGCTACAGTGCCCCGTATTTAATAACATGCTACAGTGATATATGGAATTACAAATATACACTTCTCATACCATTTTTATCACAACTTTCGGTACACTACATAAATTTGTGAACCGTAAATTTCTCCAAAAAATAGACTTTGAGAGCTTTTCAATGGTATATAGCATGTTATCCGGTTAATTGTATATCGATACAATCAACTCCGAGAAATTGGTTGATTAGCAGAGGTGAAAATGAAGGTTTTACTCCAATTTTGTACAAGTTCCTCCAAAACTCCTACAAACATCAAAAACCACACAAAAACATAAAAATACCAAGGAATATAGCAAAGAAACATAGACGGAATTGATATGAAACTGATATATAAATAGACACCTATCAAAATCACAATGAATCAATGTGTATTGTTATCATCAAAATTATCATGTAGCCTTAGGGCTAACAGGTTGTACGTATAGGAAGAAAGTGTGATACTTTGGTTAATCTATCTACAATCACCCAAATTGCATCCTTCCCTTTTAAAGAATGTGGTAATCCAGTAACAAAATCCATGGTGATGTGATCCCACTTCCACTCTGCTACAGGCAAAGGTTGGAGTAATCCTGCAGGTTTTTGATGCTTAGCATTCACTTGTTGAGAAGTAAGGCATCTAGCCACACAGCAACATCCTTCTTCATTCATTTCCACCAAAACTGACAACGTAAATCATGATACATCTTGATACCACCAAGATGGATAACAAATTTAGAATGATGAAATTCCTTAAGAATATCATCTTTACACTCTTTATTTGATGGAACAAAGATCCTGCTCTTGAATCATAGACTCCCATCTGAACTAATTGTCCAATCCATACTTCCATCACCGGGTAACACTTGCTCATACAAAGCTCTAGTCTCTAGATCTTGATGTTGCAACTCAATCACTCTATGCACAAGAGACGGTTGGGCAACAAGTGTAAAAAGGCGAATTTGATCTCCGCGATCCTCAGCCAAGATATCATAATCATAAACAGGCCGCAACATGCTCCACTCACTTATCATCACACTAACGATGACCCTCGACTTTCTACTTAATGCATCAACCACCACATTTGCCTTTCCTGGATGATATTGGATAGAGAAATCATAGTCTTCCCAGTACTCCATCCATCTTTGTTGTCTCAGATTCAAGTCTTTTTGGGTGAAAATGTATTTCAAACTTTTATGATGACAAAAGACTTCAAACCTCTCACCATATAGATAATGTTGCCAAATTTTCAAAGCATACATTACCGCAGCCAGTTCTAGGTCATGAGTGGGATAATTCTGCACATGAGGTTTCAATTGATGAGATGCATAGGCTACAACTCGACCCTGTTGCTTTAACACACACCCTCACCCATCCAAGGAAGCATCAGTGAAAACTAAATAATCAACTCCACGTTGTGGTATCACAAGAATAGGTGCTGAAGTTAATCTTTTCTTCAATTCTTGGAATGCTTACTCACATGCATCATTCCATTCGAATCTGACTCCTTTCCTTGTTAACCTGGTCATTGGTGTAGCTAATCGAGAAAAGTTCTCAACAAAACGCCGATAGTATCCTGCTAAACCCAAGGAGCTGCGTACTTCTAACATATTCTTTGGTCGTTTCCATTTTATAACTGCTTCTACTTTCGATGAGTCCACTGAGATTCCTTGTCTTGACACCATATGGCTTAAAAATTTTACTTCTGATAGCCAAAATTCACATTTACTTAGCTTGGCATAAAGACGATGCTCTCTCAGTGTTTGAAGTGCACGTGTAGATGTTGCTCATGTTTAACCTCAGATGAAGAATAAATAAGGATATTATCCATAAAAATAATCACAAATTGGTCGAAGTGAGGTCTGAAAACACGGTTCATCAAATCCATAAAGGCAGCAGGAGCATTAGTTAGTCCAAATGGCATGACCAAGAACTCATAATACCCATACCGGGTACGAAAAGCAGTTTTGGGTATATCTCCTTCCTTTATTCTCAATTGATGATAACCCGAACGAAGATCTATTTTGGAAAAACAACAAGATCATCTCAACTGGTCGAACAAATCATCGATCCTAGGTAAAGGATATTTATTTCTCACTGTAATATGATTTAACTGCCTGTAATCGATGCATAAACGCAATGAACCATCTTTCTTCTTCACGAACAAAGCTGGTGCACCCCAGGGAGAAGTACTGGGTCGAATAAATCCTTTCTCTAACAATTCTTCTATCTGCAGCTTTAGCTCTTTTAACTCTGCTGGAGCCATTTGGTAAGAAGCAACTGATATAGGTGCCATGCCTGGATACACTTCAATAGCAAACTCCACTTCTCTAGTTGGAGGTAACCCAGGCAATTCTTCAGGAAAAACATCTGGAAATTCATTCACCACACAAGGAAGTTCAGAAACTGCTTTATTAGCCTCTTCCACAAATATACTTGCTATCATATTCCCGCCCCCTTTCTTGTTTCGTGACCCAAACAAAGGGTAATGCGATAACGCATATTTGTCCCCATAAAAACTGAAAACGATCCCCTCCAGCATGTGGATGATCACTTTCTTCTTCTGACAGTCTAATATAACTCGATAAGTGGACAACCAGTCCATTCCTAATATCACATCATACTCAGTGAAATCTATAAGTATCAAATCAAATGACAACTGATGGCCATTGATCTCTAGCATACAAGAACGACATATCCTCCCAACCTCTAGAGTACTCCCACAACTCCATGGTCTGCAGGTTCTGTCGACTGAGTCAGAGTGAAAACTCGTCCCTGAGTCATCTGTCCCTGATGTCTAGTGCTCTGAGCTGATCTTGGAGGTCTAATAGATTGAGAAGAAGCCGCCTGAGACCTCTGAGAAGTCTGATGAGACTGAATATTACGTCCTTGAAACGGTGGTCTAGCCTGTGACCCTGATCCTTGTCGAGGAGTCGGTGGGGTCTGACTAGTGGCACTCTGAGGACCTCTCATCCCTGCTGGACAATCCCGTTGTAAATGATCGTATTGTCCGCATCTATAACATCTGGGACACTGCTGCCGCAAATGACTTGGTTTCCTACACCCATAACAAACTCTCTGACTCTATGAGGACCCACTTGACATGGAGCCTTGAGATTGTAGTTGCTGAGACTGAGAATTAAAGGAAGTCCTACTAGACTGAGTTCTCTGTCTCTTAGCTGAACGATCCTGCTGTCTCGCTCCTCTAGGAGGTATGCCAATACCCCCTACCCTGTGACTCTGGGATATCTCCTGTTCTGCCACTAAGGCGATCTCCACCACATCAGAATATGTCGTCAATCTACACACTGCCACTGAGGGTCTGATGTCATCTCTCAGTCCCTTTTGAAATCTCCAGGCCTTGCTAGCCTTATCTGCCACCAACCCAGGTACAAAACGGGATAAGGCAGTAAATCGTGCCTCATACTGTTGCACCGTCATATTCCTCTAGGTTAGGTATATAAACTCATTTTCCTTTTGGTCCTGAAAAATCGTAAGAAAATATTTATCCAGAAAAGCAGTAGAGAAGTCCCTCCATGTAAGAATATTCCCTCCTCTAATACGCTCAACAGACGTCCACCACTGTAACGCCTCTCCTGACAACAGATGAGTTGCCACCCTAACCCGCAGATCTTCTTCAACTTGCAAAAGATTGAAGAGGCGCTCAACTCGTATAAGCCAATCTTCTGCACTATTCGGATCGGGCTCTCCATTGAAAGTAGGTGGGTTGTGGAGTTGGACTTCTCTAAGGTGAACCCTTCATTCTATTGTCAACACCCGTCTCTAACACCGGTTGAGGCGGTGGTGGTGGGTTAGCACGAAAAGCCTCCCTAACCATGTTTGCCACTGTTTCGGCCAATGTATTGGCCACATCCCTCATGGCCCTGCAAAATTCCCACCTCTCACCACCCTCAGGTGAGTTAAAACTTGAAGCACTTCGCGAAGGAGAACTTATTATCTAATTTTTATCAATGGCAAAACATAAGTGGCAGAATTCTATAACATATGGGACAGGAACACATCAAACAGTTATTCAAAGCACATGCAAGCACACAAACATGACTCTACCCCTCCCAGACCATCTACCTCCTTTCCACAGGTCCACAGTAAAGTCTAAGCTTTGATACCACTCTGTCACACCCTAACATCTTTTATTTAGAGATTTTAGGGGTGATTGAATAAGAATTTATAAAAAATTACGTCATCCAGATCTCATTAAATTGTTTTCTTTTTTTTTTTCAATTATATATATATATATATCACAAAAATTCATTACAACTTATGACTATTTGTTCAAAATTAATTTTACATACACTAGTGACTAAAATCAATACATCAGTTAATAGTCACCTAACGAAATCTCCAATTACAAAATAGGAGGAACAAGACAGTCCCTAAAAAAATCATTATATGCATGCAGACTCCAGACTTCAGACTCCCTAAGAAAGCTTTGGAACATCGCTAGGATGAGCATCCTTTTGTGTACCTGAAGAGGGAGGGGGTGAGCATAAAGCCCAGTAGAAAAATTCTAACATTATACTAAATCATACGCATTCCACAAATATTCAATCACAGAATTAGACATCCAATAATAATAGATCAATCAATTATGTTCTTTCGCACATCAAATTTACGTTCGTGTTCCTCTTGAATCCGTATACAGAACGGCCCATCCAAGGTCCAACACATCATATCGTTATATTCGTGTTCCCCTTGGATCCGTATATAGAACGACCCATCCAAGGTCCAACACATCATATGTTATATTCGTGTTCCCCTTGGATCCGTATACAGAACGGCCCATCCAAGGTCCAACACATCATATCGTTATATTTGTGTTCCCCTTGGATCCGTATACAGAACGGCCCATCCAAGGTCCAACACATCATATCGTTATATTCATGTTCCCCTTAGATCCGTATACAGAACGACCCATCCAAGGTCCAACACTAAGAATATAATATCCGCATTCTCCTTGGATCCGTATACAAAACGGTCCATCCAAGGTCCAATGTATACATTAACAACCTTTCAATATCATTACTATGATAAATCTCAAGAAAATACGATTTTTATGTAAAATCCAGGACTTTTTGGAAAGTGTACAGTCGATTTGGGGTGATTCTGTAATTTCACTCGACACTCGATACTTTTCACTCGACAGCACTGTTCACTCGACACTATTCATTTGACACTGTTCACTCGACACTCGACACTGTTCACTCAACAGTAAAGTGTCGAGTGGTGTCGAGCAAAATGGCAGAAACTGAATTCGGCCATGCAAACCTGTTACATTAAGTTGGTTTCCCCATTTCCATTTTCAGATTTTGACCTCTAACTTCAAAAATTCATCAAAAATCCATTTTAACTTCAAATTCAACGAAATCAATGGCTAATTAAAGCTTAATACGTCTATTTTCTAAAACAAATAGGAATGATGCAATTCTCAATTCAGAAAAATGCATCAACTCAATCAACACAAGACAGTCACATGAATTACACTTCTCACAAAACCATCTCTACTTCCCTTCATCAACACTTAAATTTCACACATAATTCCTCATTCAACTATAACAATCAACTTACAATAAGTAGTTTCACTCATAATTCATCATCCAAGCAACTAAGAAATTAAGTTAAAACAAGTCACATGCATAACAACTAATATCAATTTAACAATAAAACACACAACATGAATTAAGTATAGTGTTAGAAACTCCTACATGTTTTCCAAGCTAAACTTCTTTGAAATTTTTCCTCTCATTCTTCCCTCTCCTTTTTCTTCTTCTTTTTCTCTTCTTCTCCTCCTGGAACCGTGAACTCTTCTCTCCCTTCTTCTTCTTTTTTTTTTTCCTTCCTTCCTCTTCATTCTAGAAAATCCTTTCTTTTCTACATATAAGGCCCCAACTCATGGGCCTAAATCCACACGCTATCCAACCCATTAATCCTTAGCAATTTTTCTTTACAATACAAGATGAATTAGAAAGCTGGAGTGACGAGTCAGAGTTGGATTAATGACAATATGAATGAAATCTTTCATAAATTCATTGCTTTATATTTTAGCTTTTTGTTTAAATGGATAATTTTTGAAACTTATTATTGAGTTAATACAATTTAAATTGTTTAAGTTTATTTTTTGTCTCTTCTATTACTTGTTTTTTTGCTTAGGATAGTACACTGACAAATAAAATTAAATGCATTATTTGTTTTCTTTTTGCTTTATTTTGTTATTACCATTTTCTATCCATAAATGCATATTCTTTATGTGTATTAGAATGACAATCGGATGGGTCAGGTGGTTATTGTTATTCTTGTTTTGAAATATAATTCTTTAAATCTTTTAGAAGTCACAAATAGATTTATAATTATGGTTGCTTATTTATTATACAGATTCATCTTTGGGATCTTCTAAAAATATTTAGCAGATATTTTTTTTTTGGAAAGGAAGCTATTGGAAAGAAGGCCAAGGTATGTTTTTGATGTCTCAATATTATAATTTAATCAGTCTCTATAGGTATTTTTTTTTGAAATGAGTATAATGTATACAGAACTTAATAAGAATAAAGTTAAAGTGAATTTCAGTTGGTGAGCATGTGAATGGGATAAATGATTTTATAATAACCTTAATTTAACTTTTTCTAAATATATAGTTCTATTGGAAAGTTAATGCATCTGCTTAGCCTCAAAAGAAGTGAGGAGCTAAGTCATGAACTAATATATATTTGATTAGGAATCAGCCCCCTTCACAATAAACAAATATCTTGGTACAGTGGTGCATGTTGATAAAGCGAATTATAATTAATACATTAGTTCATTGCCATGTTAAATAATCCAATAAGAAAATTAATTGTTCACTAACTTGATGCATTAATTTGGGCACATTTAATTACTGTTTAATTTTGGTATATTTGCATAACTTATCATGTAATCTTGCATAACTGAAGTAAAAATTGTTACCTTTAGTTTATAACCCGTAAGACTTCTTGCAAAATCTCTGGCAAATTTTTGGCTTTTCTTTCTATTTCTTCAATTTTCATCATGGAATTTGGCATATTAATTTTTTTATTTTTGCTTTATAAATATGTAGTTTATAATAATAATAATAATAATAATAGTAACAATAATAATAATAATGATAATAATAATAATTATTATTAGTATTAGTATTTAGTCATAAAATTTTTGCTACATTGATTTATGGATGGTCTACTATTACGTAAGCCACTATCCTTGTAATATAATTATATTTTAAAAAATTAACATTTATTTATAAAATTTATTTATTTAATTTGAATAGTTTAATAAAATTTAAATTGCACTTTATTATATTGTTATTTCATTCAATTCAAGCTATCAAGGTCACTGTGTCAATCTAAATTAAAAGCTTGTAGCAAGTCATGACTAAACGAAAACGATCTGATCGACAAAACAAAGGTGATTATGGAAGAGTCTCTTGTACTACTCCCTTCACAAGTTAACAATCACAAAATCAATCTGCCAATGAAATTCAAGCTCATGTTGGTAAGTAAAAGAGTGATAATTTATTTTTTTAATTTTATTATTTGCTAATGAATTTTTATTATTCCTAGAAACTCAAAACATTCAAATTGAGCAATTAAATGGTGAGAGAGAAAATTGTGAAAGTGGCAATGGTGAAAACAGTCCTGGTATGTTAAACACTTACAACAGCTACTAACTAATTTATATGGTTAAATGATAATATTAATTACATTAATGTTAACAGGTGCTTCCACTACTTCTAAACGGGTTCGTGGACCTACTAGATTACAATCAATACATAATCAAGTAGATCCCATTCGAGTGAATTTGAACTGTTATGGAAAACCTATAGGAGATGGTGCTAAGCAGCTAGGACAATATATTGGTTATATTGCACGTGATTCTTCTATAATGCCACTTAATTATGCAGATTGGAGACTTGTACCAGAAAAGGATAAAGATCGCATGAACAACATAATAAAGGTACTTTAAGTTCACTAAGTTCTCATAAATATTAAATAAGTGTTACGATTAATTTTTTTAAAATTGTTACAGAAAAAATTCACAATAGATTGGGATGCTATTTCAAAATGGCTAAATGACAAATTGGCTCATCGGTTGGCGTAATAGGAAATTCACATTGAAGGAGAAATACAACACAGCAAAAACAAAAAATGATGAGGAGATGCTAAACCCATCTTAAAGATGAAGTAGGGGAGGACCAGTGGAAATGGTTGATTGATTTTTGGGAGTCTGAGAAAGGACAAGTAAGTATTTAAATAATTTTTTTTGGAGACAAAATAATGCTTCTTTTCACGATAAATTATTTTTAATAATATTTTCATGTTTTTACTTGCTATAGCGTCAAGCTACAATAAGTAAGACCAATTGTTCAAAGCTCACATCAAGTCATACCTTAGGAACAAAAAGTTTTGCAAGAGTTAGAGATGAATTGGTAATCTTCCTATTTAACTATTTCTTAATAATTTCGGTTATATATACATATGCTAATAATTCCATTTTTTGATAGCAATCCCAAGATCGAGAAGGTAAAGAGCCAGATAAGATAACAATGTATATGGTCACTCATACAAAGAAAGATAAAAGCGCTATAGATTCAACTTCTGCAAAACTAATTGTAAGTTATAGGGCTCATCTTACATTTTTATTATATATGGTGATTTTAAATGATCTGATATGACATGTTTTGCAAGTAGTTTGTGTTATATGCAACTCATTGGAATTTATACCCTATAATATGACAATGTACATAGATATTTTAATAGATTATCAATAGGAATAATTAAATATTTTATGATTTGCACAAATTACAACTTTAAATATGAAACTTTTTACTAATATCTAAACAGCGATTTTAAGGTTTTAACTTTCAGTTTTCATTGTTTATTAATATTAAAGCATTTAATGCTATTAGTATTATAAAAACAATTGTAAGTTCCTATTTATTATTAATAATTAATTTCACTTGAATATTAATTATATTATTTAATTGTAGTCTTCAGTTAAATTTAACATTAACTAAAATTTCTTGTGATGGCATTTTGTTAAACATATTATGTTAATAATTATGTATCACTTGTAGAAGGAAATGACTGAGCGTATGAGTAGCCAACCTGATCAATCAAAGGATAAAATTTTTACTGAAGTTATGGGAGAGGATGGAATATCTTGTATTCGTACTTTTGGCATGGGCATACGACATGTTGATATTTATGGTCCACAACCTTCACGTACTGAACTTTTGAAGATGTGGGAAGATGAACGAAAACAAAGAGAAGTTGCAGAAGAGCACGTGAAGAATCTTGGAGATGAATTAGCTCAAGTGAAATCTAATGTTCAAGAACTTATGAATTTTGTTCGAGGTCAAAATAATTAAATGCATTTGGAACCTTTATTATTAGATATATTAGGTTTGCTTAAGTTGAAAATTTGAAGCTTTTGGGAGATTTTTATTTTTATTTATATTATTCACTAGATATTTGACACCATTGTTATTTACTTTAATTTTTTATTATGTTAGACACTTGTGAAGCTTTGAATTTTGTATTTAAAATAGTTTTTTGAGCCACATATTATTCTTGTTATTATAGATACATGAAATAGGTAAAATGGTTTTTTGATGTCAATGTATTTTACTAATTGATATTAAAAAAAGAAAGTAATTATTTATTTAGTCACTATTGATAATTAGAAATGTATAATATTATGACAAATAATTTTGTAACAAAAATATCAGTCACTGTAGATAATATAGTGACAAATTTCACTACCAATACAAGTAAATTGTGACTTTTCTTAGTAAATAAAAATATATTTAGGACACATTTAATAGTCACTAAAGAGATTATCGTGACAACTGTTTAGTCTCTCGACATAGTTTTGGCATATAAATGATAGAAACTTGATATGACATTGTGACTAATTTAATATATAGTCACTAAACATAGTTACGACAAATTAAATAGTCACTAAAAATGAATTTGTGACAGTAATTATTGTCACTAACTCTAAATTTTTGACAAATTTAATTGGCACCTAAAGTTATTGGGACTAATTTACTAGTAATTAAAAATAATTTTGTGACAAATTTAATAGTCTTCATATCTATTTTTGTGACTTATATTATAGTCACTACATATTATTTTGTGACAAATGTAATAGTCGCTATAGATAAATTTGTGACAAATTCATTAGTCACTAATAATGACTTTATGACGAATAAAATTGTCACAACTTGTATTTATAGTGACAATTGGTAATTATGTCTCTACTATTGATTAACATGTATTTGTCGCTATAAAGAAGCATTAGCAACCAATATAAAGAAATAAATTATGACTGTCACTAAATTGTTGTGACGAACCTAAAATTGTCTCTATACCCTTTTGTGATAGGGGCAAAAGTGACAAATACATAGTGACATATTTTTAGTCACAAAATTGATTTAGCGACATATATTATACTTATAGAGACAAATTTTATTCATCACATGATGCGTTCAAAACTAACAAGTATACTAGTCGCACAAGTAATAAAGTGATGAGTAGATATCGTTCCCACGAGGATTGATTCTAATTGAATTTGTTATTTTCCAGCAACAATAAACTAAACAAGGGGGTTTTGTTGAATGATTAACTAATAAAATAAGAATGCAAATAAAGAATAACAAATGCAAATTTAATTTGAATGAAAAATCAATGAGAGAAACCTGGTTAAGGGATCTTTCTCTACCACAAGATATGGATTTGCGAATTAATTGTAGAATTGTCATCCAATTACACCATTGAAATTATCAACCGTAGATAACAACAAGCTCTGTTATCCCAATCTTTCCTTACTTTGTTGTTAAATAAAACAAGCTCTTTATTTAATCTCTATCCATTAAACAACCTAGAACAAGCTCTCTAAGTTTAATTCAATAGAAGCATTACGATGAGAAAGATAGGTTGATCTAAGCAATAATCACACAAGTTCGGATTATTTAACCTAGGTTGTATTTTCCAATTGCAATCTCTGATCACAATTTTGCTACTAATGATTGGAAATTCATGACAATTACGGATCAAGATTTCTAATCTAGCAATAGACAACAACAGATTATATTCAGTTGGCCACTCCAAATACAATCAGCAAGCAATCATAAGCATTAGATATGGGAAAATACAAGCAACTTCAATTAGAGAATTGGATAACAATTCTTACACAATCAACTTACAAAAACCATATCAGGGGCTTTGAAATCACCCTCAACCAATTCAGATTCAGTTACACATGTTTAAGAACGTGGTAAATACAATACAACATGGAGACATTCCAGAAAATGAAAGGGAAGGAAAAACTTAGCAAATTTGATGTAATTCTCTTTGGATTGTAGTTCTTCCTCTTTCCAAGCTTCTTTCTCCTTCAAGAACTCCAAGAGATGAAAGAATTCCAGAGCTGCAGCCTCCACCACGTTCTCCCCTCTTCAAGTTATAAAATAAAACCCTAAAATGTGTTTAAATACTATGCTACAGTAACCTGCTACAGTGTCCCGTATTATACATGCTACAGTGATTTGTGGAATTACATTTCTACACTTCTCACACTGTTTTGATTACAACTTTCGGTACACTAAATGAATTCATAAACCGTAAATTTCTCCAAAAAAGTAGACTTCGAGAGCTTTTCAACGGTATATGATATGTCATCGGGTTCATTGTATATCAATACAATTAAATCCGAGAAGATGGTTGACTAGCAGAGGTGAAAATGAAGGGTTTTACTCCATTTTTGTGCAAGTTGCTCAAAAACTCCTACAAAAATCAAAACCACACAAAAACATAAAAATACCAAGGAATATAGCAAAGAAACATGGACGAATTGATATAAAAGTAATATATAAATAGACACCTATCAAATTCCCCTACACTTAGACTTTGCTAGTCCTCGAGCAACTACAATGATATTAGATCGAAATAGAATCAAAGAAAAATTAAAACAACACAAATGCTTCAACTTGCAAATAAGCCTCAAAGATTGTACTTAATTATAACCCAAGGAAAACTTCAAAATTATGCACTTGATCAAAAATTTCATTTCAAAGATTAGTTTCACTCTACTTTAATTCCTTTTGTGTGTGTGTGTAGAGCCATTTTCACATAATCATTTGTAACTCGGATGAGTTTATGCATAAAAATGAATCGTATTTAATAGTGAAGATATGTGTATAAATGAACTCCATAGGCCTGCTTTTCAAGTCACTCTCCAATAATATAGACAAGCACAATACCAAGGATCAAGTAGGACTTTATTAAGCTTGTAACGTTTGGCTTGGGTGAAGGTATGATAAAGGATAATAATTTGGCTCAAATCACCCACAAACACATAAATTATTCAAGATTATGTAGAGCTCAACCACATAACATAAAAAAAATTCGTTCGAATTCACCAAGTGACTCCTTCAAATTTATTCAGAACACTCAATCTCTCTTTTTATTATTGTTTTTTTTTTTACACAAAAGAAATTACACCCCCACACTTTATTGTTTCATTCTTTTTAATAACACTCAAGGGTATAGATCTGTTTTTCTTCTTCTTCTTTTTTAACTGCTGCAATTCCCCTCCTCCACACTTAAACAACACATTGTCCTCAATGTGTAAGTACGTGGAAGATAAGTACAGATTGTTTTCTTTTCTTTCTTTTTTTTTTTTTTTTACTAACACAATAAAACTCACTTGCTTGCTCATGGCACAATCCAACCTCCTTTAACTTCCTAAAAACAGAACATAGCTCAAAATGTAATCATGAAGGATATACATACTCATAGGTAAGGGACAAACTATTTGGAGAGAAAAAAAATTCATTTGAGATTAGGAAATCTTTTAGTGAGTTAACAAGAAAAAAAAAAGTTTACAGAGGCTCAAAAGAGTAATTAGAGATCAATTTCAATCAAGGTTGGCTATTAATGCTCAAACGGTCCAAAGATGGCCTAAATCATTTCCCCAATGTTGCACAGTTTAGGATTTCGCCTCGAGTGACCATCAAACAGGTTCTAGAATTCATTGAAATCTGAAGAAACACTTAAATTGCATAAACCTTCTCTAAGTAAACAAATAACTCAGTGATAATGGCTCGGTGCTCAATGTTGTGCAAGGAATCAAAGGTAAAGCAAAAACCAATATATATTTCAAGCATACGGATCCATGCATCATTTATCATTTTCTAAGAGTTATTCTTAATTCAATCATTATCTTATCATCGACCCACAAAACGCAAGAAAAGAGGTACGTGACGTTGTTACACCTGAGTCAAGATTGTATATTTCAACAATCCTTAGGACCAGTAGCACGCAGACTTAAGGTTTCAAGCCTATATACCTTTATTATGAAAGAACAAAACAAGAAACAAGACACTTCAAATAACATGAAATAAACAAACTACAAAGTTATTAAGGAAGAATGTGTTTCAAGGGTTAAGAAAACCCCATATTCTGCCATTCTCAGGTTTTTCCACAATTTTTTTTTAAAATTGAAACGGATAAAGATAAAAACACATAACAACTCTAAATTACGCAAAACTAAACTCACTCATAAAATAACAAAGTTCAACAAGTCAGCAAACAAAAATAAGTTAGTTAGAATGGGTCTAAAAAGGTTAGAAGTTAGCCTCCTTATTCAGCCATTATGGATTGAAGAGATCCAGAATGCGTTTCAAGAGAACTTGAACTTTTTAAGCCACCACTCTAAAAACCGAGATTAGAAAATATTACCTAGAATGAAAGAAATAACCTGAAAAAGCTCAAAAGAAATAACATGAAAAATCTCAAATAAACACAACAAAAAGAGAGCAAACAAAAGTGAAGCAAACTAGTAGATAAAGATTACAGACTTAGCGTTAAATCCAGTTTACGCCTTTTATTGCCTTCCGCAAACCAATTTATCCGAGCTATTATTGGATCAGGCGAATAGACGAATGCTTGTAATTTGTCAATTAACTTCCCTGCAGTTGAAGCTGTAACCAGGATTTGCCTCACCGACTGTGAGATGAAGTTTTTTTCTACTACTTGATCAAGAAAAGACAACAAACCATCAAAAAAATTATTCACATTTAACAAACCAATGGGTTTCCGATGGATGTTTAGCTGTGCCCAAGAGGTGATTTGAAATATCTTCTCTAATGTACCATAACCACTGGGCAAAGCTATAAATGCATCAGATTTAATGACCATATGTGCAATACGCTCATGCATGCTAGAGACCTGTAACTCTTCCCCATTGTGTTGCCTATGATATCTCGCACAGCTAATGGTTTAGGGATAATGCCGAGAACTTTACTTCCTTCCAAGGATGCAGCTGTCGACACACACCCCATTAACCCAAGACTACCCCCTCCATAAATCAAATGAATACCCTCGCAGCTAATGTCCTACCAAGATCAAGAGCTGCTGTTGTAAACTCTCCATCTTTACTAAATTGCGATCCACAAAATACGCATATATTTTGGAATCGTCGAATTGGTGTTTTCTCCATTTCTACAAGTGCTCTAACCTTGTGTAATACAATGATGCACGTTAGGTAATATGCTTTTTAAGTGTAAGACAGGTTATAATAATGACATTTGAAAATATGGAGAATGGATATATACACACGTAAAACTCTCAAATTTGACACATGGGGATATAATTCCGGTGGGGGTTGCTCGATGTAGATTTATCGCCCCAAGATTTGAAAAAATTAGATATGCTTTCGGCGAGGTTTGACAAAACCTACACACTTGTCTCCCACGTGAAACATGAAAAATGGAGACATACTTTCGGCGGAGGTTGATGAAACCTTCACACTTGTCTCCCACGTGAAGCATTAAAAATGGAGATACACTTTCGGCGGAGGTTGACAAAACCTCCACACTTATCTCCCACGTGTACTTATGTCATAGGGTAGTCATATGGTTTGTCAAAAAGAAAACTTGAAATTAAAACAAACAAAATCAACAAACAACAAAAATACAAAAACAACATTGATAATCAGATCAAACGAAACAAGAAAAAAGAAATTCGACAACAATAATACACATTCAAATATACAAGTAGTTGTGATTGTGACTCACATCTTCCTCTGGTTTTATGTCCAGTAACGGCTGAAACGCCTTCTATGAGTCGGAGATTTGCTTCCCATCCAGTTTTCTTATAAACTGGAAAACAGGGTCGTTTTTAGTAAGATTCCCTAGACTATAACACTGCAATTCATCACGAAATTGTGTCCATAGATTAAGCAATTCACGCTAAACAAGTCCACAAGAATGTGACTCAAGAGTTAATAAAACATTATCCAGCGACTCATTACTCAGACCATTTTTAATAAATGACAGTTTATCTTCTCTATTTCTGGACACAATTCCTAATGAACGACAAGTCTGGTTACAATTCCATCTAGCACATTTATAACATACTTGTAACCTTTTTGCTCTTCGCCTCTTGGCGTATTAGCTCTTTCCTAGACCAGGCATGTATTTTGCGAGATTAATGTCCGGTTCACTGGACAATCTTACCTTGGCTTCGATAAGCCATCGGATATCAGCAGGCACATTTAAGAGCATCAATGCCCAAAGTCTAGTCATCCGTACTTTATATATTTTAAACACAGCATTTGAGGAAGTGAAGGGAAATATTTACGAAGGTTCGATAGAAAGATATCAGCATCCATTGAAGAGAAGAAAAGGAGAGATATTACCGATAATGCGATTGAGTTTGTTCTTCTCCCAGATATGCACGTTTCAAACCTTCGAACAATGGCTTCAACTTCCGTTTGAATGTTTCCTCAAGCTGTTGCACAACTGAACTCGAAGCACGGAATAATCAAATTAAACACAAGAAAAGAAAAGAAAATAAAATAAAATAAAGACGCATAAAAGAAATAAAAACACAATAGCAAACAAAAGTCAAAAATAAACAAAGAAACAAATGAGACATATGGCAAAGAGAGATAAAATCTGATCAATTACGTTCGATAAAGCCTATGAGAGGAATCTCCTCGAGACACAAAAATTGATCATCATTACCTTCTTTTCTTCTTCTCTTTTTATTTATTTTTCAAAAACATTGGGTTGCCTCCGAATAAGCGCTTGGTTTAACGTCCTTAGCCTGACGTTATCTGCCCTCACCCATCAAGATAAGTTGGCTCGTAGAGAGGTACCTCATCGATGTCCTGCATCAATGAATTCTCATAGTAAGGCTTCAACCTCTGCCCATTCACCTTAAATACTTTGTCCGTTTTTAAGCTCTTGATTTCCACTGCACCATGAGGAAAAACATTAGTAATAACAAAAGGTCCAACCTATCGAGATCGTAATTTACCTTGAAATAACTTGAGGCGAGAATGAAATAAAAGAACTTTCTGTCCCACTTCAAAATTCTTCCTGGAGATCATTTTATCATGAAATGCCTTAGTTTTCTCCTTGTAAATTCTGGAATTCTCATAGGCATCATTTTTAAGTTCTTCAAATTCTTGCAATTGAAGCTTCCTTTGTTCTCCAGCAGCATCCATCTCCATGTTACAAAGCTTTACTGCCCACCATGCTTTATGTTTGAGCTCCATTGGAAGGTGGCATGGCTTACCATAGACTAACCTATACGGAGACATACCAATAGGTGTCTTGTAAGCAGTTCGGTATGCCCAAAGTGCATCATTCCATCGTAGGCTCCAATCTTTTCTGTTCGGATTCACTGTCTTCTCGAGAATGGACTTGACTTCCCGATTTGAAACTTCAACTTGACCACTAGTTTGTGGATGATATGCAGTAGACACCTTGTGAGTGATGTTGTATTTCTTGAGCAAGGCTTCAAATGATCGACTGCAGAAGTGTGTCCCTCTGTCACTAATCATGGCTCTTGGTGTTCCAAATCTCGCAAAAATGTTAGATTTCACAAAATCTACAACAACTTTAGAATCAGTAGTTCTCGTAGCTTTTGCTTCCACCCATTTAGAAACATAATCCACAGCAAGTATAGTGTAAACATTACCAAATGATGAAGGAAAACGACCCATGAAATCAATACCCCACACATCAAAAATCTCGACAATAAGTATAGGGGTTTGTGGCATTTGATTTTTGGCATTTAAATTACCTGTCCTTTGACAGCGGTCACAAGCTTTGCAGAACAGATATGCATCTTTGAACAATGATGGCTAGTAGAATCCACAATCAAGAACTTTAAGGGCTGTTCTTTTTGGTCCGAAATGACCTCCACATGCATAAGAATGACAGAAGGTTAAAATTGAATTAAATTCAGATTCAGAAATGCACATTCTTATCACTTGGTCAGAACAATGCTTCCATAAGTACGGATCATCCCATATGTAATACTTGGCAATGTTCTTGATTTTGTCTCTTTGAGCTCGAGTCAAGTCATGTGGTAGCTTTTTGGTAACTAAGTAGTTGACAATATCTGCATACCAATGGGCTACTACATTTAGAGACAACAATTGTTCATTCGGAAAACTTTCTTGTAATGGCAGTGCATTCTTATCATGGACAATGCGACTGAGATGGTCTGCAACTAACTTTTCACTTCCCTTCTTATCTTTGATCTCCAAGTCAAATTCCTGTAAAAGGAGTATCCACCTGATAAGCCTTGGTTTTGCATCTTTCTTTGTGAGCAAGTACCTCAAAGCTGCATGATCAGAAGAAACGGTTACTTTAGTACCAATCAAATAAGATCGAAACTTTTCTAAAGCAAAAATAA
>SNVD02006492.1:0-24875 GCA_013180625.2 Boswellia sacra
TAGCTAGCTAATTAAGTTTAATATTTGCCTTGTTTCCCCCTTCAATATTGCAAAAATTATGTCACAGATATATATTTTCATATATGAACTAATACATATATCATGACATCAATCTTAATTTTCTCATCTTACTAACTACCAACGAAGTAAATATTGATCACATTTAAATGGTTTAAAGAACATGCTGTTTCTGGGTTTTTTGTTTTTGAAAAGCTTAATAATTTCACAAAGATTGAACATGAAAACTCTTGGCATCAAGGTGGGGTCCCAAATTCCCATAACCAGCATGTGATGATGTGAATGGCCCGCGACGGAAAAGTAGCACTTCGCCGCTAGCTTGTTGCCACTGAACAAATTCCTTATTGTCTTCCTCATACCTCGTGTACATCAGCATGACGATTGGACAAACAAGTAGCCAGAAAACGTTTTAATTTTTTTTGTTTTGTATTAATCAAACAATAGTAAGCTGTGAAATCGTAATGATGATGATTTATACAAGTATAATTTATTAATAAAGGACAAGTTAAGGGAAAATTTTAGCCATAAGCTAAGTGGGAATGAAAAGGTGTCACTTGTGGGTTTCGTGAGTTTCCAAAAAGTTTTGCAATGAGTTTACTGGAACAACTTGTTGTATGATGGTTTGGATAAGTAAAGAAAGGGAAAAAATAATAATAATAAAGTGAAGAGTGCTTGCAAGACTTCTTCTTCATCTTTTTAGCTTCTCCTTTTGTTTCCTTTTACTTTTTCACGTTCTTTAGAATCTCTTTTGATTGGTGTGGTTAGGAAGAACCCTAGGACAAGATTTCTCCTAACCCAAAAAAAAAAAAAAAAAAAAAAGAAAGAGACTACGAGTATTATAATGTTTTTAAATTATAATAAGAAATTGATTAATTAATGTATAAATAATATTTAATTAATATGTGAAACAAACAACGACAACAACAACAACAACAAAATGTACCTAATCTGGCTTGGTGAAGTCTTTGATTGATTGGTAGGCCCTGTGGGAAACATTGCGTGGCTTATACAAATCATAGTAATTTTCTTGTTTAACATAGTAATTAATGCTAAGTAATCGTGCGTGCCAAACACAATATAGCTCTAATATTTCTAATTAAATGGAGCATTTTACACATTTTATCGTGTAAAACGAGGAGCTTCTCTTTCAATTTCTCATCACGTATCGATTATCATTCTTCTATACAAGTACATGATTGTGGATTTGCTAATTAATTGAATACCCATCAAATTATTCCTTTGGCTTTAATTCAGTACATGATCATCACGTAAGAAAAGCACGATATTAGGAAGAAGAGAAGCTAAAAAAATATAATTATTGCAATTAAGCCAAGCTACCATTAATTAATTAATAGAGCATTATCTCTACGTACAATTAATAATTTTAATAATATTCAAGATTGCGTGAACATGTAGAGTTGTATTATTAGTTCATTTTATTAAGAGATTTTTGAAGATCAATATAAAATTGTTGCCTCTACCGTGGCTTGCGGTGTTGATTCAAACCAGCTACCACGGCAGCCGGCAGTGCCTGGGTTGCGTCGCGACCACTTGATGTCCCCTTTGCTAAGATTACACCGACAAGAAATGTCTGGAATTTCACCACTTCGAAGCAACCTTTGTTTATTACGTACATCAAGTTAATTAATGAAACCATAAGTTACGATTTCGAGTACAATTAATCATAACATATTAACTTTGACTTCAATCTATCGATTTCGATTTCTCCAATAATTTAATTTATTAGTTCATTACTCTTCGGTTATGCTTGCTTTCTAAGTTCTCTAAACCCAAAACGTGATATCTTGAGTCATATTTTAAAATTTTAAGTTCAAGAAAAAAGAAATTTAAAAAAACTACGCAGTCTTGCCCAATTAGTCAAACTTTGGTTGCAATTTGAAAATTGTGCTAGTAGCCGAAATATTGGAAACAAAGATTATGGTTTATTTATTGGGTTCTCTCATGAAACTCTATTGAATTATTATGACATATAATTAACAACCATGGCTGTGGAAATTGTCCCTTTTTTTTTCCCAGCATGACATTGATCATTTGTGCAACGTAATATTATCTTTGTTAACCAGTAACTCTACAAGACCTAAACAGATTTACTAATGCTGGGATCCACTTAGCAACTGTGATGGCACATTAGCTACCAAACAATGATGACAAAGGCAAAGCAGGTGATCGTAACTAGACTTTTTTATTATGTTATCAACGTGCATAAACGTGTATTTCCATCCAAGTTCCAATCTGTCAACACCTAAAAATTCGAAAATTTTCGAAGGGAATATATGAGATTAGACTAATTAGTAAAAGCTAAATGGAATACCCAGTTGCAGTTACTTTCAAATTATGAATTCGTAAACCAAGTTGACAAATGAAAGGCGAATCGATGATCCTTAGGCGTGATCATGATAGCCGGGAAGCGTGGACCGTTGAGATGGGTGATTTGAGGCAAAGTATATATTTCGGTGGGGCGCCCATATATATATATATATATATATATATATATATATATATATATATATTTCTTTTACTTGCTCGATCGGTGCAACGCGGAGATCAACGTGGAGTGGAGACGGCAGTCGATCTCATTCACAACTACCAATTTTATGTGTTAAAAAATTTGTAGCCACAAAATCTGTCATTAGAACAATTCTAATAATTGCGAAAGGTGGATATTGTACGTCCAAGATATCACAAACTTTTCCGATGAGAAGTGGCCCTACCAAACTCAATGCAGATTTGAGCATGTGGCGCCCTTTTATACACTCAATATTATTGATGATCAATAGTACGTTTAAAGTAGTTTCATCAAAAAAATTAATTAAACAAACTTCAATTACATTAATGAAACTTAAACGAAAAAAAAAAAACTTGGTGAACAAGTAAATCCTGTATATATACTGCATTAATTAAAAGTTAATTGGAAAAAAGTTTGTTTGTCATATGTTAAAGTCTTGAAAAGATGGTGGGTTAGTTGGATAGAGAAGAAAAATGAGGAGTTAATCTTTGAAACTCGCAGTAATGCATTGTTCATATAACTTGAACTGCAACGCAATCAACTTTGTAAGTTGTAAAATGTGTGACGTGCATGGGAAAAGTTGACTTTTCTGCTCTGACACAGTACTTACTGCTAAGTTGCCGGTTTGACAAAGCTGCTTTTGAGCAAATGAGCTCCTGAGATTGAGTGCAAGAGAAGGCCAAGAAGGGGATTACAGAATATCAGGATTTTTTTGGAAGATGTTATCATTATAAGGTCTTCGATTAGGGAGAGTTGTCAGATGCCTAGCTTTATGGTTACACAGCCATGTGAGACTTGTTTGAAAAGCCCGGGGCATATGGCATTGCCAAATCGACATATGAAATATGAATTTATATGCATGGGAGAGGGTATTCATATGTATAAATATGAGCCCCGGGGCCTCGTTGCACGCCGAAAAAGGGGCTGCCACATCTCGGCAAGAGTCGATTATTTTCTTGTTCTTGTGAAGAAGCACATAATTTCTTGATTTTTTTGGGAGTAATGGGTTCAGTTCAATGTTTTTTGTTCAGATACCATGTGGGTCTCTAGCCCACTTGCTTTTTCTTAACATAGGATTCGTCTTGCTTGTTACAACTCTGTTGCTCTCAATCTACCTTGGTTTCGACTACAATTATATGTTTTACAAGTTACACCAATTAATAAGTGCCATTATATATATATACACTCACTCTCAAATTTCTAAGCAATTGCTTGCAGATTCTTTCTCAGCTCATCAAATAATAGAGCATTGGCTAATAAATTTGGCAAATTATGCAGAATCTAAGTGTGGATCATATATAATGCTAAGTAGATACATACAAGCATAGGAATTTCGTTCTTCATATGTTTTGTTATAGCCTCCATGTGGTGTAACCACCATTTTCTCGCTAGATTAACATCCAAGTCTTCGGTTTTGTAGCTTGTGATTAGTAACTGATTAGCTATTATATTGTCATATTAATTTAAAACTAAGGCTATATCCTGGGGAATCAATAGGAGTCTTATAGATCATAGCGTCACATGCTTACTCATAAGTGACAGCAAAACCATAATAATCAATCGTGCCAGACCAAAAGAAAACGGTAGCAGTGATTATAAAATAAACCTCCTTAACTGGAGGGTATTATTTTTAACAATATGACTTATCATGAGCCAGTCACTGTAGACTGGTTGAGTTTTACAGGTTTATATCGTTATTACTTCATAATTAGCCAAATAATGTCACTGACGCCCATATATAACCTTAACTTATTGAGGGATAGCATATTCTGCATCGTGATTTGCAGAGAATTCCTCTCTTGTATGAGTTGGCTTTTGCTTTGACACATTTAAAATGAGATACTCCATGTTAGTGTTAATTTTTGATTCTAAGCACTATATTTTTTGAAGCAAAACTGGACTATGTTTTTCTAAATTGATCACAGATATGCATAGCACACCTTGTGATCCATATGGCCATGACATGCCAGTTGAGTAACATGTAGATTATCATGATTGCCATACATGATCACTGCAGTCTCACTATCTCAGTCTAGAAAACGTTTCAACATCTATATGGATTATGAGTAATCAAAGGTAATAATCTTATAATCAACACATTAACCCTCAAAAAAACAAGCAATATTATATCGATACATGATCGTGTACGTCCATTCTCTGTTGATGTAATATAGAAATAGGCCAAAATTTCAACATGCTATCGTAAGTCTTACTTTGGCAGCACCGTGGAAACAAACAGTCCCCACAAGGAAGTGTGCGAGAAGCTTCTAGCAACATTAGTTCATTACCCCCATCCACTTTCTTATGTCAAAATGCATGCAGTGGGCAATGGGCTCTGTCTCACGCCTGTCTGCTTAGAGGAAAATTGATTGCACCATCGATGTCCATCGATCAAACAATTAGTGGTTGTGAGGAGCTAAGGATTCTCCAGGCTTAATGGGCAAACGCCCTGATTTTATTTCTCATCAATCTTTTCGATGTTTCTGCCTGCTACAATCTTCACTTCCAATAATCAAGTGTTCATCAGGTGACCTTGAACTTTTTTGTATGGTTGTGGCCACAACAAGCTCTTTAATTTTCTATTTTGGAGGTAATTGATTTTGCCAGAGGTCAATATTAGCCATTACTTCACAAGTTCATTGATGTAATTATTCATTCAAGCAGGAATGTCCATCGGGCAAATGTCACATAGTACCCCTATATTTTGGCTTATTATCGTCCAGAAATACTGTTTACTTCTTTTTATCATGCAGTACCCCTACTTTTTTGAAATTCATCACAAACCACCCTTCTGTCACTGTTACCGTTAAATGACATCACTATTCCATCCAAAACTATTACAATTACCTAAATACCCCTAACTGTAGAATTCATCCAAGAAAAAATTTAGTTGAAACAAATGCAATGAAAGGACTCGAACCCAAGACTCCGAACTATCACAAAAACTTCTAACCACTGGGCCAAACAACTTTTTTAATACTAAAGAAACAACAATATATTTAAACAATAGAGCTTCTTATTGTACTTTACTAATTTTTTTTGTTTATGGTGTGTAGAAAAACCATAAATTTATTAATTTATTTTTTACTTATATTTATTTTAATATATTAATTCTTATTAATAAATTTATTAATTTATTTTAAATATATTCTATTTAAGTAAATTAATAAATTTATTAATAAGAATTAATATATTAAAATAAATATAAGTGAAAAATAAATTAATAAATTTATGGTTTTTCTACTTACCATAAACAAAAAAATTTAATAAAGTACAATAAGAAGCTCTATTGTTTAAATATATTGTTGTTCCTTTAGTGTTAAAAAAGTTGTTTGGCCCAGTGGTTAGAAGTTTTTGTGATAGTTTGGAGTCTTGGGTTTGAGTCCTTTCATTGTATTTGTTTCAACTAATTTTTTTCTTGGATGAATTCTATAGTTAGGGGTATTTAGGTAATTGTAATAGTTTTGGATGGAATAGTGATGTCATTTAATGGCAACAGTGACGGAAGGGTGGTTTGTGAAAAATTTCAAAAAAGTAAGGGTACTGCATGATGAAAAGAAGTAAACAGTATTTTTGGACAATAATAAGCTAAAACGTAAGGATACTGTGTGACATTTGCCCAATGTCCATCTCATCTGGGCTTTTCTGGTGGTCAAACGCGGAGGGGCCATTGTCAAAGCATGGCCGTTGATGGATGGAAGGGACATGGGTGGGACCCTTGATCTTAAGGAAGCACAATATACAGCGGGATCCACTTAGATTTGGATGATAGGGGCCATTTTGGAGTTAAATGCTTCCAACCTCAACAACTTGCCTCTTCCCCTCCCAGCCTAGGCTTTGGTCTTTTGCTTAGCTGTGAAGGGCTACCCTACTCTCACCTTACCAATTACCTGCACCCAGTAAAATTACAAGACCCCGCTTTCCTTTACCAAATTACAATGGAAAATGGACAAAATTCTGAACTTAACTTCACATTTGTACTAGAACTGCATGTAATCTGGAGAGTCAAATAGTCATATATATAATCAGTATTTACAGCTTGTCAAATATTTATGGCAATTCAATGAATAGCTCGGGGATAATTGGAGCTGAAGGAGGTGGTGGGAAGGGGGTCTTAATAATTTGGAATTATCGAAGACAAACATTCGAGGAGAGGGGCCCTAGTCCTAGTCACGTGCTTCCAGTCCTAAGACGAAAGACAGCTGCCTAACAAACCATCTTCTTCACACTCTTCCAGTCCCACTTCAAACCTCTCATGTGCTGCCACGTTTGTACACTTGGATCACTCCACGTGACCTTGTACACAGTCTCTGGAGATAGAACCTAAACGACGTCAATGTCAATTTTAGTAACTGTACGAGTTTGATTGCTTCTGCTTTCACCTCAAACAAAGCCATAATTGGGTTGTCTTAACTTGAGGAGGTTCATATATGATATAAGTCAAGCTCACACTGGCTCCGGACGTTTCAGCTTTGGTTTATGCTTGCTAACGAGCAACAGCTAATCAATTCTATTCTTAATATCCTAGTTTAGTGTTGTCCTCACTCAGAATCCGAAAATTTTAAAACCATTTTGTGGGAGATCCAATCACCTGATTATCATCAGTACGATTTGTCCTTTCAGATTGTAGGAACCATCGAATTTGTGAGCATCCTTTGACTTGTGGATACCCGTTTGACATTATTTTTATAAGGAATTTTTGCAAGACTCGGCAGGGAGATGGGTTGGCAGCTGGCTCTAGAGTGTCTGGACGCTTGAAAAGCTTTAACATGTAATGTAACCAATAACAGACGACAATGTGTGACACGTGGGGCCTTCTAGGCTTGGAGGGTTAGCGGATTCTCGCAGTCAGTACATGATATAGAATACTAGAGAAAATCACTAAATGGCCTTTCCTTTTCCATGTCTTTTCCCATTTTTATAGGGAAATTAAGAACTAAAAACTTTGAGCTTTTGTGCAGCTAGCAGAAGGGTTGAAAGTTGAAAAATCTAATTACAAAAGCAGAAAGGAAAAATGAAAAGGTAGCACTTTCCTTCCTCTTTACACGTGAAAACCTCTTTTCCTTCCCTTTATGTATAACTTTTCGCCTAGCTTTCAGCCCATTGCAGACCCATTTTGTTATCTTATCTATAAATCTATAATATGCGGACTTGACTTGCGTAGCTACTAGCAACTAGAGTTTTATTTATTTTATTATTTACTGCGTGCTACACGTTTACTAGATCATTGTTTGCTTATCCAGACATACTAGACTTGCCAAAGCCAATCGTTATTGAGTCATTGGCTATGATTATTGCTCTGAATTGGTTTCTATTAACTAAAATCCAAGCCAAAAATTCTAATTAATTCAATTTCTAAGAAACTTTACTCTAAAAAAAAAAAGTAGTCTCGTTTGGTCTAGTTTAAGTGGTGCGTTTGCACGTGAACCTGGACTACTCGAGTCCTTTTCTAGTTTCAAATTCTAACTCTATGGTTTTGTAACTTAAAGAATCAATGAATGGTTCAATTGGATTTGCATGCCCGGAGTTCCTAAAGTTTGTCCTCCAAATCAGTCTATTTCTCATCTTTCCACTTTATTTTGCCTGCCTTGTGTCTTCATTGCACGAATGGATTGGAGATTGTGGCAGACATCAGAGAACCCATACGATACGGCATTGAAGATTTGGGTATAATAAAGAGATTCCTGCCCAAGTGAACAGGAAAATTGCATGGTGGATTCCCCCACTAGGGTCACATGTCCTCTCCAATTTGAGAATAGTCTAATCACTCCAAATAATGCATTTCCGAAAGGACTGAAATTGGAGGAATGTATTAAGTTTTAATATAGGGAAAGTCTTCGATAAAATAGACGCACTACAATTAATGTGTAAAGCCTCTAAAATTCCATTATGACAATTTCGAAAGAAACACCGATGGCTTGTTAATTTCTACAGGTGGATCATAATGGTTTTGACGTTACTGTTCTAGATTTCGGAATCTTGACACAACCAAGCAAAGTCAGAGGTCCAGTCCCATCTTGATAAAGTATATACTTTGGGGAAGTTTGGAATCTATTGAGCAAAACTCAGTGTAGTAGTTGTTGTTACTCACAAGTCACAACCAGACCGTAGATGGAATTTAGACTCACTAAGACCAGACCCATGATGGATTGGAACCCATAATGGCAGATTTTTTGGGTCATTCTCTTTGAATTATACTGGTTTTTCTCACCTAAGCCCAGCGTCAAGTGCATTCTCACGTTGAACAGATGGAATGGCTTTAATCAAATAACATTGGAAACAGCCTACAAACGGTCATTATTTGGTGTTAGGCCTGGAGTGATCTAATTTCATTGACCTTGTTTATAAGTACACCTCCTCTCCAGTGGTTTCACTTGCCACCTATCCCCAGCATTTGCCTTTTCCAGGGTAATCTCTGCTGCTTATCAAATGCATCCAAATGCAGTAACTAACGTTTGATAATGATAATGATGTATTCCATGTTGTTGCTGGCTTTGATGTTTAATATATGCCGCCTGTTATATCCGCATCACATGTGAACTTCTGTAGCTTGAAACGTCTCTTTAGGAATTAAGACCATTACATGTTAGATCCTTGTCTTCTCTCGATCACTAATGCACATATGCAGATTATGGACTGCTGAGTGCTGCGCATTAGGCCTCGCAGTAAATTAAGGCAGCCGTCTGGCAGATAGTGCATGCCTGCAAGCTCATTTATGTATTTGCTTAAGAAGTGTAATCATAGCACAAAATTTGCAAAAACTGGTCAGCAATGCATCATATTAGCAGCTGGTGCCCCCAGTATTTGGTCCTAGTGTCATTGGAGTAGCCAACAAATAGCAAACAACCAAATTAAAGAAGATCGTTGTTGGACGATACGTCGTCGTTTATAACCAATTTAAGAAGTTACTTCAAAAAAATTGTGTAAGACATTCACAACAATTACTAGTAATCGCCATTACTTTCCCCTTTGATTTGTGTTACTTCAAAAAGTACTGTAAATAAATCGATTAAGAACACAAAAAACAAAATTTACTTGCTTTTGCTTATTGAAATGACCTTGAGAGTGAAGCTTTTCATGCTGTGATTTATAAATTCCAATAAACTTGTATTGAAATTCTACCGTAAACACTACCATTTGAAGAAAAAGAAATTAACATTTTCTAGTTATTAAGAGGAAGGTACTTATGAGTTAACATTTAATTTCTCTATATTATTATCAAAGCTTAAATTAGAAATTTTATTGCCGTTGTATGTCATTTTAAATGAATATTGTTTCAAATAATTTGGCAAGCAATCGAGTTGTTACTAGGGATGTACACGAGTCGAGTCGGGTCGGGTTTTGCCAAACCCGATAAAACCCTATACATAATCGAGTTAGACATTTTAAACCCGTAATTGGGTTTCTGAAGCATGTAACCCGAGTATAACCCGAATGGTCAGATTGGTCGGGTCACACTTGACACTCGACACTTACATGTCGAGTCATGTCGGATTTAAAACCGACAATCTATATCAGTCTATTTTCGAAGATATCGAGTGTCTGATGATGCATCTGACACTCGACACTAGCCACTCGACACTCGACACTTACATGTCGAGTCGTGTCGGATTCACAACCGACAATCGATATTAGTCTATTTTCGAAGACATCGAGTGTCGGATGATGCATTCGACACTCGACACTATACACTTGATACTTGACACTCGACACTTACATGTCGAGTCATGTCGGATTCACAACCGACACTCGATATCAGACTATATTTGAAGACATCAAGTGTCCGATGCATCATCCGACACTCGACACTAGCCATTCGACACTCAACACTTACATGTCGAGTCGTGTCGGATTCACAACCGACACTCAATATCAGACTATTTTCGAGGACATCGAGTGTCGGATGCATCATCCGACACTCGATATTAGCCACTCGACACTCGACACTTACATGTAGAGTCGTGTCGGATTCACAACCGACAATCGATATTAGTCTATTTTTGAAGACATCGAGTGTCGGATGATGCATCCGACACTCGATCTGACACTCGATCCGACACTCGACACTATAAACTTGACACTCGACACTTACATGTCGAGTCATGTCGGATTCACAACCGACACTCGATATCAGACTATATTTGAAGACATCAAGTGTCGGATGCATCATCCAACACTTGACACTAGCCACTCAACACTCAACACTTACATGTCGAGTCGTGTCAGATTCACAATCGACACTCAATATCAGACTATTTTCGAAGACATCGAGTGTCGGATGCATCATCCGACACTCGATACTAGCCACTCGACACTCGACACTTACATGTCGAGTCGTGTCGGATTCACAACTGACACTCGATATCAGACTATTTTCGAAGACATTGAGTGTCGGATGTATCATCCGACACTCGACACTATCTACTCAACACTCGACACTTACATGTGGGGTTACATGAGTTAAACCCGATCCCAAACTCGATTGCAAAAAACCCGAAGTTTATAACCCGATTTCGGATTTTTTATTATATTAACCTGTCCGTAACCCGACAAACCTGATAAAACCTGATCGGGTTGGGTTTGGTAATTTTGAACACCCCTAGCTGTTACAATAATCTGATGTCACGTCACTCCACCCAACTCATGCTCTAAATTTCAAATAACGATTTAGATTTACATTCAATAAATTGGGTTCGGCTGATTGGACCAGGATCCACCAAGCCTAACATTGTTTATTATTATTATTATAATTTTTTTTGGCAATTTATGCCTTCATCTTCTCAATATCTATTATCCTTGATTATGTTCTCCTAGAGTTGTCTCAGCCCGAATCTAAATCCTTTGCATCCACAAAAACAAAATCTTGCAATCTCCTAATCGAATTTTTCTTCTCAACTTTGTCACTGCTTTGGAGAGGCGTAAGCTTTGTTATTCAGCCACAGAAATTGCGAAAATAGGTGGATAAATTGGTGTATTCCTTGTCAAATATATAAGGGGCTAGTTTAGAATTACTGTTGTTGTGGAAATAAGCAGTTTCTGCTTTATTGTAGAAAAAATTAGCTTAAAAAAAAAGCACGAGGATGTTTGATAAACCAGTTTTTAAAAATTGCTTTGCTTTTCAAAAGCAGGATAGAGGTGTTTAGAATTGTTGTTATTGCAGCTTTTATTTTGCACAAATAACCAAAATAGACATATATAATAGTCATTTATAATATTTAACTATTTTAAACAAATTTTATATAAATATAAATAAAATGTATAATTAATTTTTAATTTATGTAAAACATATAAATGGATAACATGTATGTTTACATTTAATTTAATTGAATATTAAATTCAAATTCATTTAAATTTACTATTTATTACGAAAAAATACATTTATTTATAAAATAATTTTACATTTATGATATATTTCAATGTATATTGTAATTAATAAAAGTGTAAAAAAATATTATATTTATTGAATTAATTTTATGAAATTTAAAAAATAAAAAATAAAAAATTTAAACTTGTCATCAAAGGAGTCATTGGACTGCCGTCAGAGATGGTTGCCAGTGATCATTCTAGAGGTGCATTCGGTAGCATCGCTGGTGGCACCATGATCTCCGGTGCATGATTGATCATGCAAGATGGTTATAACAGCAAAAAGTGTACAGTTTTGCGATAGAATATGGGAAACTTTTCGACCAAACTTTTGTCATCTTCTCTTGCAAAATGCCATACATTGTAGGGTTATAACCTTTGTGGATCGTCAGACCGCACATCGGTGATCATGGTGGTGTCGTCGGTGTTGTTGGCATGCCTCTAGAGCAGTCATCGGTGATCACCTCTGGCAGTTGTTTGGTGACTCCACTAGCGATAGTTTTAAATTTTTTTTCAAATTTCATAAATAAATTTAATAAATAAAATAAAAATATCTAATTATTAATTAAGTATATTTTAAAAAATGAAGGAATAGTGTAATATATTCTTTTAATGAAGATATTTTAGACATTTCATAAATCACAAGAAGAAGCAGGTTTTTAAAAAGTTAGGGAGCTTTTAAGGTCCTTTATAAATCTAGCTTTTTTTTTTTTAACAGCTTTTATTTTGAAGCAGGTAGAGAAGCAATCCCAAACACCTTTGTTTTGCTACTATTGTTGTAGAAAAAAAAACATTTTTTCCCCGTAGCAACAACAATTTTAAAGGGCCCCAATATCTCCTTGGAGAAGTACTTCCAAAGATCATCTAATAAAGTGCTTCCTGTAAGATCTGGAAGTATGAAGTTATGTGTAATAAAATAGTAAACTGTAAAGTAAAATGGAACAGGAGGATTTTATGTGATTTGGTTATAAAAACTACACCCACGGACAACTTTAGAGCTGTAATTTTAGGATCGTTTACAGTGTTGACTCACTCTCACACACTGACCTAATCTTTGTAAAACAAAATCTCATCAAGATCTTAAACTCTAGTGACATTGCCCACTCTCTGTCGTTGATAGCTTAACAACACACTGTTAAGGAAAATATAACCACATTGTCTGACATTGAATTACATAAACACTTAACTCGCAAGTTCTCTCAAGTGTATACTAACTTAGACTGACCTAATTGAAATTTATACGTGATCACAACCTCTCTTATATGAATAAGATACTCATAAAATAAAATTAAAGAAGTATTCCAATTTGCATTGAAGCTCTCCTCTTAATTCTTGAAATGCGGTGACATACACCATCAACATATAAGTTATGTAAACATAACATTATATATAGTGAGATGCCCCATTGTAATCTCATTAAAATCCTGTAAAAATCTTAATCAAACTCAAATTAGGATAAAGACCACTACTTTAGGAAGTGATATAAATAACTCCTCAATGAAATAGGACACAAATAAATATACTCCTAATTTAACTAGAATACATCAAATAATGTCATAATCTAAAGAGATATTCATTATGAACCAAATACTTCCTTCAATTATACTTCTAGAAACAGTAAAATTAGTTTGATCACAAGTTGGTCCAAAATTATTATGCGCATAGCACATACAAGAGTGTCACACATTGACACCAACAATCTCACCCTTTTTGGCAACTTGTGATGAAAACACCAAACTGTTTTTGATTAAAGAATACCACACAAAAATAAGTCCAAAATAACTATAAGCAATCATGATCTATCAAACAGAAAATGATATACTTAAAGAAATAACAATTGTGCAGTTATAAATTACATAATAGAAAAATGTCTGAATGTAAATATCCAGCAAAAACAAAACAAAGTGAAGTTGAAAAACCTGTCAAACAACACTTCAACCAAAACATGATCAGAGCAAATAACAAAATGTTACAAAAACATCAACCTAATGAAATATACAGGTAAGAACACAAAACACAATAAAGTAAATCCTGCAAAGTAACAACTCAAAAACACAAGGCATAAAATAGTTCGAATGCAAATATAAAGACTCCTTACTCCCCTTGACTTACCACCCTTGAAGTCAAGGAGCATCAAGGAGAATCAATTCAAATAAAACAAAAAAAAATTAGAATAGACAGAATTATCAGAAACTTCTTCTCCCTCTTGATTTCAGAACAAGTTTCAAAATAAAATAAATAGAAAGGGCATTAATGAAGTCGGGCAGACTTATGAACAGGAGGAAAAGATAAACTGTTAGGTCATTTCTTGATCCTACCAACCTTAGTCTTAAACCTTTTGCCAGTAGTGGTAGGTGTAGGCTATTCAGAAACCACAGGAGTGGTCTGTGCTCCAGTTGTATCAGATGAAGTAGTAGTGACCTCTATCATAATCTTACGGATTTTCTTGTAAAGTTTGTCAGCACTGATTTCAGGTAGCTGTGATTCAGCAACGGGTTGTTATAGATCCATAAGTGATTCTGCTGCAAATTGAGTTGGGATTACTATGGCTGGTTCTACTGTGTCTGCTATAGGAACTGGTTCCTATGTGTGTTCTGCATTAGATGTATGCTCTGCTTCATGTGAAGATGACTATGGTGGTGGAGAGACAGGTTGTTCTACTTCTGGAACTAGAGCAATGTCAGGTTCTTCTTTAGAAGGTAGTGAAGGTGATGATATTTCGAGTTCCTCTTGAGCTAGTTCATATGACAAGGATTCATCCTTCAGTTCTGGAACTGCTATTGCAATTTTCTGCTTCTTGTCAGACTTTTTCATCACCACTTTGACCTTCTTCTCGCCCTTCAAATTAGTTCCTTTAGCTTTCTTCTCGAATTTCTTTTTCTTCTGTTTCTTTTCGCTGTCATGTCTGTCTCTACAATAGGTTTTTTAGTTTGTTCCTCCTCTGACATTTGCTGTGCTATCTCTGGCATTTGCTCTGCAAGATGCTCTTGCACCACATCTGCAATTTCCATGGGTTGTGGTTCTTCTGCATCAACTGATTTTCCAGCAAGTTTATTCTCCAATTTAGATTGCTTTGCTTTGATGTCCTTGAGATCCTGCACAATATCAGTCAAAACAAAATTGATCAAAGCAAGCTGCTCTTCCACATTGCTCATTAGATTGTTTCGAACTCTTCTTGGTTTTGGTTCAGGGATAGGTAGATCAGATTTGTCATGCAGTCGATGCAAAAATCCTTTTGTGATAGATTTAGACAAAATTTTAGTGTGTTTTTTTTGGGCTAATAGGAACACCATTTTAAGCTAAAATACCTTGAATCAAACAAGGAAATACAAGCAAATGGTAATCGGATTTATATGGTGCAATCTGGACAATCATCCTATAAATCCATAAACCTAAATTAATTGGTTTATTTGTTCCCAAACAGAACAGAAATTTCACTCTATCTCCCCTGACTTGGTTCTGATTTGAAGAAGGGAACCAATCAAACTATGCAATTTTATGCAAAACCCGATATTTCTTTATAAGGTATTATTGATCAATGCCATCTCTTGGATTCCAAACTAAATCCTCTCGACTGTTAATTTCTTAAGACCAACTGCCATATCAAAATTTTCTTCAACAGAGTGCAAACTACCAATGGATATATCAAAGAAAGTGTTGATGACGTTCGGTGAAAATTTCACAAATTTTCCTCTACAATACACTTTGTGATAATGATAGCTCTTTAAGTAATCAACTGAAGCAGTAATATTCGCATAAAATTCTTGAATCAAAGACTTAACAGGGGGTAGGAAGTTGTTTACCGTTCGATTCCAGTAAATAGACTCAAGAAGTTCACTCAAACCATACTTGTTGAAGTCGGTTATCTTTACTGGCCTTTCTACTTGTAACTTCCTCTTTGATGTATACTTCAAGAAATTTTGCTTAACAACTGTTGTGAGGAACTTGTTGAGCTTTGGCTTCTTTGTCCTTCATTCGCTTAACTGGGATTGACTCATCTTCAGTTATTGTAGGATCAATTGGGGTCTCTACATGATATTGTTGAGACTGCGATGACTGAGAATTGTCGCTATTATTGTGACCACAGTCGTGTAAGGAAGATGATGCAGTGTTGGTCTTCGCAGATTCAGTTGAGGACGCCATTGCTAGGGTTTGAAAGCTGTAAGTTTTTGCTAGAATAGAGAGAAGTGAGACGAGAGAGAGAATGGATGCAAAGCTGATCGAATATGATATGAACAAAGATAGCCTTAATTATGTTTGTGATATACTTGGGAAGAAATTGGATTTTAATACAATTTCGTTTCCCATAAATTTTAAATTTTAAATCCTTTTCCAAAACCACTTAATTAATATCATTAATGAACAAAAAATTTAAAATTTATTTCCATTAAAATAAGAAATTCTAATAGAGTTAGGATTCCCGCCACTGAAGTTTTCCCCCCTCAATTCAATAAAGCTGACATGACATTTTGACATATGGACACACGAGAAAGTCAAATTTTAGTTAGGCACAAAAAGTATCGTATGATATGAAAAACATAATAGAAAACAATTACATTTGTTGTAACAACAATATCTGGACATCATATAAATCATTCTAAAGAAGCATATTTTAGGGCTGTTTATAATCTTCATATGAAAGCTGTTTACCTTTATTTTTCAATTCATTGAGAGGTCAAAATATTATTTTGACATATTTGTTAAGAATTAATCACATTGGATTATAAATACAGTAGATTTTACACAATATAGAGGTAGCCCTTTTCATTTGAGTGGGTGACCTCAATATATTTCTTAAATACTCTGAGGTTACTCTTAATGATGGCTTTCACGCATCATATATTAATAGCCCTCTCTGTATTTTTCATTTTAAACTAGTATCTTAACATTCACACAGTTTTATACTATAGCCTACACATGCTTAATTAGAAGAAAACTTATTATATGACAGATATAATTAATATGACTGCACGTAATGCTTATTCAAAAAACTGACAGATGCCTATGGCCTTTCTTAGATTCTCAAATCTTGCTATATCCAATGCCTTAGTGAACAAGTCAGCTAATTGTTTATCACTGGAGATGTGTTCAATGTGTATCACCTTAGACTCTACAAGTTCCCTTATAAAATGGTATCTTATGTCAATGTGTTTTGTTCTAGAATGCTGAACAAGATTTTTGAAAATGTTTGTAGTACTAGTATTATCACAAAATACTGTTATGGGTTTTTGTTCAATGCCATAATCACTCAGCATTTGCTTCATCCATAGTATTCGTGTGCAACAACTTCTTGCTGCTATGTATTTAGCTTCAGTAGTAGATAAAGAGATGGAATTCTGCTTTTTGCTGTGCCAAGAAACTAAGTTAGTACCGAGATAAAAACATCCACCTGATGTGCTCTTCCTATCATGTGCATTTCCTGCCCAGTTAGCATTACTAAACCCTGTAAGATAATCATTTGTATCTTTAGAAAACCATATCCCATAATCATCGGTTCCATGTACATATCTTATGATTCTTTTAGCTGCTGCTAGATGTGACTTTTTGGGATTTGCTTGAAATCTTACACAAAGTCCTACACTAAAACATAAGTTTGGTCTACTTGCTATGAGGTATAACAAATTGCCAATGATGTTTCTATATAAACTTGCATCAACCTCTTTTCCTGCATTGTTTTTTGAAAGTTTCACGTTAGTACTGATAGAAGTTTTCATTGGTTTTGCATTCTCAAGTCCAAATTTCTTTACAAGGTTTTTAGCATATTTTGATTGAGATATGAATATCCCATCATTCATTTGTTTAACCTGTAATCTAAGAAAGAAATTTAATTCTCCTACCATGCTAATTTCAAACTCTTCATTCATCAACTTAACAGACTCATTAGTTTTGCTTTTGTTAGTTGATCCAAACATGATGTCATTTACATATACTTGAGCAACAATAAAATAGTTAGATGCATATTCGATAAACAAAGTCTTATCATTATTGCCTTTACTATAACCTCTATTGATCAAGTTTGTCAATCTTTCATACCAAGGTCTAGGCGTTTGTTTGAACCCATACAAAGCTTTATGCAATTTGTACACAAAATTAGGATGTTTAGGATCTTCAAATCCCTTAGGTTGTTGAACAAAAACTTCTTCATTGAGATCGCCATTTAAAAAGGCTGGTTTAACATCCATTTGGTACAATTTAAAATCAAGCAAACAAGCAATTGCAAGTAGTAATCTGATTGACTCAAATCTAGCTACTGGTGTAAAGGTTTCATCAAAGTCTATGCCTTCTATTTGTGTGTAAATTTGTTCTACTAGCCTAGTCTTATTTCTTACTACTTGACTAATTTCATCATTTTTATTTTTGAATATCCATTTAGTTCCAATGACATTTGCATTTTTTGGCCTAGGAACTAATTCCCATACTTCATTCCTTTTAAACTGATTAAGTTCATCTTGCATTGCCTAAAACCAATCATCTTCTTTTAAAGCTTCTTTCACATTTTTTGGTTCAACTAATGAAACATAACATGCAAATCTTACCTGATTTCTTACCTTGCTCCTAGTTTTTATCATACCATATGGTGTTCCATTGATAGAGCTGGTTGGATGTGCCTTCTGTATCCAAGTAGGTGAATCTTTTCTTTTTTCTTCGTTTCTAATTGAGTTTCTGTTCATATCTATGTTGTCAGATATCACTGTTATGTCTGATGTAACAGTAGTTGTTTTCTCTTTCATAACTGAATCCTTTCTATTGTTATTGCTGTCTAATACTAATCTTTTTGCATTCTTTGTGAAGCTGGTTATGATTTCTTCGTGTGAGTACTTTGCATAATCATCCAGATCATCAAATACTACGTTTGTAGATTCCATGATTGACTCAGTTCAAAGATTATAGACTCGAAAAGCTTTGCTATTCTATGCATATCCCACAAAAACTCCTTCATCACTTTTTGGATCTAATTTTCCTAACTGCTTCTGTCATTTAAGATGTAATGCTTGCATCCAAAAACATGAAAATATTTCAAATTAGGTTTTCTTCCTTTCAAAATTTCATAAGGTGTCTGGTTAGTGCCAGGTCTTAAAAAAACTCTATTTGTTATATAACAAGCGGTGCTTATTGCTTAAGCCCATAGCCTTTTGGTCAACTCATTGCTATTTAGCATCACTCTAGCCATCTCTTGAAAGTTCTGTTTTTTCTTTTCATAATGCCATTTTGTTCAGGAGTTTTGAGAGCTGAAAATTCATGTTCAATTCCATGATATTTGTAAAAGTCAGTATAGCTAACATATTCAAACTCCTTGCCATGATCGCTCCTTATTCTCACTATCCTGCTAATGTTCCTGTTTTGCTCATTTTCAAGCTTAAAGATTCCTGAAAGCTTCAAAAGTGTCAGATTTTTCTTTAATAAAATCAACCCAAGTATATTTAGAGAAGTCATCTACACAAACAAATATGTATCTTATACCAGCAATGCTTTCAATTTACATAGGACCCATAAGATAGCAAATCAAGTATTTTGGATGTGCTAAGATGTGAGATTGATTTGTGTGCATTTCTAATTTGTTTTCCCATTTGACATGGTCCACAAATTTTATTAATTTTGTCATCAAGTTTAGGAACTCCTTTGACAGCACATAGCTTAGTTAATTTAACCAAGTCTTTGTAATTTAAGTGTCCTAATTTTTGATACCGCAATTTTAAATCCGAGATCCCAGCATGAAATGCAATTTTTATCAAATAACAATTATCCAAATATCTATTTCCTTCTAAAATGCATTTACTAAGATTGTCTAAAACCGTGCATTTGTTTTGTGTGAAATTAACAATATACTTGCCATCACATATCTTACTAAAACTAATTAGATTAGCTTTCAAACCTTCAACCAGCAAGACATTTTGGAAGTTGGGTAGGCCTTTGACATTCAAAATGCTTTTGACATTCAAAATACCTTTGCCAATGATCTTATTCTTTGTTCCATCTTTATAAGTGGCATTTCCTTCCCTGTATGTTTCAAAATCTTTCAAAAACTATTTATTTCCAATCATGTGCCTGGAATAACCACTGTCAAAATACCACAAATCTTAGAAGAATGCTTAAGTGCAGTAAAAGCAACTTTGTAGACTATCTTCTCTTTCTTAACCCACTGCAGTTGTGTCTTTGGTAACAGTTTAAACTGTTTTGACATTTTATACAAAAGATTCAACATTTTAAAACACCTATGTCTAATATGCCCTTTGGTACCACAAAAATAACATGTTAGAATGAATTTTCTAACCTTTTCAGGATTGGATTTGAAAGAGCTTAGAGGGGAAACAAATGCTTCATTGCTTTTTGAACTAAGACTCGACCTTTTTGAGTTAGGTTCAGAATTTTTGCCTGATATAGAAGTTCTTACAAATACTGTTGTTGATGAGGATGCAACATTACCTTCTGTATACCTCAATCCATGTTTGTTAGAATTGTCTCTTCCAAGACTCAAGACTTGATCAAGTTTAGCTGACCCAATTCTAAGTTGATCAATACAGCTTTTACTCTCAATCAGTTCTGTTGTAATTTTCTCAATGTGCGCTGTTTTGTCTATCAAAGCAAGCTCCAATTCTGTGATACAGTTTTCAGTATAAGATTTTTCACATTTCAGCACTTCAATCTCTTTCTTCAAAGTTTTGATTTCTTCTTTCTGACTCAGCCATTCACTATAGAGTGCATTGTATGTTTCTTGCAACTCTTCATAGTATTCTGGATCATCTTCTATATCTGAATGATCATCATTGGTTCTGTAGTTTTCTGTTATGTTGGTCATAACAACTTTCCCTTTATGAGCTGCAGATGTTGTAAATGCAACAAAATTACTTATGCATTCTTGATCTTCCAAATCAAGTTCTGATTCATCATTCTAAGTAGCTGTCAAGCCTTTGTTCTTCTTTTTGAAATTAGCACATTCAAATTGAATATGCCCATAACCAGAACATTCATAACATTGAATTTGTCCTTTCTTGTCAGGTTGCTTCAATTTCTTCTTGTCATTCTCCTTGTTGAATTTCTTGAACTTGTCTTCATTTGAGTTGATGGTTTTCCTTGATTCTTTTTCCTGAAATTCTTTTTCATGAACTTGACATAATTTTTTGTTAGAAAGGTGATATATTTAAAATCAGTTTCATCAAGCTCATCATTACTTTGATCGTCAAATTTTTCAGTTTTAACATTGAATTCAATGCTTTTCCCTTTTTGCTTCCTAGTATTATGTCTAATCTTAAAGTTTTGAAGAATGCCAATCAAATTCATCAACCCTTATCTCATTAGTGTTTTTAACTTCCTCAATGGCTGAAATTTTAGACTAAAATTTATCTGGATCAGATCTGATTATTTTGCTAACAATTTTTGCATCAGTAAAGTTCTTGCCAAATCTCATCCTCATGCATTATCAAGTTCTCAAATTGTGAATTTAATCTCATCAATTTAGATCTTTTAACAAAAGTAGTAACTTCATGTTTTACCTCAAGAATGTTCCAAGCCTCTTTAGCCACTTTGCATCTTGAAATCTGTCCGAAGTTATTCAAGTCCACAGCAGCAAAAATTGCATTAAGAGCCTTTGAGTTCCAGCTTGAACGTCGGTATTCTTTATCAGTCCATTCCTCCTCAGGTTTGGGTTCAGAATCACCAAAAGCATTCAATCTTGTTGGTGGTGTCCATCCTTTAAGCACACTGGTCCATGCCTTGTCATCAAAAGATTTGATATACATCATCATTCTTACTTTCCAATATGAATAATTACCATCATCAAGAATAGGTAGTTGAGTTTCGAATCCTCAATTACGAATAAACTCCATTTCTCCAAATCAATGTGATCTTTTCTTCACTTGTATGTTAGTGAACCTACTCTGATACCAATTGTAAGATTTGGAAGTATGAAGTTATGGGCAATAAAATAGTAAATTGTAATATAAAATGACACAAGAGGATTTTACGTGGTTTGGTTATAAAACCTACATCCACAGATAGCTTTAGAGTTGTAATTCATTAAGTTCTTGTTTGTACAATCTTTAAAATTGTTTACAGTGTTGACTCACTCTCACGCATTGATCTAATCTTTGTAAAACAAAATCCCTCTAAGAACTTAAACTCTAGTGACACTGTCCATTCTCTATCGCTAACAACTTAACAACACACTGTTAAGAAAAATATAACCACGTTGTCTGACACTGAATTACATAAACACTCAACTCGCAAGTTCTCTCAAGTGTATACTAACTCAGACAGACTTAACTAAAATTTCTGCATGATCACAACTTCTCATATATGAATAAGACACTCATAAAATAAAATCAAAGAAGTATTCCAATTTGGGTTGAAGCTCTTCTCTTAATTCTTGGAATGCGGTGACATACACCATCAACATATAAGTTATGTAAACATAACATTATATGTAGTGAGATGCCCGATTGTAATCTCTTTAAAATCCTGTTAAAATCTTAGTCAAACTCAAATTAGAATAAAGACCAATACTTTAAGAAGTGATATAAGTAACTTCTAAATGAAATAGGACACAAATAAATATATCCCTAATTTAACTAGGATATATCAAATAATATCCTAATCTAAAGAGATATTCGTTATGAATCAAATACTTTCTTAAATTATACTTCTAGAAACAGTAAAATAAGAAGTAATATAACATTCTAGTTTTATCACAAGTTGATCCAAAATTATCATATGCATGACACATGCAAGAGTGTCCACATTAACACCAACACTTACTTTGCATGTGATAATTTTTGGGGGCACGACCTGACCACCAGGTATAAAAATAAAATATTTTATTAAATTTATATAAAATAAAATAAATTAAAATAAAATATTTTTTTTATAAATTTTAAATTAATTGCTCATCAAGAATCTAGAATTTAACTTTCTTTTAATATTGTAAATGCATATAAACATAAATATTTGTCAACAAAACATACTCACATAGGTTTTCAAAGAGTAAAAAAATACACTTTATAATTTTTAAAACAAGTAATCAGTTCTCAAATTAAACTATGAAAAACAAAAAATAATTATAAAGTGTAAACAAAATAACTAAAACAATCAGTATATTATATATATATCACACAAATATCTAAACTTAAATCTTTAATATATTTGTCTTTTTTATTAATAAAAATATAAGTTGAGTAATTAAATCAAATAAAGATTGTTGAGTCCATCCAATTACAAAATATAATAATTATTTTATTATTGAAAAAATTAGGATGGTGGAAAGGGCCAAAAGAATTTTTATCAAGAAACATTTTAAAGGTTATAGCCTCCAGGGAATGGGTTAAAATTTGTAGGGTTCCAAAAAAATTTTTACCAAGAAAATCTTTTACATAAAAGGGTACTTAATAATAAAAAAAACCTGAAGTGAGAATGTAATTAACCAAAAATGTATTGTGTTTTCACTTTGTCATAGATTTCTAATTCCCTATTATTGGCCATACCCTTTCCTTTTCAGCTAACTCCTTCTACTAGTAGGAATGACAATGGGTTGGTTTTGAACTGGTTCCATTAGGAACTAGAACTAGTAGCGTTAACAAATTTTGGAACCAAAATCGACATAGAATCATTATGGTTCTAACTTTTATGACCTAGAATCACTACAAGAAGAATGGGCTTATACTGCGCCCATTTGCGATGGTTTTTAAAAACCACAGTAAATGGCCCACAGACAAAACTTTTTACGGCGGTTTCGAAACCGCTGTTTAAGTGGACCAAAAACCCCCAAAATTATTTTACCCTAATAGCGAAAATTTTGCATCAAATTATTTCAATCTCCCTCTCATCTCTCTTGCGTTTTCTCCCTCTCATCAAATTCTTGAATTGCAACCTTGTCTTCCCTGCGTTGACCCCATTTCCTTGGTCGTGCTAAGCTTCCCTATTTTGGAGTTGCCTTTCTCTGCCAAGCTTCTTGCCTATTTTGGAGTTGCATTCTCTCTGCCAAGTCGAGCATCTTCAAGAGTAGGAGAGCGACTGGACCAGCCAACTCTAACTCGACCAACTCCTAAGAGAAATAAAGAAGAAAGAAGGAATTGTAGATCCAGCTGCTAAGAGAAAGAAGGAAGATGTCAAAAGCGAGGAGATCATTAGAGTTAGCTCTTAAGGTAAGCTGCAGAGATAGAATGAGTTAGATAGAATATGTTTTTATAAATTCGCTTTGAATTTCTTGTTCTGGGCTGAATATTTTGTTTTTTTCTTTTTGTTTTCTAGTATTGATTTGCTTTAAAGTGACCACATGAGTAAATTTTGCATTTTGGAGATAGAATTTCATTGCTATTACTGATTATTAGGAACTTTGATATGAGGTTTCGTGTTGTTAATTTGCTAAAGTTGGTAAATTTGGGTGTCATTTGAATCTATATTAGCGAAAGAAATGATTGAAATGTGTCTTCTGTGAGATCAGATGACGATGACTATCTCTTACTTAATTTGATAGGTAATGAAATTTTTATCTCCTATAATAATCTCTTTAATGCTGACATTGACTTGAGGGAGTTATATATAACATTAGTTATTAAGTTTGTTAGCCAGTAAAATATTTTAATATAAACTACCATAGGATAAAATTAAATAACCAAAAACCTTGGCATGTCTGCGATCATGATTGTAGGAATATCAAGGGAAGGGATGTGTGGGTATCATGAATTCGAATTTTATATGCGAATAATTTGTGGAAGAGTAGTTGATGAACACTTAAATATGCATGTTTAATAAGAGTTTAGTTCATCATATTGCATTAATAGTGTCATTAAATTATTCGTGCAACTTAAAGCATATTTTGTCGGGCATTTGCAATGCTTTTGTGAATTAATTTCTCTTAATTTTGGGTTTTGTTACAGCGTTCGGTAAAATGGGCATTGAACTTCTGCTATTTATAGTATCGAGAATGGTGGGGCTATATTGCTTTAATGTGTTTATGGATAAGGCTGATTTAATT
>SNVD02006494.1:0-25115 GCA_013180625.2 Boswellia sacra
TTTCTTTTCTTTTCTTTTCTTTAGTTTAATTTGATTATTCCGTGCTTCGAGTTCAGTTGTGCAACAGCTTGAGGAAACATTCAAACGGGATTGAAGCCATTGTTTGAAGGTTTGAAACGTGCATATCTGGGAGAAGAACAAACTCAATCGCATTATCGGTAATATCTCTCCTTTTCTTCTCTTTCATGGATGCTGATATCTTTCTATCGAACCTTCGTAAATATTTCCCTTCACTTCCTCAAAATGCTGTGTTTAAAATTTATAAAGTACTGATGACTAGACTTTGGGCATTGATGCTCCTAAATGTGCCTGCTGATATCCGATGGCTTATCGAAGCCAAGGTGAGATTGTCCGGTGAGCCGGACATTAATCTCGCAAAATACATGCCTGGTCTAGGAAAGAGCTACTACGCCAAGGCGAAGAGCGAAAAGGTTACAAGTATGTTATAAATGTGCTAGATGGAATTGTAACCAGACTTGTCGTTCATTAGGTTTTGCGTCCCGGAATAGAGAAGATAAACTTTCATTTATTAAGAATGGTTTGAGTAATGAGTCGCTGGATAATGTTTTGTTAACTCTTGAGTCACATTCTTGTGGACTTGTTCAGCGTGAATTGCTTAATCGATGGACACAATTTCGTGATGAATTGCAGTGTTATAGTCTAGGGAATCTGACTAAAAACGACCCTGTTTGCCAGTTTATAAGAAAACTGGATGGGAAGCAAATCCCCGACTCATAGAAGGCGTTTCAGCCGTTCCTGGACGTAAAACCAGAGGAAGATGTGAGCCACAATCACAACTACTTGTATATTTGAATGTGTGTTGTTATTATCAAATTTTTTTTCTTGTTTCGTTTGATCTGATTATCAATGTTGTTTTTGTGTTGTGTTGTTTGTTGATTTTGTTTGTTTTAATTTCAAGTTTTCTTTTTGACAAACCATATGACTACCCCATGTCATACACACACGTGGAGACGAGTGTGGAGGTTTTGTCAACCTTCGCCGAAAGTATATCTCTACTTTTCATGCTTCACGTGGAAGATAAGTGTGTCGGTTTTGTCAAACCCCACCGAAATTGTATTTCCATTTTTCATGCTTCACGTGGGAGACAAGTGTGTAGGTTTTGTCAAACCCCGCCGAAAGCATATCTCATTTTTTCAAATCTTGGGGCAATAAATCTGCATCGAGCAACCCCCACCGAAAGTCTGTCCCCATGTGTCAAAATTTGAGAGTTTTATGTGTGTATATATACATTCTGCATGTTTTCATATGTCATTCCATAACCTGTCTTGCAATTGAAAGGCATAATATCTAACGTGTCTTACACAAGATTAGAGCACTTGTAGAAATGGAGAAAACACCAATTCGGCGATTCCGTAATATATGCGTATTTTGCGGATCGCAATTTGGTAAAGATGGAGATTTTACCACAGCAGCTCTTGATCTTGGTAGGACATTAGCTGCGAGGGGTATTAATTTGATTTATGGAGGTGGTAGTCTTGGGTTAATGGGGTGTGTGTCAACAGCTGCATCCCTAGGAGGGAGCAAAGTTCTCGGCATTATCCCTAAACCATTAGCTGTACGAGATATCGTAGGCAACACAATCGGGGAAGAGTTACAGGTCTCTAGTATGCATGAGCGTATTGCACATATGGTTGTTAAGTCCGATGCATTTATAGCTTTTCCGGGTGGTTATGGTACATTAGAGGAGATATTTCAAATCACCTCTTGGGCACAGCTAAACATCCATCGGAAACCCATTGGTTTGTTAAATGTCAATAATTTTTTTGATGGTTTGTTGTCTTTCTTGATCAAGCAGTAGAAAAAAACTTCATCTCACCACAGCGAGGCAAATCCTTGTTACAGCCTTCAACGGCAGGGGATTATTGACAACTACAAGAATTCGTCTATTCGCCTGATCCAACAACACTCGGATTGATGGGGTTTGGAGAAGCAATAAGAGCTAAACTGGATTTAACACTTCCATCTGTAATCTCTATTTGCGGGTTTTGCTTCGTTTGTGGTTGTTTCTTTTATTGTGTTTATTTGGAGTTTTTCACATGGTTATTTATTTTGAGAATTTTTCAGGTTGTTTTTCTTTCCTCCCAGTAATATTTTCTATCTTTGGTTTTAGAGTGGTGGCTTAAAAAGTTCAGTTCCTCTTGAAACGCATTCTGGATCTCTTCAATCCATAATGGCTGAATAAGGAGGCTAACTTCTAAACTTTTTAGACCCATTCTAACTGACTTGTTTGTGTTTGCTGATTTGGTGGACTTTATTATTTTCTGAGTAAGTTTAGTTTTATGTAATTTCGAGTTGTTGTGTGTTTTTGTATTTATCAGTTTTCGATTCGAAAAAAAAAAAACATTGTGAAAAAAACCTGAGAATGGCAGAATATGGGGTTTTCTTAACTCTTGAAACGCATTCTCTCTCAATAATCTGTAGTTTGTTTATTTCATGTTGTTTGAAGTGTCTTGTTTCTTGTTTTGTTCTTTCATAATAAAGGTATATAGGCTGGAAACCTTAAGTCTGCGGGCTACTGGGCCTAAGGATTGTTGAAATATACAATCTTGACTCAGGTGTAACAACGCCACGTACCTCTTTTCTTGCATTTTGTGGGTCGATGATAAGAAAATGATTGAATTAAGAATAACTCTTGGAAAATGATAAATGATGCATGGATCTGTGTGCTTGAAATGTTTATTGGTTTTCGCTTTGCATTTGATTCCTTGCGCAACTTGAGCACTGAGCTATTATCACTTAGTTATTTGTTCACTTAGAGAAAGTTTATGTAATTTAAATGTTTCTTCAGATTTCAATGAATTCTAGAACTTGTTTGATGGTCACTCGAGGCGAATCCTAGACTGTGCAACATTGGGGAAATGATTTAGGCCATCTTTGGACCGTTTGAGCCTTAATAGCCAACCTTGACTGAAATTGATCCCTATTTACCCCTTTGAGCCTTTGTAAGCCTTTTTCTTTGTTAACTCACTAAAAGATTTCCTAACCTCAAATGAATTTGTTCCAAACAGTTTATCCCTTACCTATGAGCATGTAGATCATTCACAATTAAATTCTGATCTATGTTCTGGTTTTGGGAAGTTAGAGGAGGTTGGGATGTGTCATGAGTAATGCAAGTGAGTTCTATTATGTTTATAAAAAAAAAGCCAATCTGTACTTATCGTCCACGTACTTACACATTGAGGACAATGTGTTGTTTAAGTGTGGGGGAGGGGAAGTGTAATAAAAAAAAAAAAAAAAGAGAAAAAAAGAAGAAGAATAAGAGATCTATACCCTTAAGTGTTTTTAAAAAGAATGAAACAACAAAGTGTGGGGGTGTAGTTTTCTTTTGTTTTCTGCCAAAAAAAAAAAAGATTTGAGTGTTCTAAATAAGTTTGGGGGAGTAACCTGGTGAATTGAAATGAAGTTGTGTTGTCGGGTTGAGTTCTACATAGTATTGAATGATTTATGTGTTTGTGGGTGATTTGAGCCAAATTATTATCCTTTATCATACCTTCACCCAAGCCAACGTTACAAGCTTAATAAAGTCCTACTTGATCCTTGGTGTTGTGCATGTCTACATTAGTGGAGAGTGACTTGAAAAGCAGGCCTATGGAGTTCATTTATACACACATCTTCAATATTAAATATGATTCATTTTTATGCATAAACTCATCCGGGTTACAAGTGATTAGGTGGGAATGGCTCTACACACACACACTTGAGGAATTGAAATGAAGCGAAACTAATCTTTAAGATAAAATTCTTGATCAAGTGCATTATTTTGAAGTTTTCTTGGGTTATAATTAAGTACAATCTTTGAGGCCTATTTGCAAGATGAAGCATTTGTGTGTTTTAATTTTTTTGTTGATTCCTGTTTCGGTTTAGTTTTATTTCATATTGTCGTAGTTGCTCGAGGACTAGCAAAGTCTAAGTGTGGGGGAATTTGATAAGTGTCTATTTATATATCATTTTCATATCAATTCGTCCATGTTTCTTTGCTATATTCCTTGGTATTTTTATTTTTTTGTGTGGTTTTGATGTTTGTAGGAGTTTTGGAGCAACTTGCACAAAAATGGGTAAAACCCTTCATTTTCACCTCTGCTAGTCAACCATCTTCTCGGATTTAATTGTATTGATATACAATGAACCCGATGACATATCATATACCGTTGAAAAGCTCTCGAAGTCTACTTTTTGGAAAAATATACGGTTTATGAATCCATTCAGTGTACCGAAAGTTGTAATCAAAACAGTGTGAGAAGTGTAGAAATGTAATTCCACACATCACTGTAGCATGTATAATACGGACACTGTAGCACGTTACTGTAGCAGAGTATTTAAACACATTTTAGGGTTTTATTTTCATAACTTGAAGAGGGGAGAACGTGGGAGGAGGCTGCAGCTCTGGAATTCTTTCATCTCTTGGAGTTCTTGAAGGAGAAAGGAAGCTTGGAAAGAGGAAGAACTACAATCCAAAGAGAATTACATCAATTTGCTAAGTTTTTCCCTTCCCTTTCATTTTCTGGAATGTCTCCATGTTGTATTGTATTTACCACGTTCTTAAACATGTGTAACTAAATCTGAATTGGTTGAGGGTGATTTCGAAGCCCTTGATATGGATTTAGTGAATTGATTGTGCAAGGAATTGTTATCCAATTCTCTAATTGAAGTTACTTGTATTTTCCCATGTTTAATGCTTATGATTGCTTGCTGGATTGTATTTGGGTGGCCAACTGAATATAATCTGGATATTGTCTATTGCTAGACTAGAAATCTTGATCCGTAATTTTCTTGAATTTCTAATCCTTAGTAGCAAAATTGTGATCAGAGATTGCAATTGGAGAATACAACCTAAGTTAAATAATCCGAGCTTGTGTGTGTTTATTGCTTAGATCAACCTATCTTTCTTATCGTAATGCATCCATTGAATTAAATTTAGAGAGCTTGTTCTAGGTTGTTTAATGGATAGAGATTAAATAAAGAGCCTGTTTTGTTTAACAACAAAGTAGGAAAGATTGGGATAACAGAGCTTGTTGTTATCTACGGTTGATAATTTCAATGGTGTAATTTGATGACAATTCTACAATAAATTTGCAAATCCATATCTTGTGGTAGAGAAGGATCCCTTAACCAGGTTTTTCTCATTGATTTTTCAATCTGTTTAAATTTGCATTGTGTTATTCTTTACTTGCATTAATATTTCATCTAGTTAATCAATCAACAAAACCCCCCTCATTTAGTTTATTGTTGCTTTCGAATAACAAATTCAATTAGAATCAATCCTCGTGGGAACGATCTCTTACTTATCACTTTATTACTTGTGCGACTAGTATACTTGCTAGTTTCGAATGCATCATAAATCATTCAACAAAAATCCCCCCTGTTTAGTTTATTGTTGCTGGAAATAACTAATTCAATTAGAATCAATCCTCGTGGGAACGATATCTTACTTATCATTTTATTACTTGTGCGACTAGTATACTTGCTATTTTTGAACGCATCAGGATCGATGCATTCGAAACGAGCAGTCTACTAGTCGCACAAGTAATAAAGTGATAAGTAGATATCGTTCCCACGAGGATTGATTCTAATTGAATTTGTTATTTTCCAATAATAATAAACTAAACAGGGGGGGGTTTGTTGATTGATTAACTAAACTTAATACGAAAGCAAATGAATAATAACACAAAGCAAAGTTAAATGGAGTGAAAAATCAATGAGAGACACTTGGTTAAGAGTTCATTCTCTGCCACAAGATATGAATTTGTGAATTAACATAGAATTGTAATCCAATTACAGCATTGAAGTTATCAACCGTAGATAACAAAAAGCTCTGTTATCCCAATCTTTCCTTACTTTGTTTGTTAAATAAAACAAGCTCTTTATTTAATCTCTATCCATTAAACAACCTAGAACAAGCTCTCTGAGTTTAATTCAATGGAAGCATTACGATGAGAAAGATCGGTTGATCTAAGCAATAATCACACAAGTTCGGATTATTTAACCTAGGTTGTATTTTCCAATTGCAATCTCTGATCACAATTTTGCTACTAATGAGTGGAAATTCATGACAATTACGGATCAAGATTTCTAATCTAGCAATAGACAACAACAGATTATATTCAGTTGCCCATTCCAAATACAATCAGTAAGCAATCATAAGCATTAGATATGGGAAAATACAAGCAACTTCAATTAGAGAATTGGATAACAATTTCTTACACAATCAACTCACAAAATCCATATCAAGGGCTTGAAATCACCCTCAACCAATTCAGATTTAGTTACACATATTCAATCAAATAACAAATACAATACAGAGAAATTCCAGAATTGAAAAGGAAAGAAAGAACTTAGCAAATTCTTTGAAAATCTTCTTTGTAGATGAATCTTCTTGGAATTGTGTTCCTCCTCTTTCAAAATCTTCTTTCTCCTTCAAGAACTCCAAGGGATGAGAGAAATCCAGAAATGCAGCCTCCTCCCACGTTTTTCCCCCTTCAAGTTCTGAAAATAAAACCCTAAAATGTGTTTAAATACTCTGCTACAGTGACTTGCTACAGTGCCCCATATTATACATGCTATAGTGGCTTGTGGAATTATATTTCTATACATCTCACACTGTTTTGATTACAACTTTTGGTACACTGAATGGATTTATAAACCGTGAATTTCTCCAGCAAATAGACTTCGAGAGCTTTCCAACGGTATATAATATGTCGTCGGGTTCGTTGTATATCAATACAATTAAATCCGAGAAGATCACTGACTAGCAGAGGTGAAAATGAAGGGTTTTACTCCATTTTTGTGCAAGTTGCTCCAAAACTCCTACAAACATCAAAACCATAAAAATACCAAGGAATATAGCAAAGAAACATGGGCAAATTGATATGAAAGTAATACATAAATAGACACCTATCATTCTTCCTCTTTCCAAGCCTTCAATCTCCTTCAAGAACTCCAAGAGATGAGAGAAATCCAAAGATGCAGCCTCTGACATGTTCTCCCCCTCTTCAAGTTATGAAAATAAAACCCTAAAGTGTGTTTATATACTCTGCTACAGTAACTTGCTACAGTGTCCCCGTATTTAATAACATGCTACAGTGATATGTGGAATTACAAATATACACTTCTCATACCATTTTCATCATAACTTTCAGTACACTACATAAATTCGTGAACCGTAAATTTCTCCAGAAAATAGACTTCGGGAGCTTTTCAATGGTATATAGCATGTTATCCGGTTAATTGTATATCGATACAATCAACTCCAAGAAATTGGTTGACTAGCAGAGGTGAAAATGAAGGGTTTTACTCAATTTTTATGCAAGTTGCTCCAAAACTCCTACAAACATCAAAACCACACAAAAACATGAAAATATCAAGGAATATAGCAAAGAAACATAGACGAATTGATATGAAAGTAATACATAAATAGACACTTATCAGTTATATTCTCCAATTGCAATCTCTGATCACAATTTTGCTACTAATGATTAGAAATTCAAGACAATTACGGATCAAGATTTCTAATCTAGCAATAGACAATATCCAGATTATATTCAGTTAGCCACCCAAATATAATCAGCAAGTAATCATAAGCATTAAACATGGGAAAATACAAGCAACTTCAATTAGAGAATTGGATAATAACTTCTTGCACAATCAACTTACAAACACCATATCAAGGGCTTTGAAATCACCCTCAACCAAGTCAGATTTAGTTACACATATTCAGACACAATACAAATACAATACAATACATAGCAATTCCAGAAAATGAAAGGGAAATGAAAAACTTAGCAAATCTGATGAAATCTCTTAGGATTTGTAGTTCTTCCTCTTTTCAAGCCTTCAATCTCCTTCAAGAACTCTAAGAGATGAGAGAAATCCAAAGATGCAGCCTCCTCCACGTTCTCCCCTCTTCAAGTTATCAAAATAAAACCCTAAAATGTGTTTTTATATTCTGCTACAGTAACCTGCTACATTGCCCGTATTATACATGCTACGGAGATTTGTGGAATTATATTTCTACACTTCTCACACTATTTTGATTATAACTTTTGGTACACTGAATGAATTCATGAACCGTAAATTTCTCTAGAAAATAGACTTCGAGAGCTTTCCAACGGTATACAACATATCATCGGGTTCATTGTATATCAATACAATTAAATCTGAGAAGATGGTTGACTAGCAGAGGTGAAAATGAAGGGTTTTACTCCATTTTTGTGCAAGTTTGATGCGTTCGAAACTAGCAAGTATACTAGTCGCACAAGTAATAAAGTGATAAGTAGATATCGTTCCCACGAGGATTGATTCTAATTGAATTTGTTATTTCCAGCAACAATTAACTAAATGGGTGGGGGGGTGGGGGGGGAGGGGGGGGGGGGGGGGGGGGGGGGGGTTTGTTGATTGATTAACTAAACTTAATACGAAAGCAAATGAAGAATAACACAAAGAAAAGTTAAATGGAGTGAAAAATCAATGAGAGACATTTGGTTAAGAGTTCATTCTCTGCCACAAGATATGAATTTGTGAATTAACATAGAATTGTAATCCAATTACAGCATTGAAGTTATCAACCGTAGATAACAACAAGCTCTGTTATCCCAATCTTTCCTTACTTTGTTGTTAAATAAAACAAGCTCTTTATTTAATCTCTATCCATTAAACAACCTAGAACAAGCTCTCTAAGTTTAATTCAATAGAAGCATTACGATGAGAAAGATAGGTTGATCTAAGCAATAATCACACAAGTTCGGATTATTTAACCTAGGTTGTATTTTCCAATTGCAATCTCTGATCACAATTTTGCTACTAATGATTGGAAATTCATGACAATTACGGATCAAGATTTCTAATCTAGCAATAGACAACAACAGATTATATTCAGTTGGCCATTCCAAATACAAACAGTAAGCAATCATAAGCATTAGATATGGGAAAATACAAGCAACTTCAATTAGAGAATTGGATAACAATTTCTTACACAATCAACTCACAAAATCCATATCAAGGGCTTTGAATCACCCTCAACCAATTCAAATTTAGTTACACATATTCAATCAGAATAACAAATACAATACAGAGAAATTCCAGAATTGAAAAGGAAAGAAGAACTTAGCAAATTCTTTGAAAATCTTCTTTGTAGATGAATCTTCTTGGAATTGTAGTTCCTCCTCTTTCAAAATCTTCTTTCTCCTTCAAGAACTCCAAGGGATGAGAGAAATCCAGAAATGCAGCCCCCTCCCACGTTTTCCCCTCTTCAAGTTATGAAAATAAAACCCTAAAATGTGTTTAAATACTCTGCTACAGTGACTTGCTACAGTGCCCCGTATTATACATGCTACAGTGACTTGTGGAATTATATTTCTATACATCTCACCTGTTTTGATTAGAACTTTTGGTACACTGAATGAATTTATAAACCGTAAATTTCTCCAGAAAATAGACTTCGAGAGCTTTCCACAGGTATATAATATGTCATCGGGTTCATTGTATATCAATACAATTAAATCCGAGAAGATGGTTGACTAGCAGAGGTGAAAATGAAGGGTTTTACTCCATTTTTGTGCAAGTTGCTCAAAACTCCTACAAACATCAAAACCACACAAAAACATAAAAATACCAAGGAATATAGCAAAGAAACATGGACGAATTGATATAAAAGTAATACATAAATAGACACCCGTCAAAGTTGCTCCAAAACTCCTATAAATATCAAAACCACACAAAAACATAAAAATACCAAGGAATATAGCAAAGAAACATGGACGAATTAATATGAAAATGATATATAATTAGACACCTATGAAACAAAACTAAACCGAAACAGAATCAGAGAAAAATTAAAACACACAATGCTTCAACTTGCAAATAGGCCTCAAAGATTGTACTTAATTATAACCCAAGGAATACTTCAAAATAATGCACTTGATCAAGAATTTTATCTCAAAAATTAGTTTCACTTCACTTCAATTCCTCAAGTGTGTGTGTGTAGAGCCATTCTCACCTAATCACTTGTAACCCGGATGAGTTTATACATAAAAATGAATCATATTTAATATTTAAGATGTGTGTATAAATGAACTCCATAGGCCTGCTTTTCAAGTCACTCTCCACTAATGTAGACATGCACAACACCAAGGATCATATAGGACTTTATTAAGCTTGTAACGTTTGGCTTGGGTGAAGGTATGATAAAGGATAATAATTTGGCTCAAATCACCCACAAACACATAAATCATTCAAGATTATGTAAAGCTCAACCCTATAACACACTTTTTTTCAATTCACACAGGTTACTCTCCGAAACTTATTTAGAACACTCAATCTTTTTTTTTTTTTAGAAAACAAAAGAAACTACACCCACCACACTTTGTTGTTTCATTCTTTTTAAGAACACCCAAGGTAATAGATCTCTTTTTTCTTCTTCTTTTTTTTTTTTTAACTGCATTCCCCTCCCCCACACTAAAACAACACATTGTCCTCAATGTGTAAGTACGTGGACGATAAGTACAGATTGGCTTTTTTTTCTTTTTTTTTTTTACAAGCACAATAGAACTCACTTGCATTGCTCATGGCACATCCCAACCTCCTCTAACTTCCAAGACCAGAACATAATTCAATGTCACGTGAATTAATCTACATGCTCATCAGGTAAGGGACAAACCCCTGTTTTCGAAAAAAAATCATTTTAGGTTAGGAAATCTTTTATTTAGTTAACAAAGAAAAAGGATTACAGAGGCTCAAAGGGGTAACTAGGGATCAATTTCTGTCAAGGTTGGCTATTAAGGCTCAAACGGTCCTAAGATGGCCTAAATCATTTCCCCAATGTTGCACAGTCTAGGATTTCGCCTCGAGTGACCATCAAACAAGTTCTAGAATTCATTGAAATCTGGAGGAACACTTAAATTACATAAACTTTCTCTAAGTAAACAAATAACTCAGTGATAATGGCTCGGTGCTCAATTTTGTGCAAGGAATCAAAGGTAAGGCAAAAGCTAATTAACATTTCAAGCACACAGATCCAGGCCATCATTTATCATTTTCCAAGAGTTTATTCTCAATTCAATCATTATCTTATCATCGACCCACAAAACGCAAGAAAAGAGGTATGTGGCGTTGTTTACACATGAGTCAAGATTGTATTTTCAAAATCCTTAGGCCTTTGTAGCCGCAGACTTAAGGTTTCCCAGCTATAATATCCTTTATTTAGAAAGAACAAAACAAGAACAAGACACTTCAAATAACATGAAATAAATAACTACCGAGATTTATGTCGAGAGAATGCGTTTCAAGGGTTTAAAGAAACCCCCTATCTGCCATTCTCAGGTTTTTCCACAATTTTTTTTTTAAATCGAAAAAAACTGCTTAAGAGAAACACATAACAACTCTAAATTACGCAAAACTAAACTCACTCATAAAATAACAAAGTTCAACAAGTCAGCAAACAAAAACAAGTTAGTTAGAATGGGTCCACAAAGTTTAGAAGTTAGCCTCCTTATTCAGCCATTATGGATTGAAGAGATCCACATGCGTTTCAAGAGGACTTGAACTTTTTAAGCCACTACTCTAAAATCCAAGATTAGAAAATATAACCTGGAACAAAAGAAATAACCTGAAAAAGCTCAAAAGAAATAACATGAAAAATCTCAAATAAACATAATAAAAAGAAAGCAAACAAAAGTGAAGCAAACCAGCAGATAAAGATTACAGATGGAGCGCTAAATCCAGTTTACGCCTTTTATTGCCCTCCGCAAACCAATCTATTCGAGCTATTGTTGGATCAGGCGAATAGACGAATGCTTGCAATTTGTCAATTAACTCCACTGCAGTTGAAGCTGTAACCAGGATTTGCCTCGCCGACTGTGAGATGAAGTTTTTTTCTACTGCTTGATCAAGAAAAGACAACACACCATCAAAAAAATTATTGACATTTAACAAACCAATGGGTTTCCGATGGATGTTTAGCTGTGCCCAAGAGGTGATTTGAAATATCTCCTCAATGTACCATAACCACCGGGCAAAGCTATAAATGCATCAGATTTAATGACCATATGTGCAATACGCTCATGCATGCTAGATACCTGTAACTCTTCCCCCATTGTGTTGCCTATGATATCTCGCACAGCTAATGGTTTAGGGATAATGCCAAGAACTTTACTTCCTCCCAAGGATGCAGCTGTCGACACACACCCCATTAACCCAAGACTACCCCATCCATAAATCAAATGAATACCCCTCGTAGCTAATGTCCTACCAAGATCAAGAGCTGTCGTTGTAAACTCTCCATCTTTACCAAATTGCGATCCACAGAATATGCATATATTTTAGAATCGCCGAATTGGTGTTTTCTCCATTTCTACAAGTGCTATAAACTTGTGTAAGACAATGATGCACGTTAGGTATTATGCGATTCAAGTGCAAGACAGGTTATAAAATGACATTTGAAAACATGCAGAATGGATATATACACACGTAAAGCTCTCAAATTTGACACATGGGGACATAATTTCGGTGGGGGTTGCTCGATGCAGATTTATCGCCCCAAGATTTGAAAAATGAGATATGCTTTCGGCGAGGTTTGACAAAACCTACACACTTGTCTCCCACGTGAAGCATGGAAAATGGAGATACACTTTCGGCGGGGGTTGACAAAAACCGCCACACTTGTCTCCCACGTGAAGCATGAAAAGTAAAGATATACTTTCGGCGGAGGTTGACAAAACCTCCACAATTGTCTTCCACGTGTGCTTATATCATGGGGTAGTCATCTGGTTTGTCAAAAAGAAAACTTGAAATTAAAACAAACAAAATCAACAAACAACAACAACACCAACACAACATTGATAATCAGATCAAACGAAACAAGAAAGAAATAAAATTCGACAACAACAACACACATTCAAATATACAAGTAGTTGTGATTGTGTCTCACATCTTCCTCTGGTTTTACGTCTAGTAACGGCTGAAACGCCTTCTATGAGTCGGGGATTTGCTTCCCATCCAGTTTTCTTATAAACTGGCAAACAGGTTCGTTTTTAGTCAGATTCCCTAGACTATAACACTGCAATTTATCACGAAATTGTGTCCATAGATTAAGCAATTCACGCTGAACAAGTCCACAAGAATGTGACTCAGGAGTTAATAAAACATTATCCAGCGACTCATTACTCAGACCATTCTTAATAAATGACAGTTTATCTTCTCTATTTCTGGACACAAAACCTAATGAACGACAAGTCTGGTTACAATTCCATCTATCACATTTATAACATACTTGTAACCTTTTCGCTCTTCGCCTCTTGGCGTAGTAGCTCTTTCCTAGACCAGGCATGTATTTTGCGAGATTAATGTCCGGCTCACCGGACAATCTCACCTTGGCTTCGATAAGCCATCGGATATCAGCAGGCACTTTTAGGAGCATCAATGCCCAAAGTCTAGTCATCCGTACTTTATAAATTTTAAACACAGCATTTTGAGGAAGTGAAGGGAAATATTTACGAAGGTTCGATAGAAAGATATCGGAATCCATTGAAGAGGAGAAAAGGAGAGATATTACTGATAAGGCGATTGAGTTTGTTTTTCTCCAAGATATGCACGTTTTAAAGCTTCGAGCAATGACTTCAGCTCCCGTTTGGATGTTTCCTCAAGCTGTTGCACAAATGAATTCGAAGTACGAAATAATCAAATTAAACAACAGGAAAGAAAAGAAAAGAGCAGAAACGAAACTAAAGACACATAACAGGGATACAACAGCAATAGCAAACACAATAGCAAACAAAAGTCAAAAAACAAGTAAAAAAATATAAAAAACAAATAAGACAGATGGCAAAGAGAGATAAAACCTGATCAATTTGATGGCCTACGAAAGGAATCTCCTCGTGACACAAAAATCGATCATTATTACCTTATTTTATTTTTCTTTTCTTTTTTTTATTTATTTTTCAAAAACATTGGGTTGCCTCCCAATAAGCGCTTGGTTTAACGTCCTCAACCCAACGTTGATTCCATCATAGGAGGGTCCAATCTCCGCTGTGCTTCACTAATGGGCTTGGATCCTTCTTCTAACAAGATACGGTCCATGCATATGGCTGGGCCTTGGATGTCAGCAATCATCCACCCAATAGCTATTTTATGATCTCTAAGTACTCGGATGCGTTTCTCTTCTTTTAGTGGTGCAAGGCCCATTTCTATTGTAATTGGAAAAGGATCTTTGTCACCCAAGAACACATGCTTCAAATAATCTGGAAGTGGCTTAAGCTCCAAGGTATTGGCTTTTATCACAGAAGGAAGAAGTTTCTCATTAGATAAAGGCAATTCAATGTACGAAACATCATACCTGTTTGTGATTATAGCTATAGTCTCATCTAAGCATGCCATAGCTTCCTCCATTTCTTTGGACACTTGTATAAAAATTCTTGGTTCCTTAGAATTTTCTGTCCCTATGTACTCACTAATAGCTACATCCAATCCATTCTTGCGAGTTAACTCAAAACATTGTTGTGGCAAAGAATCAATAACATCAACTGCAAAAACAGAATGTAAGTTACTAGGGTACCTCATTGCCTCAAAAATATTGAAACGGATAACCTTGCCATCAAACCCTATGGTGAGAGTGCCATCATGAACATCAATCTTGGTTCTAACAGTTTTCGAGAATGGTCTCCCTAAAAAAATCGGTGTTGGATTAGGAGATGTTTCATCCTCTATTTTAAGGACATAGAAGTCTGCTAGGAAAACCAATTGATTTCCCTGCACAAGCACATCTTCCACAACGCTTTTGGGATATGCATTAAAATGATCACAAGTGAAATGTATACCAGTTTTTTGGCAAAAGGTCCAGATTTAAAGAAGCTCTAAATAGAATATGGCATGACATTAATAGATGCTCCTAAATCTACATAGCTCTTTCAAACTTGGTTTTACCAATGGTACATGGAATGCTGACCGTACCTGGATCTTTGCATTTCGGAGGAATTTTTCTTTGTAGAATAGCTGAAACATTTTCCCCCACACTTACTTTCTCATTTCCTCTTAACTTTCTCTTGCTGGTGCATAACTCCTTGAGACATTTTATATAACGAGGTACTTACTCGATAGTATCCAGAAGTGGTATATTTACCTCGATTTTGTGAGAAGTTTCTAGGATTTTTTGTTCTTGTTCCTCCTTCTTCGATTTTGCAAATCTACTAGGAAAAAGTGGAGGAGTAACATATGAAGGAATGGGAGTTTTAAGACTTACCTTAGAGGATGATGTCTTGTTCATGGCGGAAGTGGTGTCATCTGCTTCATCAGTTTGTGATTTCTTTGGCAGGACATCTAATTGCTCTCCATTTTGCAAAGTTATCACACAAGCATTCTCTCTTGGATTGATCACCGTTTAAGAAGATAATTTTTCTAAGCCTTGGCCCTCGAATTTGCTCATGCTAGTAGCCAATTGTCCCATTTGATTTACCAGGTTTTGGATACTTGCCCCAATTTCCTATTGGAATTGCATTGTGTTAGTGGCAAGTTCATTAACAATATCCTGGAGTGACATACCTGAGTTTTTTGGAGCTGGTTGTGGTGCTGGTTATGGCATTGGTGGTGGTTGCATTTGAAATGGTTGCTGCACTCTAGGTTGATTACAACCTTGTGGCCGATTTGGTATGGCATTTGGGGCGATTGGTTGATGATTCCAGTAATTAAATTTAGGGTGATCTCCCCATCTGACATTGTAAGTGTTAGAGAAGGGATCATACCATTGCCTTGTTTGTCCTGAAAATCCACCCATGGCATTGGCTTGTTCCATATATTCTTCTTGTAAATTTGGATACATGTCGATTGGATGCTCCATCGTAGAATATATCCCACATTCATAAGATTTTTGCATATCTCCTACAGCCATGTTTTCCACAAGAGAGGTTAGCTCAAAAGTTGTTGTTCAATGTTCGGAGTGCTTACCTCATTTACTCTCCATGGTACTTGTGGCTCAAATCCGCTACTGAATTGATAGAAGTTTACTGCCATGTTGTCTAAACACAAACAATCAGAAAAGAAAAACAAAGAAAATATGAATCAACCATGAAAACAAAATAACAAATCGATTAGAAAATCAATCCCCGGCAACGGCGCCAAAAACTTGATGCGTTCGAAACTAGCAAGTATACTATCGCACAAGTAATAAAGTGATAAGTAAGATATCGTTCCCACGAGGATTGATTCTAATTGAATTTGTTATTTTACAGCAAAAACAGAATAAACGGGGGGTTTTTGTTGATTGATTAACTAATGAAATATTAATGCAAGTAAAGAATAACACAATGCTAACTTAATTGAAGTGAGAATTAATCACTGACGGAAATCTGGTTAAGGGATCATTCTCTACCACAAGATATGGATTTGCGAATTAATCATAGAATTGTCATCCAATTACACCATTGAAATTATCAACCGTAGCTAACAACAAGCTCTGTTATCCCAATCTTTCCTTACTTTGTTGTTAAATAAAACAAGCTCTTTATTTAATCTCTATCCATTAAACAACCTAGAACAATCTCTCTAAATTTAATTCAATGGATGCATTACGATAAGAAAGATAGGTTGATCTAAGCAATAAACACACAAGCTCGGATTATTTAACTTAGGTTGTATTCTCCAATTGCAATCTCTGATCACACTTTTGCTACTAAGGATTAGAAATTCAAGACAATTACGGATCAAGATTTCTAGTCTAGCAATAGACAACAACCAAATTATATTCAGTTGGCCACCCAAATACAATCCAGCAAGCAATCATAAGCATTAAACATGGGAAAATACAAGCAACTTCAATTAGAGAATTGGATAACAATTCCTTGCACAATCAATTCACAAAAACCATATCAAGGGCTTTGAAATCACCCTCAACTAATTCAGATTCAGTTACACATGTTTAAGAACGTGGTAAATACAATATAACATGGAGACATTCCAGAAAATGAAAGGGAATGGAAAAACTTAGCAAATTTGATGTAATTCTCTTTGGATTGTAGTTCTTCCTCTTTCCAAGCTTCCTTTCTCCTTCAAGAACTCCAGGAGATGAAAGAATTCCAGAGCTGTAGCCTCCACCACATTCTCTCCTCTTCAAGTTATCAAAATAAAACCCTAAAATGTGTTTAAATACTCTGCTACAGTGAATTACTACAGCCCCGTATTATACATGCTACAGTGACTTGTGGAATTATATTTCTATACATCTCACACTGTTTTGATTAGAACTTTTGGTACACTGAATGGATTTATAAACCGTAAATTTCTCCAGAAAATAGACTTCGAGAGCTTTCCAACGGTATATAATATGTCGTCGGTTTCATTGTATATCAATACAATTAAATCCGAGAAGATGGTTGACTAGCAGAGGTGAAAATGAAGGGTTTTACTCCATTTTTGTGCAAGTTGCTCCAAACTCCTACAAACATCAAAACCACACAAAAACATAAAAATACCAAGGAATATAGCAAAGAAACATGGACGAATTAATATAAAAGTAATACATAAATAGACACCTATCAAATTCCCCCCACTTAGACTTTGCTAGTCCTCGAGCAACTAAAATGATACGAAACAAAACTAAACCGAAACAGAGTCAAAGAAAAATTAAAACACACACAAATGCTTCAACTTGCAAATAGGCCTCAAAGATTGTACTTATTATAACCCAAGGAAAACTTCAAAATAATGCACTTGATCAAGAATTTTATCTCAAAGATTAGTTTCGCTTCACTTCAATTCCTCAAGTGTTTGTGTGTAGAGCCATTCTCACCTAATCACTTGTAACCCGGATGAGTTTATGCTTAAAAATGAATCATATTTAATAGTGAAGATGTATGTATAAATGAACTCCATAGGCCTGCTTTTCAAGTCACTCTCCACTAATGTAGACATGTACAACACCAAGGATCAAGTAGGACTTAATTAAGCTTGTAACGTTTGGCTTGGGTGAAGGTATGATCAAGGATAATAATTTGGCTCAAATCACCCACAAACGCACAAATCATTCAAGATTATGTAGAGCTCACCCCTATAACACAACTTTATTTTAATTCACCAGGTTACTCCCCCAAACTTATTTAGAACACTCAATCTTCTTTTTTTTCTCTTCTCTTCTTCTTTATTTTTTTGTAGAAAACAAAAGAAACTACACCCCCACACTTTGTTGTTTCATTCTTTTTAAGAACACCCAAGGGTATAGAACTATTTTTCTTTTCTTTTTTTTTTTAACTGCAATTCCACTCCCCCACACTTAAACAATACATTGTCCTCAATGTTTAAGTACCTGGAAGATAAGTACAGATTTTTTTCTCTTTTTTTTTTTTAACAAACATAATAAAACTCACTTGCGTTGCTCATGGCATAATCCAACCTCCTCTAACTTCCCAAAACCAGAACATAGCTCAAAATGTAATTGCGAATGATTTACATGCTCATAGGTAAGGGATAAACTGTTTGGAACAAATTCATTTGAGGTTAGGAAATCTTTTATTGAGTTAACAAAGAAAAAGGCTTACAGAGGCTCAAAGGGGTAACTAGGGATCAATTTCAGTCAAGGTTGGCTATTAAGGCTCAAACGGTCCAAAGATGGCCTAAATCATTCCCCCAATGTTGCACAGTCTAGGATTTCGCCTCGAGTGACCATCAAACAAGTTCTAGAATTCATTGAAATCTGAAGAAACATTTAAATTGCATAAACTTTCTCTAGGTAAACAAATAACTCAGTGATAATAGCTCAGTGCTCAATGTTGCGCAAGGAATCAAAAGCAAAGCGAAAACCAATAAACATTTCAAGCACACAGATCTATGCATCAGTTATCATTTTCCAAGAGTTATTCTTAATTCAATCATTGCCTTATCATTGGCCCATAAAATGCAAGAGAAGAGGTACGTGGCATTGTTACACCTGGTCAAGATTGTATATTTCAACAATCCTTAGGACCAGTAGCCCGCAGATTTAAGGTTTCCAGCCTATATACCTTTATTATGAAAGAACAAAACAAGATACAAGACACTTCAAACAACATGAAATAAACAAACTTCAGATTTATGTCGAGAGAATGCGTTTCAAGGGTTAAAGAAAACCCCATATTCTGCCATTCTCAACTTTTTTTCCACAATTTTTTTTAATCGAAACTGATAAAGACAAAAAACACATAACAACTTCTAAATTACATAAAACTAAACTTACTCATAAAATAACAAAGTCCAACAAGCCAACAAACAAAAACAAGTCAGTTAGAATGGGTCTAAAAAGTTTAGAAGTTAGCCTCCTTATTCAGCCATTATAGATTAAAGAGATCCACAATGCGTTTCAAGAGGACTTAAACTTTTTAAGCCACCACTCTAAAAACCAAGATTAGAAAATATTACCTGGGAGGAAAGAAACAACCTGAAAAATCTCAAAATAAATAACATGAAAAACTTCAAATAAACACAAAAAAAAGAAAGCAAACAAAAAATGAGCAAACCGCAAATAGAGATTACGATAGTGTTTAATCTAGTTTTACGCCCTTATTTGCCTTCTCCAAACCAATCAATCGAGCTGTTGTTGGATCAGGCGAATAGACGAATTCTTGTATTTTGTCAATTAACTCCCCTGCCGTTGAAGCTGTAACAAGGATTTGCCTCGCTGATGGTGAGATAAAATTTTTTTCTACAGCTTGATCAAGAAAAGACAACAAACCATCAAAAAAGTAATTGACATTTAACAAACCAATGGGTTTTTTATGATGTTTAGCTGTGCCCACAGAGGTGATTTGAATATCATCCTCTAATGTGCCATAACCACCCGGGTAAAGCTATAAATGCATCAGACTTAACACCATGATGTGCAGGATTGTGAGGTGTCTATTTATGTTTTACTTTTATATCAATTCGTCCGTGTTTCTTTGCTATATTCCATGGTATTTTTATTTTTTTGTGTGTTTTGATGTTTGTAGGAGTTTTGGAGCAACTTGCACAAAAATGGATTAAAACCCTTCATTTTTACCTCTGCTAGTCAGTGATCTTCTCGGATTTAATTGTATTGATATACAATGAACCCGATGACATGTTATATACCGTTGGAAAGCTCTCAAAGTCTATTTTTTGGAGAAATTTACGGTTTATAAATCCATTCAGTGTACCAAAAGTTGTAATCAAAACAGTGTGAGATGTATCGAAATATAATTCCACAAGTCACTGTAGCAGAGTATTTAAAACACATTTTCGGTTTTCTTTTCATACTTTGAAGAGGCAAGAACGGTGGAGGCTGAAGCTCTGGAATTCTTTTCACTCTTGGGTTTCTTGAAGGAGAAGGAAAGCTTGGAAGAGGAAGAACTACAATCCAAAGAGAATTACATCAAATTTGCTAAGTTTTTCCCTTCCCTTTCATTTTTCTGGAATGTCTCCATGTTGTATTGTATTTACCACGTTCTTAAACATGTGTAACTGAATCTGAATTGGTTGAGGGTGATTTCAAAGCCCCTGATATGGTTTTTGTAAGTTGATTGTGTAAGGAATTGTTATCCAATTCTCTAATTGAAGTTTCTTGTATTCTCCCATATTTAATGCTTATGATTGCTTGCTGATTGTATTTGAGTGGCCATCTGAATATATTCTGGTTGTGATTTATTGCTAGACTAGAAATCTTGATCCGTAATTGTCTTGAATTTCTAATCATTAGTAGCAAATTGTGATCAGAGATTACAATTGGAGAATATAACCTAAGTTAAATAATCCGAGCTTGTGTGTTTATTGCTTAGATCAACCTATCTTTCTTATCATACTGCATCCATTGAATTAAACTCAGAGAGCTTGTTCTAGGTTGTTTAATGGATAGAGATTAAATAAAGAGCTTGTTTTATTTAACAACCCAGTAAGGAAAGATTGGGGTAATAGAGCTTGTTATTATCTACGGTTGATAACTTCAATGCTGTAATTAGATGACAATTCCACAATTAATTCGCAAATCCATATCTTGTGGTAGAGAAGGATCCCTTAACCAGCTTTCTCCCATTGATTTTTCATTCAAATTTCCTTTCTGTTTTGTTATTCTTTACTTGCATTCTTATTTCATTTAGTAAAGCATTCAACAAAAATCCCCCCCTGTTTAGTTTATTGTTGCTGGAAATAACAAATTCAATTAGACTCAATCCTCGTGGGAACGATATCTTACTTATCACTTTATTACTTGTGCGACTAGTATACTTGCTAGTTTCGAACGCATCAAGTTTTTGGCGCCGTTGCCGAGGATTGATTTTCTAATCGATTTGTTATTTTGTTTTCATTGTTGATTCATATTTTCTTTGTTTTTCTTTTCTGATTGTTGTGTTTAGACAACATGGCAGTAAACTTCTATCAATTCAATAGCGGATTTGAGCCACAAGTACCATGGAGAGTAAATGAGGTAAGCACTCCGAACATTGAACAACAACTTTCTGAGCTAACTCTCTTGTGGAAAGCATGGCTGTAGGAGATATGCAAAAATCTTATGAATGTGGGATATATTCTACGATGGAGCATCCAATCGACATGTATCCAACTTTACAAGAAGAATATATGGAACAAGCTAATGCCATGGGTGGATTTCCAGGACAAACGAGGCAATGGTATGATCATTTCTCTAGCACTTACAATGCTGGATGGGAAGATCAACATAATTTCAGTTACTGGAATCATCAACCAATCACTCCAAATTTGATACCAAATCGGCCACAAGGTTTCAATCAACCTAGAGTGCAGCAACCTTTTCAAATGCAACCACCACCAATGCCACATCCAGCACCGCAACCAGCTTCACAAAACTCAGGTATGTCTCTCCAGGATATTGTTAATGCACTTGCCACTAACACAATGCAATTCCAGCAGGAAATTGGGGCAAGTATCAAAAACCTGGCAAATCAAATGGGACAATTGGCCACTAGCATGAGCAAATTCGAGGGCCAAGGCTCAGAAGAATTATCTTGTCAAACGATGATCAATCCAAAAGAGAATTCTTGTGTGATAACTTTGCAAAATGAAGAGCAATTAGATGTCCTGCCAAAGAAATCACAAACTGATGAAGGAGATGACACCACTTCCACCATGAACACAACACTGACTTCTCAGGTAAATCCTATAACTCCCATTCCTTCATATGTTTCTCCTCCACTTTTTCCTAGTAGATTTGCACAATCGAAGGAGAAACAAGAACAAGAAATCCTAGAAACTTCTCACAAAATCGAGGTAAATATACCACTTCTGGATGCTATTGAGCAAGTGCCTCGTTATGCAAAATTTCTCAAAGAGTTATGCACCAACAAGAGGAAGTTGAAAGGAAATGAGAAGGTAAGTGTGGGGGAAAATGTTTTCAGCTGTATTGCAAAGAAAAATTCCTCCGAAATGCAAAGATCCAGGTACGTTCACCATTCCATGCACCATTGGTAATACCAAGTTTGAAGGAGCTATGTTAGATTTAGGAGCATCTATTAATGTCATGCCATATTCTATTTATGCTTCTTTAAATCTTGGACCTTTTGCGAAAAATTGTATTACCATTCAGTTTGCTGATCATTTTAATGCATATCACAAAAGAGTTGTGGAAGATGTGCTTGTGCAGGTGAATCAATTGGTTTTTCAGCAGACTTCTATGTCCTTAAAATAGAGGATGAGACATCTCCTAATCCAACACCGATTCTTTTAGGGAGGCCATTCTCGAAAACTGCTAGAATCAAGATTGATGTTCATTATGGAACTTTGACCATAGAGTTTGATGGCAAGGTGATATGTTTTAATATTTTTGAGGAAATGAGGTACTCTAATGACTTACATTCTGTTTTTGCAGTTGACGTTATTGATTATTTGCCACAACAATGTTTTGAGTTAACTCGTAAGAATGGAGTGAATGTTGCTATTAGTGAACACATAAGGATAGAAAGTTTTAAAGAACCAAGAAAGCTGATACAAGTGTCTAAAGAAGTGGAGGAAGCTGTGACAAGCTTGGATGAGACTATAGCTATCACCACAAATAGGTATGATGTTTCGTACATTGAATTGCCTTTATCTAATGAAAAACTTCTTCCTTCTGTGATGAAAGCCAATACCTTGGAGCATAAGTCACTTCCAGATCATTTGAATTATGGATTCTTGGGTGAGAATGATACTTTGCGAGTTACAATGGAAATGGGCCTTGCACGAATACAAGAAGATAAACTCGTCCGAATACTTACAGATCACAAAATAGCTATGGAGTGGACAATTGTTGAAATCCAAGGCCCATCCATATGCATTGACCGTATCTTGTTAGAAGAGGGATCCAAGCCCATTAGAGAAGCACAACAGAAATTGGATCCTCCATGATGGAACCAACGTCGGGCTGAGGACGTTAAACCAAGCGCTTATTGGGAGGCAACCCAATGTGTTTGAAAAATAAAAAAAAAAGAAAAGAAAAATAAAATGAGGTAATAATGATCGATTTTTGTGTCTCGAGGAGATTCCTTTCGTAGGCCATCAAATTGATAAGGTTTTATCTCTCTTTGCCATCTGTCTCATTTGTTTTTATATTTTTTACTTGTTTTTGACTTTTGTTTGCTATTGTGTTGTTATCTCGTTTATGTGTCTTTAGTTTCGTTTTTGCTCTTTTCTTTTCCTTTCTTTTGTTTAATTTGATTACTCTGTGCTTTGAGCTCATTTGTGTAGCAGCTTGTGGAAACATCCAAACGGAAGTTGAAGTCATTCGCCAAAGGTTTGAAACGTGCATATCTTGGAGAAAAACAAACCCGATCGCATTATCGATAATATCTCTTCTTTTCTCCTCTTCAATGGATGCCGATATCTTTCTGTCGAACCTTCGTAAATATTTCCCTTCACTTCCTCAAAATGCTGTGTTTAAAATTTATAAAGTACGGATTACTAGACTTAGGGCGTTGATGCTCCTAAATGTGCCTGCTGATATCCGATGGCTTATCGAAGCCAAGGTTAGATTGTCCGGTTAGCCGGACATTAATCTCGCAAAATACATGCCTGGTCTAGGAAAGAGCTACTACGCCAAGAGGCGAAGAGCGAAAAGTTTACAAGTATGTTATAAATGTGCTAGATGGAATTGTAACCAGACTTGTCGTTCATTAGGTTTTGCGTCCAGGAATAGAGAAGATAAACTTTCATTTATTAAGAATGGTTTGAGTAATGAGTCGCTGATAATGTTTTGTTAACTCTCGAGTCACATTCTTGTGGACTTGTTCAGCGTGAATTGCTTAATCTATGGACACAATTTCATGATGAATTGCAGTGTTATAGTCTAGGGAATCTGACTAAAACGACCCTGTTTGCCAGTTTATAAGAAAACTGGATGGGAAGCAAATCCCCGACTCATAGAAGGCGTTTCAGCCGTTACTGGATGTAAAACCAGAGGAAGATGTGACCACAATCACAACTACTTGTATATTTGAATGGTGTATGATGCGTTCGAAACTAGCAGTATACTAGTCGCACAAGTAATAAAGTGATAAGTAAGATATCGTTCCCACGAGGATTGATTCTAATTGAATTTGTTATTTCCAGCAACAATAAACTAAACGGGGGGGTTTTTGTTGAATACTTTACTAAATGAAATAAGAATGCAAGTAAAGAATAACAAAACAGAAAGTAAATTTGAATGAAAAATCAATGGGAGAAAGCTGGTTAAGGGATCCTTCTCTACCACAAGATATGGATTTGCGAATTAATTGTAGAATTGTCATCTGATTACAGCATTGAAGTTATCAACCGTAGATAATAACAAGCTCTATTACCCCAATCTTTCCTTACTTTGTTGTTAAATAAAACAGGCTCTTTATTTAATCTCTATCCATTAAATAACCTAGAACAAGCTCTCTGAGTTTAATTCGATGGAAGCATTACGATGAGAAAGATAGGTTGATCTAAGTAATAAACACACAAGCTCGGATTATTTAACTTAGGTTGTATTCTCCAATTGCAATCTTTGATCACAATTTTGCTACTAATGATTAGAAATTCAAGACAATTACGGATCAAGATTTCTAGTCTAGCAATAAATCACAACCAGATTGTATTCAGTTGGCCATTCAAATACAATCAGCAAGCAATCATAAGCATTAAATATGGGAGAATACAAGCAA
>SNVD02006498.1:0-24988 GCA_013180625.2 Boswellia sacra
GCAGTTCAAGAGTTTGATCGAAAATCAGGAAGGCAAGAAGATCAAATGGTTTAGAACTAACAATGGCTTGGAATTTTGTTGGAAGGAGTTTGATGAGTTTTGCAAGAAAGAAGGCATAGTGAGACATTGCACTTTAAAGAAACGCCATAGCAAAATGGAGTTGCAGAACGGATGAACAGAACACTATTAGAAGAGCTCGATGTCTTCTCTCTAATTTTGGATTGTCAAAAGATTTTTGGGCTAAAGCAATCAATACAGCTCGCTATCTCGTGAATAGATCATCATCAACTGTTCTTCTGTTAAAAACTCCATAAGAGGTATAGTCTAGAACTCCTACTGATTACTCACAATTAAGAATATTTGGGTGTCCTATATATGCACATGTAAATGATGGAAAGCTTGAACCTAGAGCAAAGAAGTGCATATTTCTAGGTTATGGAACAAGCGTTAAAGGATATAGGTTATTGTGTCTTGATCCTAAGTGACCCAAACTCCTGTTCAGTAGGGCTGTTGTTTTTGATGAAACATCCATGCTTCATCCGAAAGAAAAATCAATGAATGAAAGCTTGAATAAGGATACTAGCAAGCAGGTGGAGGTTGAGGTAGATACTACACATCAGTCTATTCAGCAAGAAAATCAAGAAAAAGATATTGTACCTCAGGAGCAACAACATTACAGTATTGCAACTAGAAGAACAAAAAAGAGAATCGAACCGCCGCAACGATGTGGCCATGTAGATTTGGTTCATTATGCATTATCCATAGCAGAGATAATCGACAATCAAGAACCTTCCACTTATTTAGAGGTTATCTCCAGTATTGATTCTACCAAATGGATAATTACTATAAACGAGGAGATCGAGTCCATTCATAAAAATCACACATGGGAGTTGGTCAAACCACCTAAAGATTGAAAGATTATTAGGTGTAAATGGATACTCAAGAGGAAGGAAGGAATGTTAGAGGTTGAGTAGGGATGGCAATTGTACCCAGGCGATTCCGGGTACCCGGCTCCCCTGCCCAGAAATGCCCGGGGAATTACCCGAAAATCCGGGGATTGAAGCCGAGGCCGGGGAACATTTTTTCGAGGATTGTCCGGGGCCGGGCAGGGGGCGGGGATCATGTTCCCCGGCCCGAACACGGCCCGGACCCGGCCCGGAATAAGAAATTTAATGTGCAAATTATAAGCCACCCCAAATATAAAATTATAATGAGCATATCCAGTCCAAAGAACAAAATTATAAGCCCAACCCAAACACAAAATCCAATTACAATATTTGTACAAAATTATAAACCCAGCCCAACCCATTATTTTAATTATGTGTTGGACTATTGTTTTTTTTTTTTTTTGGGATGTTTGGTAACTTTGGTTTGTACTTTGTACACTTGTAGTTTCTTTGGATGTTTAAGTACTATGCAATGTGTTTATGTTATTGTTAGTTGGATGCTTAGGTTGTTCATGTGTTTAGAAATTATATTGACGAAATTAGATGTTAATGTTTGGATTTTCAAATTATTATTTATCTTATTTTATTATTAATTGAACTTCAACTTTAAAGTAATGATTTCTTAATTCTTATATATATTTTCATCATTGATATTTTAGTTAATAATTGACTAACTCAATAAAAAAATTTATAGAAGTATTTATACTTTATAAATATAACGAAGCTATATTTAATAATTTTAAAAAAAATTAATATATGCAAAATCATTTCTTAATTCTTATATGTATTTTCATCATTGATATTCTAGTTAACAATTGACTAACTTAATAAAAAAATTTATAAAAGTATTTACACTTCATAAATATAATGAAGCCATATTTAATAATTTGAAAAAATTAATATATGCAAAAGCAATGTCTAATTCATTAGAAAAAATTAATATTAACAAAAATAATAAAAACATGTGTTAATGGGGTGACTTGAACGTTGGTTCAAGAAAAGACCCATCTATTAGCTAGTAAACTCAATAAGAAAAAAAGTTATAACCACAGTATTAATTGAAAAAAAAAAACAACTTGTAGGAGCTGGGACGGTTTGAACCTGGGAACTGCAGGCAAACAAAAGACCCTTACCACCAGCAGGCCACAAGCCCATTTTGCATTGTAAGTATGAATAAAAAATATAAGTATTAACGGATCTATCATCGATTAAAAAAATAAAAACCGGGGAAATACCCAGGGAATTGAATTCCCTGGACCCAGAATATAATTCCCCGGCCCCCGAATTTTCGGGGAAATTTTCGGGGACGGGGAATTGAATTCCTTACCGAGGTCAGGGACGGGGAGCGGGGTCTTCGGCCCGGCCCTGGGTTTTTGCCAATCCTAAGGTTGAGGCAGCTAGATTCAAGGCACGCTTGGTTGCAAAGGGCTTTAGTTAAAAGGAAGGTGTAGACTTCAATGAAGTATTCTCACCTATTGTCAAGCATAGCTCTATTCATGCGTTGCTTACCATTGTTGTGATGTTTGACTTGGAGTTAGAACAACTCGATGTCAAAACAACTTTCTTGCATCGTGAGCTTGAAGAAGACATCTACATGCAACAACCAAAAGGATTTGTAGTTCAAGGAAAGGAGGACCACCTATGGTTACTAAAGAAATCCTTATATGGTCTGAAGCAGTCTCCTCGATAGTGGTATAAGTGATTTGATTCGTTTATGATTGAACATGATTACTCAAGGAGTAATTTTAGATAGTTGTGTTTACCACAAGAAGCTTCTAGATGGTTCGTTTATGTACTTGCTACTGTATGTAGATAACATGGCATGTCTAAAATTAACAAGTTGAAGATTCTACTCAGTAGTAAGTTTGAAATGAAAGACCTGGGTGCTGCTAAAAAGATTTTGGGTATGGAGATTTACAGAGATAGACTGAGTAGCAACTTATACTTATCACAAAAGAAGTATATTTACAAAGTGCTACAACGGTTTGGAAAACAAAATTCTAAACCTGTAAGTACTCCACTCGTATCACATTTTAGGCTTTCAGCGGAGTTGTCACATAAATCAAAGGAGGAAGAGGAGCACATGGCTCGTGTTCTTTATGCTAATGCAACTGATGGCATCATTTATGCATTGATTTGCATGCGACCAGATATTTCACATGTTATTAGTGTTGTTAGCAGATATATGGGTAATCTAGGAAAAATCCATTGGCAACCTGTGAAATGGATCCTTCATTACTTGAGAGGGACTACAGATGTTGGTTTGGTATATAGAAGAAATACTAAACTTGATGGCAACATCATTGGTTTTGTTGACTCTAATTATGCTAGAGATTTGGATAAAAGGAGATCTTTAACTAGATATATCTTCGCATTATCTAGTTGTGCAGTTAGTTGGAAAACAACTTTACAACCTGCAATTGCTTTGTCCACTACTGAGGTTGAATATATGGCAACAACGAAAGTAGTAAAGGAAGCAATTTGGTTAAGAAACTTGGTGACTGATCTTGGCTTACAACAGGATGCTATTGTTTTTTATTGTGACAACCAAAGTGCAATATATTTAATTAAAAATCAAATGTATCATGGGAGGACCAAGCATATTAATGTCAAATATTATTTCATTCGCGAGATTATATCTGAAGGAATGACTATTGTGAAAAAGATCTCTATAGCAAACAATCCAGTGGATATGATGACGAAGTCAATTCCAACCATCAAGTTCAAAAAGAGATTGGACTTGATTGACATTTTTAGTTACTAAATTTCTCAAGAAATTTTTTATAGAAGATACTTGAAGATTGGTTATGGAGTTAATCACTATTTAAGCCAAGGTGGAGATTTGTTGGAAAGATGGCTTAAACAGTAATCCAAATAGATGCAAGCATAAGATATTTGACTTGGATGCACGGTTCATGCGTAAAACATGTATTTTGACCCCTTATTTTTTAAGCTTTCAAATTGTTTGAATTGATGGCACATGCAAAGGCAAGTAATGCCATCGAAATGGAAGAAACTTGTCTCTTACAAGGTCAAAGCCAAATCTAATTTTGGTGGCTTGTCTCTCACAAGGTCAAAGATTTTGGTGGCTGGTTCATATACTTTGCTATAAAATTTCACATGCATGGGCTTCCCTCTACTATAAATAGAGGTGCCATTCAAAGAGCAAACACCATCCCAAAATCATTTTCTCTCTTTTTAAAGCTTGTAGAGAGTTCTCTTGTGAGGTTGTAGAGAGTTTGTGAGCTATATTTTAAGTGTGAGATTTTGGGTGTAATTGAGGACTTGGGTTTAAGTGATATTCCTTAATTTTGTATACTCCATTGTGTTAGTATAATTCTTATTTTACTTTGCCCGTGGATGTAGGCTAAAAGCCGAACCACGTAAATTATTGTGTGCTATCTTTTGATATTCTTCTTTATTTTTTCATATAAACCTCATTTTGCTTCCGCATAAATCGATCATTGTCACAACAAACATATAATTTAGTTTATAAATTTTTTAAAATTTAGGATAGAATAATTAAAATTATAAATTTAAATATTTGAATACTTCAATTCTAATTTTTTTAATCAAAAAATTGATTTGTACGTATCCTAATTTGATTTTTATATGAACAAAAAGTAAAATATGATTGGTGGTTAATATAAAATACTTAAAAGAGAAAAGATAATATAATAGATCTTAATCACTTGACAGAAGATGCGTAAAAGCTCAGATCGTGAGATAATCGCAATTCATTTTTAATATGTCAAACAAAAACACAACTAAAACAACATTAAGAGGGATATATATGTAAAAATATTAACTTCATACCTATTCAAACTTTAATTTAAGGTGAGGCTATTTATACACCTCTTTTTTTTTTTTTTAATTAAAACACCCACTTTAGATGATGCTATTTATATCCAAAAAAAAAAAGCTCCAAAGGCCCTTTTTAATAAATTTTTTATCACTAAAATACTATTAAATAAAATTCCAATACCATCCGTATATTTTCTTTCTATTATTTTTTCTTTGTACTCTCTGTTTTTCTCTCAACATAAACAAATTAATACGACTCTTTCGCTCACTTCCGCGATGAACTTTTCTTGATTTCATTGCATTGGTCTCAAGAATCTGGAAAATTCCCAGAAGAATTTCTTTTAAATTTAAAATTTTCAATACAAAAAGTATAGTATTATGGTTTGGCCTCTGGAGGGGATGACAGGTCAGAAAACTTCCCGCCTAATTTCGAATAGAACAAAAGGCGAATTTTAATGACCAGACAATCTGCTGCAATACGGCAAAAGCATAGCTTCTTTTACGGTCATGATAAAGTTAGAAATAAGATTAAACTATTATCAATTCTTCAATATAAAATTCAGGAAGTGCAGAATTCTGTTTATGTTAGTATGTATGTCCTTTTAGTTAATTCTATGTGATAATATTTTAATAATAAAAGAATTTATTAAAAAATGAATGTTCAGAACAGATTTTTTGGTGCAAAATTTTCTTTTATTTTAAATAAATTGATAAATTAATTAAAAAATTATTATTATTGAAATTTTGTCAAGTATTTAACTTTCAAAATTTTAAAATATATTCATATAATACTTATATTCTATTATAAGGATAAATATGTACGATTTAAGTTAAGTTATATGCTCAATAATTTTTTAGTGATATTAATTTGAAACTTTAAAACAACCATATTGTTAAGACAATCAAATTAAACGTTATTAAGTACAATTAAATCTTAAACGAAAAAAATCAAGCCACACTTTTCTTATATAGGTTATCGTTCCTTATCTCAACCTAGCTATCCATAATCTAACATTATATTATGTCAACTTGTTATATTTAAAATTAGCATATTTATTCACGTGAAAATTTTTTTGAGAATTTGATGCATATTTATTTCCAAATAAAAAAACCCAACTAATTTGCATCTCTGTTTGTACACATATTATGATAAATAATACTACTTTGATAATTTTTTTTTAAGATAAACTCTTCATGAAAATTAATATGGCATGATATGATCGACAAAATAAATCAAATTAATTATACTAATAGATTGATGATTGTAGATCTTAAAAGTTTTGTATCATCAAGGTGGGCTGTAGGAGTGTGGGATACTTTTGACGATTGTAGCTAACAACAAAGAGTTTGGTTGTAGGATATTAATAACAAGGGATATTCACGGCTCTATTCTTTCTTGTTTTTAAATCCTGTTTTCTGTGCTGCACATTTTTCAATGCAATTTATATTCAATCTCAACCACATATTCTTTTCAAAATTCAAAATAATTCAAAATCAACCACATATTTTTAAATTCAATTGAAAACAAAAATATTAGATTCATAAAAGAACACATCCCTGATAGATTGGATATTGAAAAATTCCCTTCTCCATTGAGTTTCAGTCTTTCAGATCGGTAATTAAAGGGTAAAATCTTAATATACCAACAAAATTTTATTAATTCAATTTTTTATTGAAAATTTAATAAAATAATAATATAAATAAAATAATAAAAACTCCGCAACTTTTCATCTCCTTTATTCCCCAAATCAAGAACAATGCACACCATCGCCACCTCCTCCATACACCTCCAACTAAACTGCCACAGATTCCAGAGCACAACACCAAATCGCTATTGTTCATCTTCATCAACCCCAAAACCGAGAACAATACATACCACCGCCTCCTCCTCCTCCATATACCACCAACAAAACCGAGAACAACCTCAAATCCCAACAATACTCAAAACAGAAACCAAAACAATTGTTGCTAAAATAAAAAAAAATGCAGCGCTTCTCACCAACATTAAGACCCAAGTACTCTTGAAAATTATGGCATTTGAAAATGCTATTGGAGAGAGTAGCCAATAATTGAATATCAATAATATTTTATATCTAAAAAAATAATTATATATTTACAAACTAATTATATAAATTCATGTGAAATGATATATGACTGTTGCATCATTTATGTTAATTAGTCTCATTAAATTTTACAATTTCCTCTTCCAAAATTACATTATTTCACATCAATTTGTATAGATGAATTTGTTTAAAAAGTTTATAAGTGTATTATTATTCATATTCTAAATTTTGCATTCAAAGTAACATGAACTTAATTAATAAAGTTTAAGTACATACGTCTCATAATTTAATATTTTCAGATTATATTTTTTCAACTTATTTTCATATTTCTAGAAATAGTATTGTTTTGCTGAAAAAATTCAATAAATTAAAACTTAATAGAGTAAACGACAACAAAAATTAAATAAAAATGCCACAAATTATGTGAAAGATGAGATAAATACCTTTGCATGCTAATTAATGATTTTTTTTAATTAGATGTTTGAAATGTTTGTTGATTTTAGTTGTAATTTTTATAATACTAAAGATTGACTGGTTAGTTTTTATTAGTTAATTGAAGTCATTTTAATATTATTTCAATAAATTAATTTTATTAAAATTTCAGTTTTAAAATTTTAATAGTTGGTGTGCTTAGAATAATGGATACAAAGAGGAAATTTTCGGGGTATAAATTTCAAGAAATTTTCTAGTTTAATTAAGTTGTTTTCTTATATTGATTAGGATCACTTTTTGAGTTAAAGGATGATTGTATGCGTGTGTTTGTGTTTTGTTTTGTTTTACTTTTTATACTTAACAAGTTATATATCTTAGGTTTTGATTAATAGTAAGTAGGGTTCGTGAAGTTGTTATACAAACCATCTTCAATAAAATTTCATTTATATTTGGTTGAGATTATTTACTCTCAAAATATTACTTTCAAAACCCAATTACTCTAAACAACAATTTTTAAAATTTTGAAATATATTTATTACTCACTACACCCATATAATACCAATAAACCCCTCAAATAAACATCTTGTCTTTGACTTTTGATTTTACTCTATTCACCAACACTTTATCTTATTATCTATTTTGTTCTTTTTTTTTCTTTAGCTATAATTATTTTGTGAGAAAATTTCAAACCACCCTTATATTTTGCCTTATTATCATACAAAAACATTTATACTTTTTTAGAAGCACCAACCCTATGTTTTCAGAAATTCATCATGGACTATTCTTCTTTTACTTTGACCATTAGATGACATCATATTTTCATCCATAACTGTAACAATTATCTAAATACCCTTGCCCCTGCTTTAAAAAAATTTCCTTGGATTTAAATATACCTTAGAGTGTCAAATGTCTGTTTTACCCCTAATAAAGTCAATAAATTTTGGTGTGGTCCCTGCACATTTGGCCCTTTAAAACGATAGTTTGACCCCCAGCTTAAAAAAAAAAACAACATAGCCGTTGGAATGTGATCATTGCCCCATTCATGGCCGCCCTTGTACCAGTATATTAAACTAGTTTAACCAGCAAACATAATTTAAGGAAAAAAAAAACCTTGAAATTGTAAAGCACAACCTTCATTTTTACACAGCCATATCACCAACGGCCATCATTTTATATAACCGTCATTTTTACACACCCATATCACAACTCCAACAACTTCATATCCAACCATTTAAACATTAGCATTATTGTACACATCAAAATTCATACCACATAGCAACCAACAAAACAACCCATCTCAAAGCAATGCAAGTATCAACAGAATTACATTAAGCATGAGTACAAGCGCAAAAATGACGCAATCAATGTCAAGAAATGCAAGGGGCAATAACAATACATCAAACATTGTAACTGAAGGTAGATGTAAAAGGCTAAATGGCAACATAATCCAATTCAAAAACAGGAGATGCAAATGTTGTGGTTGTGAATAAGTTGCTATTTTACATGTTGATGCTTCTTTTGTTAGCATTTTTGGTAAAAATGATGTAATGTAATGCACAATGCTATAATCTAATGCAAAATGATGCATTGTAATCATATGGCTTGTGTATGAAATGCAATAACAGCAAGTGCGTGTCATTGGAATGATGAAGTCACAATATCAAAACACAGAAATATAACATAAGCTGCATTTTCATACCATAGCAAATCTGTAATACATTTCTTCTATCAAAAGGAGTAAGATTTACTCATAGTTTATTCAAATATTAGTATAATTATAATATTTTCCTAATCATTTCTATTTTATTTTTTACATTGAAAAATACGTTTTGAAAATCCAATTTACCAAACTTGAAAAATACGTTTTGAAAATCCAATTTACCAAACAAATATTCATAACTTTTAAACAACACAACAATTTAAACATCAATTTTACAAATCACTTATAACTTCTCCTCATAGCACAAGCACAACTAGTTAGTTTGTCATATAGCATAATTACAAGTTGTTATTATTTTTAACAACAAAACAATCCCACAAACATACCTATAGGATAATCTGGATTATTCAATTTACCATTGCTAGCCTTCGCAGTTTTACTTTATTTAAACTAGCTAGAGATCTACGTATATAGGTAATAAACAAACATATTTATAGTTCCGTATCGATCGGACACTCCCATAAAATGCAATATATTACTCTATTTCTTAACAGTCTTTCCAGCAATGAGTGCACTTTTGATGAGGCTTAGAGATTCTTCTGGATCATCACACAGCTGACGGGGATCAGGAATTATGCAATCATCAACCGATAATACGAAACTCATCTTGTTGGCATAGCTTATGACATGTTTCATCAATGCCTGCAATAAATAGATGCTAGAGTGATCAGCTTTTTCTGAATTGAAATGAAACAAATGGAGGTTTCAGGTCGATCTTGGCAAAATGTACTTATATTTTGTTGCCCAAAGCAACTTGGAGCAAAATAGGCCACGGGAGGGCCGTAGAAACTGATTTCTTCTTTGGGGCCCAACAACGTTCGAGAATGTTGTTTGAGAAGGACAGCTTGCCATCTGTTCATGATTGAAAAATAATAATATTTTTTAATCAGTTAATAATTAATAATACTTTTTACTTCGTAACTCAGTAGCAATATTTAATTAACAATCCTATAGGGTCATAAGTTAAATGGTTTTAAAAACTCCCTCAATCTTTTTATTGTTAATAGATTTAATTAAACTTTGACTTAATTGACTCATAGCAAAAGAGGTATATGAGATAGTCAGAAAGACATATTCCCTTATGAGATTTTGGAAAACTGTAGAGAAAATATGTTCCTGGATTTATTATAAAAATAATACATTATTGTCAACTCTGAAAGCTAATCCAAATTACAAAATTTTAGGCTGTATTTGTTTCTAAATTAAAAAAATATTTAGTAAAAATTTATATTTATTAATATATTTTAAATCAATATCAATCTTATATCATTTTTAAAATTAAAAAAAATTAAAATCAATCATATATTAAGCTCATTCTTACTTTCACGGAGCATATAAAGAGGAATTAACTAATGTCTAAAACGAGAGGTTAAAAGAATAGTAACCGTACCTTTGCGCCACAAAACTTGAGAAAATATTTAGCCAAGAAATATGAGAAAGAAGCCTCCGGAGAAGCTTTCTTCCTACCAAAGGCTGTCTTCGTTTCTCAAACATAATCTAATGGATCATTACGTAATGCAATTAGGGGTGTGTATATGGTGTTGTATGGTATGGTATCGCTATACCATTCTCATATCATACATAGATCGGATTTTAAAATTTTATATCATACCATACCATTCTTGAATACAATACCATACTACATCCCCCATGGTAGGGTAAAGACGGTTATGATATGGTATTTTCGGGTAGTTGAACAAATTGATCAAAATTTGGATAATATTTTATCGTGTATTTTTAATTATTTTAAAGTTTATTTATAGTTTTTTTTCAAGATTTTGACACTTTCAGTTCTTATTTTGACATTGTTTAATATTATGATTCATAAAGTTTGTACTACATAAAAAAAAAATCAAGTAATTACATATCCTTAACAATACAAATAATCAAGTAACTATATATTCTATAACAACACAAATAATCAAGTAGCATCGTATCTCTAATAATACAAAAATATCATGTAACTACATATTTTATAACAATACGAATACTCAAGCAATTACATTATTTATTACTTCAAAATTCAAGCAAAATGATAGAGGGTTAGGGATTTAGGGTTAATCTATTTACCATATCATACTATAGAGGTTTTTCAAAATATTTACCATACCACACCCTATATTTTTTTTATACCGTACCCTACCTCCACCATATCATGACGGGTATGTTGGATTCGAACTAATGGACGGTTACCATGCACACCCTAAATGCAATAGTGAAGGGGTAGACGATATAGCCAATTTGATTGCCCCACTTACTTTAGAACCCTCCGTCATATCCGCTAAGTCCTGTTTTAGACAACATATAGAAGACAAAGTATATATGAACTACCCAAAATCTTTAATGAAACAAATTAGGAACAATAAAGAAATGAGAGTAATATAATATAGGGATGGCCCAATTCGGGCCAACTCCTGGACCTGGATTCAATTTCGGCCCCTAGCCGTAAGAACTTTTTCGGAATTTTTTTCCTAGGTCAGGGGGTGGGCTTGGGCCCGATCTAAAATGATTTCACATGAAAGAGGATTGCCCTCTTTTTTAGTGGGTAGCGAGCTAGTCCAAAAAATGCTTGTTCATTTGTTGTTTGGGATTAAAATTTGACTTGGTCGTGGTTTATTAATGTAGGGGTTTTTACTTACCTTTTTGTCTACCTCGACCAGGGCTGGGTAATTTAGTTACTGGGGTTGTTATAACTAGGGGCTTTAATTAATTTATTTCTTTTCTGAATTATTCGTTTTATAGTATTAATTTTATTGGAACAACATATAGTATGTTTTGCTTTGCAGGCTATTGGTTGTGCATAAGCTTCTTTCAGAGCTTGTCCCAAGTTCGAAATTCGCACATGCTAAAATATTGCTAATCTTTTTCCTCTTTTTCTTTTCCAGTTCTTCAAGTTTTCTTCTCTTTAATCTATTTTTAGGTTTTACTCATTCTTTTCTTCCCTTCCTTAATGTTTAATCGGTTAGACAATTTATGTTTAAGAAATAATTATAATTTAAATTGAGTTGAATTTTAATTTATTCTTTTTTAGCTCATTATAATGAAATTATATAAATTAATACATCCAACATCGAAAAATTTCATTCCTTTATATTATATAGTATTAATTTTCAAAATAATTAAAAAAAGATTAATTCAAGTACATTACCAAATTCCAATATCCTAGAAGCATAAAGACATGATCCATATTCAACAAATTAAGAATCTCAAGTCATCAAATATTCAATAAAATCAAAGTGACCAAAAATGATACAAAAATCAATAAGTCTAACTTTCAATACCTAAGAACGTTCATATTTATTGGGTGGGCCTGTAAATATGAGTTTTGTGGATAAATCACAAGTGGCTTTGTTATTTAAGTTAGGTTTTTGTATAAGAGTAGTTTTATTCAACCCTTATTTTTTATCTCACTAACCCGCGCTTCAAAATTAAATAAGGGTAACATTGCAATAAAAATATAATAAAAAGGAAATTAATATGTGCTAAATGGAATTAACAATAGTTCTTTTTCTCTCCTTTAATATCTCTATCATTTTTTCCTATTTTCTCTCTAAAATAACAACTTCATGTCTCTCATATGTACACTTCATTATCTCTGTTTTTCCAATTTTATATTTTTCTATCTAATTAAAATCTATTTATCTTCCTTTCTCTTCAAATTTCAACTAAGCACATAACTTAGATCTAAACACCAAATCATCTATTTTTGTTTTCACTATCTCCCTTTAGAACATAAAAAATAAGAAATATTTGATTGATTATTTTTTTTATATGAACTTGGAGACTTCAATAATATAAGGAGAAATAATTATTTAGTTAAATCATAATTTTTTTCTTTTTTAAGCATCATTAATAGTATTATTTAAATCTAAGAAATGAAATCATTATAAAAAGATGGAAAAAAATAAAATGCCATTAAGATTAAATAATAATTTAATTATAAATTAAATGATAATTTAATAAAGTTTACCCTAAAATAAGAGGTGGGGACTTTTATGAGATTAAAAATGGGGTCTAATTAAAAATGAAATGATAATCAATTAATACTTACCATAAATATATTTAGAATTAAATTTCATTTTGATGAAAGATTATCTAAAATTAGAATTATACTCTCTGTAGATAGGAGATGGGGGCTAATGAGATGAAAAATGAGGGTTGAATAGAATTACTCTTTATATAAATAATTGTATAAATATAATTTTAATTTGCAAGATTAAAATTCCAGATTTAATATCCAGGTTTAGGTCTTATGCTCCTCAACCTCGACCCTAGAATCCCCTGGGTTTGAAAATTTCTCCTCGTTCCTAGCTTAATTTCTTTCATTTTTAGCTAATTACCTGGCTTCGCGAGTCTAGGTTCTCCAGGTGGGGTCATTTTGCCCCTCCTAGAAATATTGGGAGCAGGAGTGGTAGCTGTAGGGGGATTTGAGACAAAATTAGGAGGTAAATAACCTTTTGTTATAAGATCAACAATAATCAAGTCTAGGAAACAAATTAACAACTGACATTTATTTATAGTGTCTAAAAACCTATTTTAATAGAAAATAGATTTCCATTAGGAAATATGAATCCAATCAAATAAATAGAAAATGACAATATTTTCCTAATGAAAATATAAAACTATTAAGTGGAAAATCATTGCACAGTTATAATTCCTTCTAATTTAGGAAGTTCAAATCCTTAATAATAATCAAAGAATGAGGCTATTTGCACCCAAATAAATTCAATTTTGTATCCACTTACTTTCTGATTTTACTTTATACACCCTACATAATTCCTAAAATAACCTGTAATTAAGGAGTCGTATTGCTATATCTATAGTCAAATTCTACAACCAACTACTTATGACCTAAATTGACAAAAATTTACTGGAGGAGTAAGAACCAAAAATGAATAAAGGGATTTAGATATCCAATAAGATTTTACCAGCTCAAATTGTAAGAAGATTTAAGTTGGTTATAAATGGAATGTGGGTGTAGTATTATTCTTAATTAAAGGTTTTTATATCTACTATTTTTTTCCAATAATATTGATAAAATCTTTCTATGGGACTTTTATAAGATTAAAAATGGGATCTAATAAAAAATGAAATGATAATCAATTAATACTTACCATAAATATATTTAGAATTAAATTTTATTTTGATGAAAGATTATCTAAATTATAATTATACCCTCATTACATAGGAGGCGGGGGCTAATGAGATGAAAAATGGAGGTTGAATAAAATTATTCTTTATATAAATAATTGTATAAATATAATTTTAATTTGCAAAATTAAAATTCCAGGTTTAATATCCAGGTTTAGGTCCTATGCTCCCCAGCCTCAACCTGAGAATCCCCTGGGTTTGAAAATTTCTCCTTGCTCGTAGTTTAATTCCTTGCATTTTTAGGCAATTACCTCGCTTTGCGAGTCCAGGTTTCCCAGGCCGGCTCATTTTGCCACTCTTAGAAATATTGGGAGCAGGAGTGGTAGCCGTAGGGGGATTTGAGACAAAATTAGGAGGAAAATAATCTTTTGTTACAAGATCAACAATAATGAAGTCTAGGAAACAAATTAACAACTGACGTTTATTTATAGTGTCTAAGACCAGAAAATAGATTTGCATTAGGAAATATGAATCCAATCAAATAAATAGAAAATGACAATATTTTTCTAATGAAAATATAAAACTATTAACTAGAAAATCATTTCGCAGTTATAATTCCTTCTAATTTAAGAAGTTCAAATCCTTAATAATAATCAAAGAATGAGGCTATTTGCACCCAAATAAATTCAATTTTGTATCCACTTACTTTACGCTTTTACTTTATATACCCTATGTAATTCCTAAAATAACCTTTAATTAAGGAGTAATATTGCTATTTCTACAATCAAATTCTACAATAAACTACTTATGAAGTAAATTGACAAAAATTTACTGGAGGAGTAAGAACAAAAAATGAATAAAGGAAGTTAGATATATATCCAATAAGATTTTACCAGCTCAAATTATAAGAAGAGTTAAGTTGGTTGTAAATGAAATGTGGGTGTAGTATTATTTTTAATTAAAGGTTTTTATATCTACTATTTTTTCTAGTAATATTGATAAAATCTTTCTACATCCATTGTTTTTTTCTTTTTCTTAATATAGTAATCTATGAATAAGAACCCTAATCAAAAGGTTGAGAAGATAAAATTTGAAAATAATAAATCAATCGTCTGAACTGTTTTCCACCCCTCTTTCTTCTACCGTCCAATCCCTCTTTTTCTGTTTTTTTTCTTCTTTTCTCTTGTACGTACTTTTTTTTCATGCTGTCGTTACAAATATTTGCTTCTATTTAGTAGATAAATAATTGGAATGATATACTAATTTTATGTTAATTCTTTAATATGTTATTCTTCTGCAGCTCTTTAATCTTTTATTCCTCTCAAGCTTTCAAAACTTTTCGTCTGAATCTTATTTATCTCTCTAATTCACGAAAAAAAAATGCCATTAGAGTTTGACTGAAAAATTGTTTTGAAGAAATAGGATAATTTTGATTTAGATAGGATTATTAAATAAAGGATGGACGTAAAGAAAAAATTATTTAATCTTTTTTAACATCTACTTAATAGTAAATCATAATATGGACATTTTAGTAATAAAATGTTTGACAAAAAAATAGGTGTATAAAAAAAATTTGGGTGCAAATAGCCTTACACATAATGAAACATGTAATTTACTAAAAAATTCCTACTTTGACCTAACCTATCCAACGTTAGAAGTTGACTTTAGTTGTAAATAAGTATGGGGTAAATATTTGAAAATGAATAGAGGAAATACTAACTTGAATCCCTGGAGATGATCGAAGGTTCAGGAAAATGGTTGCTCTAAGACGTATTCTCCGTGGAAGATTTTTAGATCTTTCTGTTGCTTCTTTATCCATCTTAACAAGGTCACCCGCAATATTTTAATATTTTAAATATTTCTACCACATGTAAATGAAAATTTCTACTGGTTTCAAAGCCAAAATAATTAAATGGTATTCATATTGTGCTTATTGAATATATGGATCATATGCCCCAAAAAAAAAAAAAAAACTCAGACTATTTTATCATCAAATTTAGTACCAGGAGTTACAACAAAGAAGATATCTAATATACAACTTGAGGTATTAAAAATTAAAATAGTCTATATAGACCACTTTTTGTACTTTTTTTTTTCTAATTTTAGAAATTGGGAATCTACAACATGTGGCTAGAGTGAATGGTGGATCTCGAAAAATTGTTTAAGAGGAAAGTTGGGAAACATCCAAAGAAACATTTACTAATATACTCTAATGGAAAAAGCCACTGAATTTCAAACAAACATTTGGATAATATTGTAATAAAGTTTTATGAATGTTGAAATACTTAATATAAAAATTTGAAACAGAAAAAGTTAATATTCATAATTTTTAAACACATTAAAGTTAGATAACTTTTATTTACTCATTGTAATCCAAAGGAGTTGTGCAATTTAAGTTAATCATTAATTATAACTATTATCCATTTAAAGAGTTTAAAATCCATAAAAAGTAGAACCATAAATAATGATAAATATTGGGACAATAAATAAATAATATTATTTAGTTTATATATACAAAGTTTGTATATGTAGATTTATTTATTTTATATGTTGATTAGTAACCTACCATAATTTCGATTGAGATACTGAGACAAGCCCGCTTGAGTGATACCTAGCATGACATCATTGATTGTCCGCAAAACATAATGCCAAATATAACATTGACAATAATAACATCAAGAAAGATAATATTAAAAATTTGAGTTTAAAACTATAGTAAAAGTGGTTAAATAAAATGCAAAGTAATTGGAGCAATACGAACCCTAAAAAATGTTCTACACACCCTTATTTATCCGGATTTGCAAGGATCAAGTGCGAGTGCGGGTAAAAAATTGAATTTTACATCTGGGTGCGATCCCGGTGCGGTATATACTCTCCCCGCCCCGCACCCGTACCAAAAATATATTATATTTTAAAAAATTAAAATAATTTATATAATAATATAATAATTTCTTAAAAAATGTTAAAATAATGTCTTAAATCTTAAATCCCTAATGTATCAGTATCACAAGTTTGAAGTTGAACTCACGACCCTGGCTCTCGTCCTTTCGTTGTCGACCAGTCACGCCTCTCTCACTCTCAGTCTCTCAACCAGTCAGCTTTCGTCGTCGTTCTCTCGCTGCAGCTACCTCATCCTCTAGCTAGCTAGTCATGCCTCTCAGCCTCCGGTTGTCATCCTCTCACTGTGGTGGTGCGGCCACCTCGTCCTTTCGTTGGTCACGACTCTCAACCTCTGAACGTCCTTCCATCTTTCGCCATCACTACAACCAGCCGGCCACCTCGTCCTCTCGTTGTTGCGGGGAAATCCAGAGAATTTTTTCGGGTAAAATCCAGGTGCGGGGAGAGAAATTTTATATCCAGGTAAACCCATACTCGCACTGCATGCAAAATATCTAGGGAAAATCCGGGGACCGGGGAGCAAAAAAAAAAAAAATTTGGTCCGGGTGCGAAAATGCAAAACACGCACCACACCCGGATTTTGTCATCCTTAGTTAAACAAATTAAATGTAAGCTTCTTGAATAGAGCAGGCATAAGTAGAGATTGGGCGAGAAGGAGAGAAAAAATTCTAATAATAACAACAGCAGCAATAATAACAACAACAATATAATAATAACAATAATAATCGAAAAGCATATTGTTGGCTGATCGTAAGCCAGACATTAAATTTTAAGAGAGAGCTATTTTGAGAAATAAGGTATGCATCATGCATTTTGGCGTTCACGTGGCCCAACCTATAGGTAGCATGCATAGATGAGATATGTCCACGACAAAGTAAACAAGCACATGCTTTTCTATTTTTTGTCATGCCTTTTACGGTGGAGGCTTTGGAAGCTTTAAATGCTACCGACTTGGAAGTACAAAATATTTCCGGCACTCACGCCTCTCAAATAAAAATCACATTGCATTTCTCTTACAAGTCAATTAAAGATGCAATGGGTTTCTTCTCCTGTCAAATATGGGTGCTATGCAAGTGCAAAATCCATCCACGAAAGCAACTCAAGCAATAGATCTAGAGCTTAAGAATAGTTTTTGAGTGAGAAAATTTGGGTGTTTTGGGGATTTCGGTTTGAGTATAAGTCCGTAAAATTTGCGAAACTCCATTTTGTTGGTAAATGATCCACTTTAGTTCTTTTCTCTTAGCATATGAATGTAACTTAAAGTTGAAGCATGTAAATTATTCTACAGTTTTACGATACTACTTTTAAATCCTCTAAAATCAGGCCTATTTCAACAAATACAATAATGATCATGAGGCTCTAATTAGGTAGATGCCTGTATGAACTAAGACTTTTCAATAATTAATAAGTTGGGCAGAACTATATAAACCTACAAAAATGATTTACATACAAATTCTGAAAGAATACTTATTATTAATTTTTAAAATAATATAAAAATCATACGTGTAATTTTAAAAATTAATCAATATAACTATATCTAAAAAATTTATATAAAAATAATTTATAAAAATATATATTTTTACAAGTCAATTTTTTTATTAAATTTAAAATTAAGCTATTGAATATCTTTTTGCTTATAAGAATCCAGTTAGGAAATTATTTATATCATCGGATAAGTGTCTAATCATTCAAGTTTTAAAATAGTCTGAAAGTACTTAAAAAATAAAAAAGATGTCGAGTGTATATGTTAGTTCTCGAAGTATGAAGTTATGAGTAATATAACTGTAAACTATAAAGTAAAATGATACAAGAGGATTTTACGTGGTTCGCTTATAAAACCTACATCTACAGACAGCTTTAGAGCTGCAATTCACTAAGTTCTTATTTGTACAATCCTTAGGATCGTTTACAATGCTGACTCACTCTCACACACTGAACTAATCTTTGTAAAACAAAATCTCGTCAAGATCTTAAACTCTAGTGACATTGTCCACTCTTTGTCACTGATAACTTAACAACACACTGTTAAGTAAAACATAATCATGAAGTCTGACACTGAATTACATAAATGCTTAACTCACAAGTTCTCTCAAGTGTATACTAACTCAGACAGACCTAATCAAAAATCCATGCATGATTACAACTTCGCATACATAAATAAAACATTTATAAAATCAAATCAAAGGAGCATTCCAATCTGCGTTGAAGCTCTCCTCTTAATTCTTGGAATGCTGTGACATACCCACCATCAACATACATCAATTATATAAACATAACATGATATATATATATATATATATATATATATATATATATATATATATATTGGGATCCCTGATCGAAATCTCCTTAAAATCCTGTAAAAATATTAATCAAACTCAAATTAGGATAAAGACTAATATAATAGGAAGTGATATATGTTCCTAAATGAAATAGAACACAAATAAATATACTTCTATTTTAATTAGGATACATTAAATAATGTCCTAATCTAAAGAGATTTCATCATGAATCAAATACTTCGTAAATTATACTTCTAGAAATAGTAAAATAAAAAACAATATAACATTATAGTATTATCACAAGTTGGTCCAAAATCATGTCCATGGCACATGCAAAAGTGTCACACGTTGACACCAACAGTATATTTTTTTGGGTTGATATATTCCCACCAACTTTTATGTTATGAAGAATTCAAAGCACTTACCGTTTGCATTTCATTCTTCACAAACTTAATGTCATCCAAACGGACCGATCTAGGAATTAACAAATCGCAGGAGACTCTATCCAGTGCAAAGTGAGTTTTTAAGGGGTGTTTCGGTATCCTCTAAGAGCTTGGATGGGGTAGCAAGAAACATCACAGCATCAACAAGAGTGCTCCAAAAAAGAGAGATAATTGCGAGCCATAAATTGATGAATTTTCGCCAAAACCCTGCTGAAGCTTTGTGGGAATTCCCTTTCTTAGCTGCTGGGATGGTAAGAGGTTCGCTTGGGTTGGAAACTTTCGGATACTTGTGAGAAAAAGAGACGTGATAGAAATGCCATCACCAAGAGAATGATGGATGGGAAGAACAGCCAATGCTTCAGCATCAGAAGTTTTAAGGTTGAGAAGATGGAGATCCCACGTTGGCCTTGAATCCTTATTGATTCTAGTTCTGCTTGGGTTGGAGATGTAATCTTCCACAAACTCATATGGTGACTCAACGGTGCTTGGATCTAGCTTTGGGACTAGAACGTGATTGTCTAAATTCACCTGTGTTGGAGCCCATACAAGTCTACCACCATTCTTCTCATCCACAACCTGCCGTTATATTCAAGGTACTTAATTAGCAATAAATTAGAAAAATTTAGTATTATGAACAGGATACACCACTTCTCTTTTTAGTTTTTTTTTTATTTTATATTGTTTAACAAACCCTTTTAAAATGATAGTTTCCTTTCTAAGCAAATGTTATGGAAATTGGACATTGCATGCATTTTTTATATGGAATACATGTATAAATCTTTCCCCCTTTTTTTATTTATATTTAAGAGAATTGCTTTACTTGAGGACTACAAATCTCTTTGTAAGTCTCACTTTAATTACAATTAAAAGAATATTTAGATAATATGATCAATAAAGATATTTCTATTTTTTAAAGAGTATTGCTACTTGAGCACCATAAATCTCTTTGCAAGTCTCCTTGAAATGATAGATGTGAATTTAACCATGCATGAATAATTAGGAAGGCACTACTAATACAGAAAAGGTAAGCTTCAATATATTTATTAGCGGGCGTACGTCCAAAGTCACGGCCCCAGCGCTCCTAAAATTTGAAAAATTATTAGAGGCCCTCTTATTTATATTCTTACATTAATACACTTGTTTAAAAGAAAAAAAAAACCGGATTTCAAGTTTTACTAATTTTTTCCCCTAAATGCTAGAGCTACCTTACTCTTAGACTATGCACGCAGCACACAAACCTTTCATCCATACAATAAATGTAAATTTTTACTATATTTTAATTATTTTATTCATAAATAGAATCTTAGATTCTCCTTATTTATTTAGTTAGATATAGTAAATTATATTATTTTTTTTTGGTTTTAGTATTTGAAAAAAATAAATTGTTACTTTGAACAGTACAAATTCGAAAAATTTTCAGTAAATAGTAATGTCTAACTCTTTTATAGGGATCAATACTATAACATATTATACTTTCTTTCTCTTTATTATTAATTTATTTATATTAATTAGACTAAAAAAAGTAAATGTCATTAAAAACTTGTGTTTTGAGAAACTTTCCTGAAGGGTAAGGTTCATTATACCCCTGGGTTTTTTTTTTTAACATTAAAGTTTATCAAATAAATTATAAATATTAAAATTTGTATGGGTGCCCCTGTTCAATAAAATCTTGGCTCTGCCTCTCTATAGAGTGGTTCTCAAGTGCGGTCATCCAGAAGATGTTAAAATCAAGACCACTTCATTTTAACCGTTAGATACTTCTAATGGCTTACATTTGTTTAATATTTATGAATTGAAATTTATTTTAAAAGATATCTATAAAAATAACTTGATTTAATCAAAAACTCCTCATTAAACTCTTGTACTATATCCATGCATTATTTATAATTTTTCTTATTATTTTTGATACATCAAATTTTCTTTCTCTGTCTATCTTCGGTTATCTTAAACTCTTGGAACAAGTTAGCTTTCTTGTTGCAGAAAGCTTTCTTAAACTCTTGGTTGGGTGTGTGAAAAGAATAATGGTGCACAAATTAGCAAAAAGTATCATGGAAAGATGAAGAAAATTTGAAGATTCTTCTATATTCTATTTTGAAAAAATAGGAAACCAATTCACGTAAATCTGAGTAAAAAAATTACTGAAGATCTTCTTCAATCCAAGGTTCATAGCTACTTCCTCCATCGTGTGGTTAAAATAAGACTTATATATCCATACCTTTGTTATTTGCTAATGAAAATTGCAAGCTGTTATTACAGAACTTACTTTATCAAAGACTAAAATAAACTTGAGACAGAAGGCTCCAAATTATAAGGACAAGCCGACAATCTATGAAGAAGAGAAGGGATGGAAAAAGAAGGGATGAAAAATTTTAACTTTCATATTTTACAGATTTATTTCAGGTTCTCTTCACAAGGCAAGTTAATCAAGGAATGCTAGCTTCTTGGTTTTTACGCACCTTTTTTTAAATAAATTTTGATTGATAAATTTTAAACAAGTGCAAGCCACTAGAAATATCTAGCGGTTAAAATGAAGTGGGCCGGTTTTTAACATCCTCCAGACATCCGGATGTGTGTGTGTGTGTGTGTTATAAATAATAAATTTTTACACTCACATTAGAAATAGAAAACCCCTAGAAAATAAAAAGGAAATATAATGAGTAGAAAAACTTGTGAATCTTGATGAAGAATAAGAATAAAACTCAAGGATCGCATCAGATATGAGGAGTTTTTGGATATATGTGTGTGTGTGTGTGTGTATATATATATATATATATATATATATATATATATATAGACAGTGGCGGACCCAGAAATTTATGAGAGAGAGGACACTTTAAATATTTCAATATTTATAATTTACATGATAAAACTTAAGGTAAAAGAATCTATTAAAAACTAATAAAATTATATCTAGATAGGAGGATATTAGAATTATAAGTTTTCAAAATTATAATTTATAAATAGTATTAATTCTCTTTGAACTTATTGTTAACGAACAAGTATATTTTCTTTCAAAATTTCTATTTGTAATTGTTCAAAGAAGATTATTTTATAATATTTTTTTCGGTTGAAAAAGACTACAAACAAATGAAATAAAATAAAAGTCTCTCACACATAATCTTCTAATGATATTTAATTGTATTAAAAATTATAAAATATTTAGTTATTAGCGTTCATCAAGATTTTCAAATTTATACTCTTCTAGTAACAATTAATTAATTTTTTAAGACTATAAAAGAAAACATAAAGAGAAACATATAATTTATGTCAAACTAAATGAATAAGAATTAAAAAAATCTAAAATTCTATAATTGAATAAAAAAATAACAATTAATTATATTAATATATAAACTTATATTGTTGTATGGATGAAAGGTTTTTATATGTAAAAGAATTGAGAAAATGAAAATATAATATAAAACTTGAAATTAATTAAGTTTTTTATGAAAATGGTATAAGAGCCACTATATAAAATAAGGGGACCAAGATAAATTTTTTAAATTTTAGAAGGGACCCGGGGGGTAAGTCTGCCACTGTATATATACATATATGTATGTGTGTGTGTATCATTTGTATATGTATAAAAATAATGTGTAAATATATATACATATACATACATACATACATATATATATATATATATATATATATATATATATTTATTCATACATGTGAATAAATATATATATGTATATTTATATATGTATATATATGTATATGTATACATATATGTACATATAAATAAATATATTTGTATATTATTGGGCTCTCAAGTAAGTACCTGCAAACTAGAGGAACGAGAGTGCTTGTGGAGGGTATGCACTAAGCTTTCTCTAACAACCAGAGTTGATCTGTGTCTTCACACCAACCATGGCAATAATGTAGACATTGGACTGAGTTTCATGAAACATACAAGCCGTTGGACTCAAGGGCTCATTGATAAGTGTCTATTTATATATCATTTTCATATCAATTCGTCCATGTTTCTTTGCTATATTCCTTGGTATTTTTATGTTTTTGTGTGGTTTTTGATGTTTGTAGGAGTTTTGGAGGAACTTACACAAAATTGGAGTAAAACCCTTCATTTTCACCTCTGCTAGTCAACCAATTTCTTGGAGTTGATTGTATCGATATACAATTAACCGGATAACATGCTATATACCATTGAAAAGCTCTCGAAGTCTATTTTCTGGAGAAATTTACGGTTCACGAATTTATGTAGTGTACCGAAAGTTGTGATAAAAATGGTATGAGAAGTGTATATTTGTAATTCCATATATCACTGTAGCATGTTATTAAATACGGGGCACTGTAGCAAGTTACTGTAGCAGAGTATATAAACACATTTTAGGGTTTTATTTTCACATACTTGAAGAGGGAAAACGTGGGAGGAGGCTGCATTTCTGGATTTCTCTCATCCCTTGGAGTTCTTGAAGGAGAAAGAAGATTTTGAAAGAAGAGGAACGACAATTCCAAGAAGATTCATCTACAAAGAAGATTTTCAAAGAATTTGCTAAGTTCTTTCTTTCCTTTTCAATTCTGGAATTTCTCTGTATTGTATTTGTTATTCTGATTGAATATGTGTAACTAAATCTGAATTGGTTGAGGGTGATTTCAAGCCCTTGATATGGATTTTGTGAGTTGATTGTGTAAGAAATTGTTATCCAATTCTCTAATTGAAGTTGCTTGTATTTTCCATATCTAATGCTTATGATTGCTTACTGATTGTATTTGGAATGGCCAACTGAATATAATCTGTTGTTGTCTATTCCTAGATTAGAAATCTTGATCCGTAATTGTCATGAATTTCCAATCATTAGTAGCAAAATTGTGATCAGAGATTGCAATTGGAAAAAACAACCTAGGTTAAATAATCCGAACTTGTGTGATTATTGCTTAGATCAACCTATCTTTCTCATCGTAATGCTTCCATTGAATTAAACTCAGAGAGCTTGTTCTAGGTTGTTTAATGGATAGAGATTAAATAAAGAGCTTGTTTTATTTAACAACAAAGTAAGGCAAGATTGGGATAACAGAGCTTGTTGTTATCTACGGTTGATAACTTCAATGCTGTAATTGGATTACAATTCTATGTTATTCACAAATTCATATCTTGTGGCAGAGAAAGAACCCTTAACCAAGTGTCTCTCATTGATCTTTCATTCAAATTAACTTCTTTTTTGTTATTCTTAATTTGCATTCTTATTTCATTTAGTTAATCATTCAACAAAACCCCCCCTGTTTAGCTTATTGTTGCTGGAAAATAACAAATTCAATTAGAATCAATCCTCGTGGGAACGATATCTAC
>SNVD02006500.1:0-252849 GCA_013180625.2 Boswellia sacra
TTCGTAGATTAGTCAACAACCTTAGTCCACGCGGTGATCCATTCAAATCCCAACAACCTTCCATCATAAGACATCGAAGGCTCACCATTTTTCTAATTTCCCTTGGTAGATTCCTTAGTGATCTACAATATTCCAGTTTTAGTATTTGAAGATTTTTTAACCTTGACATGGAATTAGGGAGTTCTTCAATTTTTTTATTGTGGGACATATCAAGATAGCGTAGATGTTTTAACTTACCTATTAAATTTGGCAACTTTTTAACATTTGATCCAATCAAATCTAATGTACGCAAGCATAAGAAACTTGATGAGATTTTACGAAAGTTGGACCTATTCAAGACATCATTACTATAATGAAGGGGCATCAAAAATGTTCTCAAATGATTTTTTTCAAGCAAAGCATCAGGAAGTTCACATGAAAAATCCAACTCATAATCAAATGAAATGTGACGAGCTTTTGCTTGATAATTTGTTGCATCCAATTTTAGCAAATAACACTCACTTCCAGCAACTTTTGTGGCAAGATCATGCATAAGATCATGCATCTTGCAATTGACCACATAGCCCCATTCATCATACTCTACATCTTGAAAAAACGACATTGAAAGTAAATTCATAAAATACTCATTACCAATAGCTTCTAGACTGCGGTTCATGTTTGATGACTGAATAAATCCTTGTGCCATCCAAAGATCAATTAGGTAATCTTTTTTAATTTTATAATCTTTGGGAAACAATGCACAATAGGCAAAGCATTGTTTCAAGTGTGAAGGCAAATTATCATAACTAAGCTTGAGTGTTGGTAAAATGTCACTTGCTTCTTGATCATCTATTTTTGACAACTCATTTTCCTTAAAACTCAACCAATAATCTTCGGTGTTATTGTAGTAAAGGAAGCGTCCTATTGTCCTTATGGCAAGGGGAACTCCATAACACTTCTTTGCAATACACTTTCCTATATTTACTAGATTTGAGCCTGTTGGCTCTATTCCACCTTCAAATGCCATCCGAGTAAACAAAGACCAAGATTGGTCTTCATTGAGGCCTTCCAAAACATGAAATGGAAGTTTGCTAGTGATCTTAGCAACTCTTTGACTACGTGTAGTTATGAGTATCATACTTCCTTTCATACCATTCATTAATAGCGTTTCCAAATTGAGCCATCTGTCACGATTCTCATTCCATATATCGTCCAAAACTAATAAATATTTTTTTCCATCTATGAGTCTATGAAGGTCTTTTCTTAGTTCGTCTAGGCTATCTGCATTCATATAACTTGAAGAGTTTTGGATGTTTTTTATGATGTCTTTTATAATTATTTTCTCATCAAAAACATCAGAAACACAAATCCACATCCTTAACTGAAAATGATTTTTGACGTTTTCATCATTGTATACATATTGAGCAAGAGTGGTTTTTCCCAATCCGCCAATTCCAACAATAGGAATGACAGAGACAGACTCAATGTCATTTATGTCTAATAAACGTTGAATAATTATGTTTTTATCTTCCTCCCTCCCAATAACATGGTCTGCACGTACAAAGGAGTGTGTTTGTCTTGTTTTATTCTCAATCAGTTTTACATCGAGGTGGAACAGCCTATCACTTTTAATAGCTTCTAGTCTCTCCCTAATAGTCTTAATCTTATGAGCCATCTTAAGACTATATGCAAGCTGATTAGATTTGGAGAAGCAGATGCATACCTCTTCCTGTCGTATCTGAAGTTCAGTAGCAAAATCATCCAACAAGTCATCAGCATCATAAACTGCCTCCTTAAGCCTCAAAAGCCACTCTGTCACCTGATGGTTGTTCTTGCCGTGCTGCTCCTCAGCATCAAGAAGTACAGCTCTGATACTGCGCATGGTCTCCTCAAGCTTCCTAATCTCATCTCCAAATTCAGAGGCCAGGCCGATTTCTTTGAACACCCAGGATCCCAGCCCTTCAATGAGTCTTCCAGCAATGTCAGACAGAATTGCTTCGGCCATTTGGTTTTGTTGCAAAACTTGCAGGAAAGCTAATGAAGTTGTTGTACGTCGAATGAGAGAATTGAAATGCAGATAACTGAGACGAATGTGAGAGTAGTTTGATTAATGCGTTGAGCTGTTTATAAAGGTTTAATTGTAATCTGATCTAAATTAATTAGTAAATTGATTGATTATTATCTTTTCTTGACCATGTGAATTGATCCGAAATCCCACCACAGCTTAATTAAACAAATAAATAAAAGGACTGATGGGAGACATGCACATGTTTAGACATCCAAAGAGAAATTGTCTATTGTTCGATTTTGCAATATATTGACAGTACTTGAGTCGATGACAAGAAGGCTTTGATCTGAACTTCACAAACTTCCATAAGCCGCGCATGGTTTCGATTAATTAAAGAAGAATTGTTTTCCGATGCATCATGTGACCATCTTATTTTAAAAGTCTCATGTACCTCCACTTCTTATTAAGTTTCATTAAAAATTATATTAAAAAAATAAAAATTTTTTATATTACTCATAATTGGCTATTAAAAAAATTAAAATTTTAAAATAAAATAAAAATTAAAATCTAAATTTTATTAATAGTCTTTCACCAACCACTTTTTTAAAAATCTTTAAAACAATCACTACTACAGTAACATAAACTTAAATTAACTTTTCAAACTTGACAAAAATAACCTTTTTTGACATTTCTTTCTTCTAATAAATAAACTCTCTCACTATCTTTTTATTTTCGGCATCGATTGTTTGTTTCTTCCTTGAAACAATAACAAAAATATAATGAAACACTTTAAAAAAGGATCTAAATTTATAGTTTTTTATTCGCAATCATCGATAAGGCTCACATGGCTTCACTTAATTATTCTGAGAGGTCAATTTATTAAATTAAAGGAGACAGTATTTCTAATATAAGAACTTTACACTTACATGTGCACACCATTAATTAATAAATAGTAATTAGGACCGTCATGTGTGAATGCATTGCAGTGTCATTGCCTCATTGTAAATTATTATAAATATCAACAAGGACGTTGCATAATATTATTTGCCAAATCACCCAACTTCCTATATAAACACGTCCATTTACTCAAATTATTTTAGCTTATATTTCACCTCACACACTCATCGGCATGGCCACGTCAACAAGCTTCGCTGATGCCACAATGGTTAGGTCCTTTTAATTTCTTCTATCAGCAAATTAGGCTACCAAATTTCTATACAAGCATATGTCTACTATGATGAAATCAATTAATACAATATTATTTAGGATAGAAATTGGGGATATTATCGTAATTATGATTAAGTGTATGTTGATATACGTTTTCGATCGACAAATGGGAACCTCATTCATTAAGCCTAATGTTTTTTTGTTATTTTTTAGTTTCCTTTTATGATAGATTCAATATTAATTAAAAGTACATCACTACTGTATTTATTATCTAAGAAAAATTTAAAAAGAAAATATTAGTGGAGTTAACATCTATTTATCTTTTATAGTTTATTGAAGAAGACAACTGTCACACCCTGTATCCAACATAGTAATACTGCAGCGGATAAGAGCTTGCCAAGGGAACACAGTCGTCGCTATACCGAAATCCTCCTTTAATCTTTATCTGATCGAATACCTGAGGTACACAACAGACTAGTGAGTATGAAACTCAGTAAGCAACTAGAATTATAAAAACTGACGTAACACTCAAAATAAAACAATTAATGGTGATAACCATTTCAGAATAGGACTACTATTCAATACTTATTCCATAAATCACTAATTACTGTTCATATCTTAGTATTCAAGCCACTAGTGCTCTACTAAGAAAATCAGAACATTGATTTCACTGTTCAAGGAATGCGCCCCTGTGCGAGGAAACTGGTACGGCGACGCCAAGTTTCTGATTTCCAATCCGTTGCAAATTTCAGTTTCGCGCTCCTACACCAAAGGAAAGGCACGTATGCGCCAACTCTCTATTCTCTCCTACTTGAGTCGGTGCAAGTGGTGCTCTAGTGCGAAAGGTATGGCGCAGCGATGCCAATTCTCTGCCTATATCTCTTTAGATCCGTTAAAGATGCACTCTTGCACCATTTAATTATGCTCCTGCACCAACCCTGTATCATTGGCCATATCCTAGACCATTTGCTCTCTTATCCAATCACATTCCTAATTCCATAAATACCTGTCTATGGGCAATCAAGCATGGCTTTTCCATGTCAAAGCTCATCACATACACCCATTTACATGCATATGTCTCATTAATAATTAAACTTTTCACAAGTCTATCACATACTCATATGCTCCCATAAACATATAAATCATTCACACATGAGTTTCCATAAGCTAGCTACATTGTTCATATGGATATCCATTTCATATAATTTCAGAAGCTTCCACAATACAGTCACAGACACTTAGGAACAATGCTCTCTAATCAAGGTAGGACTTTTCATTTCACAGTCAGTTCCCATATGTAGGCCTACCCATGAATCAGCTCAAGGCTAGTCTGACAATCCGGGTGATACCGGACCCATACTACCAAATCTCGTCTAGAGAAACACATGGTCCAGACCTCCCCTCAAGCCATGGGCCCCTCAAGCCATGGGAATACGGAACAGTATAGATACATTCAGAGGCCTACCCATGAAATAGCTCAAGGCTAGTCTGACAATCTGGGTGATACCGGGCCCATGCTACCGAATCTCATCTAGAGAAACACATGGTCCAGACCTCCCCTCAAGCCATGGGAGTACGTAACAGTACGGATACATACAGATGCCTACACTTGAAATAGCTCGAGGCTAGTCTGACAATCCGGGTGATACTGGGCCCATGCTACCGAATCTCGTCTAGAGAAACATATGGTCCAGACCTCCCCTCAAGCTATGAGAGCCAAATATCCTAAGTTATGGCATGCCATTCACATATCAGTTTTCACATTCAGTCACATAAGTGAAGCTCTATATTAAGCTTTCACTCACATTTCACATTTCACATTTCACATTTCAGTCACATAAGTGAAGCTCTTTATATCAAGCTTCTAACCCAATCACAACTTATCACAATTCATTCACCATAATGCTAGCATTTAACGGTATCACATTTCACATTCGACATTCAATATATTCCCATGGGCTTGGCATGAAATTTCAAATTCATAACGCATCACACAATGATGCATGCCTTCGCACATTACAGTATTGCAGTTTACTTTCATAATTGAGGTTCTATGTAGGCTTCTCATTAATCACATATACATTCACAAATACAATAAGCCTACATATCTCATATACGCTTATGGATGTGCACAATCCACACATTGGTATTATTTCTACACATATAGAACCCCAATGACATCTTTATTCGTGCCAACACCTTCCATTACTCTTCGATGTATTTCAATCATATCGTTGCACAACTATTTCCATGTATAACTGGTCTCATTCATTTTCCACTCATACATATTCATGGAACTCTAATACACATGGTATGTCATAGACATTCATTTGTCATGCCAACTCATATGAGGAATTAGTATCCTAGAACGTTTGGCATGTATTTCATTCTTCATATACATACGTCGTTTCATTGGCAACGTTATTCAAGCCATATCATAACAAATTCACCTACATGAGGGCACATTCACATTTCTACATCTCACACACATAGAATTTACACCAACATGTAACTCACATACTCATCAAAGTGTGTGAAATCACACATTTCATAAATCACTATAAACCTAAGTCAAATCATTTCTCATATCAAGGTCCATGTATTCATGGCCCCATCCACATTCCATCTACACATTTCACATATATTCACAAACACAATCATTAAACATATTTCATTAAAAGTTAACATCTATTGTGTCCTCAGAAGGGTCTAGCTACTTACCTGGTTAGCCTCGCCTCTTAATTTTGCTTTCATATATTTCTTGATAAGCAGTTGTTTAAAGTTCATCTTTTCTTCTTCTTCTTCCTCTCTGGTAACCATTGCCATAGTCATGACACACTGATCAGTATCCATTTAGAAGTCATTAAATCCCTTATAGGTTAACAACAATTCAACCAACCAATAACATCATTTATTAAACTCTATCACACATATGTTCGTTGGATTATTATAATTAGAGGTTATTCATTTCCAATGGAAATCAAATAGACATACATATTATAGTCCATGAATTTTATTGAGTCAAAATAAGGTCATATACCCCTTGAAAATCCTTAATTTCATTCACACAGCAAATCTGTCTGCAGACCTTTCAACTGAACAGTGTAACTTTGAAGAATTTTATAAAATTATACAATAATCAAATATCTACCAAACTTTCCAGTCCAAAACTAGACACATATAAGAGTCATTCCACCAAAAATCATGATTTTCAAAGGAGTTTAAGGCAGTCAAACGGAATTTATTTCACATATTCTGTTCTGGAACTTAACATTCACAGTTCTTTAAGTCCAGATTTGAAAAATCATAACAATTCATACATAACTCCAAAAACCATGAAAATTTACAGTCTAACAGAAAACATATCCAAGGGTTTTCATATTAAAAATCACGAAATTTTACAAAGATTTGCCCCCTCAAATGGAGTTCATTTCCGCTGCCCTGTTTTAAAACAGGGGAATTCTCAATTTCGAACCAGAACTTCAAAAATTCATTACAATTCACACATTACGAATTTTTGAGTGTTTCAAAATTCTATAAACTCCTTGAGATGTCTAGTTTATCATATAAAAATTTCAGGGTCAGCAAACAACCATGGAATTTATAGGAATTTTCGAACTAACCCCTGTTTAGCAAAGAGGCTCTGCAGGAATTTCACTCAATCATGTTTCCTAACTTCCCAAACATCATCCCTTCTCCTTCAATATACTATAACACATACAATATCATGTTTTCACACAAATTTCAGAACACACATGACACAATTATTCCAAAATTTATAACATATTACATTAATTTCCTGTAAAAATAATGAACCATGCAAGGAAATGGGAGGAGAAGTTGATTTCTACCTCTAGTTTGTCTCTAGATTTCTTCCTCTTGCTTAATTTGTTGGCAACCATGGAGGAGAAAGAGATTAGGGCTGGCTGCAGGGATAGGATCAAAATGAATATATTTCTCTAGAATTCTCTCTTTTATACTTATCCAAATCTGTAAAATTTCAGCCTAACCCTTTAAGTTTTCAATTTGTTAATTAGCCCCTCCATCTCATCTAATTTCATCCCTCTTCATATATATATATATACATACCTCATAATGTTAATAATACATATTTTTACAATATACATGTAAGTCAATCTTATTTAAAATTTGGGGTGTCACAACAACAACTTGGAGACTAAAGGAGAGTCTGCTTTGCACCTGAATACTTTGCTCCATACAATCTGGGTCTATTACTATATGACCAAATTAGTGTCTAAGGGGTAATACTATGGTACATTTAATGTACTGATATATTCAAAAATTATATAAAAATTATAAATAAGTGTATAAAAGTTGTAAATAAATATGTGAAAGTTGTAAAATATATCTTTTTATATACTCATTAATAACTTTATAATTTTTATATTCTCATTTACAACTTTTATGCACTCATTTATAATTTTTATATAATTTCAAAAATTGATATATGATACATTGGATGTACTATAGCAGAAACCCTTAAGGTATGTACCTGTAGAAACAAATCTTCTCTTCATTTTATCCCACAGTTTGATACTTGAATAAGATATTAGGGGCGTGTTTGGTCAGTGACGAAGCCACCAAGGGACCAGTAGTTGCGCCCACTGAATTTGGAAAATTCCATAAGTTTTAATACAACAAACCCTTTATTCTTTTTGAAAATAAAAATAACTCAAATTTTCAATCCTTCATAAGCCACTAAACCTTGATATATTGTCAATTAATATCATAAAATATTTTTAATACATGAGTTCCAATAATGATTATAAGTATCAAAGTGTTGACCATTTAAGTTACAATAACCTAACAATCTATCAGATTCTTCTTTATAAAATATTTCAAAATACTTACAATTCAAACATATTTTCCAAACAAGAAACTATATATCAAGTATTTTTTAGAAGTATTTTTACCTATATCAATTAAATATTATAAATGAAAATGAAATTATTAAGACTATTTTAAGGACTTTTCAAAGTGTATAATTATTTTTGCTTTTGTTCTCTTAATTACACAAATTTTTAATAGAAGAAAATATATTCACATGTATGTATGAGTGCCGATATATTAATACATAAACTATGAATCAACTTATGCAAAATTTTTCTATTCTCGTAACTTGCCACCACTTATGCAAAATGCAGGCTCCATCGTTGTATTCGGCTGCATTAATCTAAAGGGGAAAGGAAACAATTTTCCTAAAGAAATTCAATTCCTTTGTTTGGTTTTATTAAATGTCTTAGGAGTGAGGATTACCAACAATCTTATTTACTAAAACTTTGATAATTACCTTTCCTTTCAACTTTGGAAGTAAAACTTTGTTTTATTAGGAATAATACGTTAAATTACTAATCTAATAATGTGTACTTTGTATGTATCTGAAACTAAATTAAATTATTAAACTAACTCTGTATATTTTTTATGCACCCAAAACTAACCTTATTCAAATAATTATAAATATAATTCATTAATTTATTTTAAAAAATTAAAAAATAGCAAATTTAATTTATATTTTTCCAAAGTTTAAAAAAATTACAGAATTTAAAAAAACTGTTTCAGGCTGGCGTCACTTGCCGCCACTAATACATCCACATGTTTTGCAATTTTTGTAAAATTTAACAAATAATTCATATATTTAATTATTTATTTATTTAAAAATTATACATTAATATAACAATTTTTTGATATAATCGAATAATAATTTTCTATAGATATTTTTACTTTTTTAATAAATATTTTATATATTATTTTTTCATTAAAAAATTTGATTATTAAACTAAGCATAATATTCTATATAATTTAATATATATAATTTATTTTTAGAGAGAAAATACAATCTGATCTATTTATTTTTAAAGAGAATAATGTGAGAATACTCTGATTGATGCGTTAAGCTATTTATAAAGATTTAATTGTAATCTGATGTAAATTAATTACTAAGTTGATTAATAATTATCTTTTCTTGACCACGTACGTGAATTGATCAGAAATCCCACCACAGCTTAATTAAAAAAAATAAATAAAAGGACTGATGGGAGACATGCACATGTTTCGACATCCAAAGAGAAACTTTTTATTGTTCGCTTTTATAACATATTGACAGTACTTTAGTAGACGAGAAGAAGGCTTTAATTTCGCCCCAGCACTTGATTGGATGAACTTCACAATCAGCCATAAGCCGCACATGGTTTTAATTCCGAGAAGATTGCCAGTGCATGTCTCATTGTAAATTATTATAATAAAACCAGGCAATTTTTAACGTTTCTTTCTTTTAATAAATGAGCTCTCACACTACCTTTTTATTTTCGGCATTGATGTTTGTTTCTTTCTCAGAGCAATAACAAAAATATAATGAAACGCTTTAACCAAAAAAAAAAAAAAATCTAAATCTATAGTTATCTATTCACAATCATCGACAAGCCTCACATCGATCGTTTCATTTGGTTATTTCGAGGAGCGACTTAATTAAAGGAAATAATGTAATGTAACACTTGAAGAAAAAAAATCCAAATTATTGTAAATTGAATGCATCTGAACAAGTTATCTTCATTGGTTAGATCACTCAAGATGAAATCTAAGCAAGTTCAATTGCCCTCAGTGGTAAGACGTCGAAGAAAGATGATAGATCGCAGTCCGAGAAAAATAATGTTTCAACCTGTAAAGAAGAAGACCAAAGTTAAAACACAAATGAAATAATGAGGACAAGAAGTTCTGTTTCCATCAATCTTCAGTGTGAAAATGAGACCCTGGGGGCTTATTAGATTAACTTGAACTTCATAATGTTCAGATTTTTTTCATCCTTTTAAGCAATTTAATCTGCCAAGTAGCAAGAGAGAAAAAAAAAATCAGTTTTGGAACAAAATGTGGTTATTTATCTTAATCACAAGATGAGAGTTACTTATCAGAATGATAATAGAAGCTGAAAATTTTACGGATGGCCTTGTGCCTTCTTACTTTCACGTTTTGTTCTCTTCTCATGTGCTTTTGTTTAACGAATTTAATGGAGTTGACAGTTTCTGCTTTCTGTATGGTTACCATTTTGTAGGGCAAAAACTTGTTTCAACACTCGGCTTCTTTCATGGTGAGTTCTATCTCAGTTTTTAGTTAATTTTAGCATTTTATAATTACATAGTAAGTAGCTTAAAATAATGAATAGTAATAGACAGCCGTATCATTTGAATAAATGTTTCATATCAATAGACAATTATGATTTTTAGAACAATAATATAAATTATTTTTCAATTAAAACAAACTCCTATCCTTTAAAATAATGTATTTTATTAGCTGAAACTTCATATAACGTAATAAACAGACATATACATTTAGACTAGTTATGCTTGTGAGAAAAACATATGAATCGTTTACCATTTTTTGCTGGACAAATGACATGAATAATTGGAAGCACGTTTCCTTCTTTTTTTTTTTTTTTTTTTTTTTGTTGATAGCATTTTTTTGGAGTAGGGGTTGTAGATAATATGTCTTTTTTTTTTTTGAACGAAGGCTAGGAAGTTCGAATTTTAGGTTATTGAACATTTGCCATTTTGTATTTTGTGCACTTGCTTTGGATTTTCTATTTTCTATTTCAGATTCCTGATAAGCTCTGTTCAGTTCATGAATTACACCTTGATATTTGTTTCTTCTAAGCTATTTCATACAAACTCGTTGGAAAAACTTGAAAAATCTCACTACCCATTAATTAAGATTTTTAATTAATCCGTCATTACAAGAAGTTCTGTCAAAAAAAACTGAAGAGCTTGACATTAGAAGTTGAATTTAAATGAACAAAAACTACTGCTTCTCTTGGTTGATGACAAGATCAATCATTTTGAGGTGTCACCAGATATATGTAACTGGACTCCATGAGCATCAAGATTATGATTAAAATAATTATAGTAATTTTTTGCCCTACACCAATATTTCCACAAACTCTCAATTTCATAAAATTCGTTAGACAGCAAAGCGGGAGAAAACAAAACGTAAAGTCCTAATTTGAGCAACATTGAGGTGAGTCTTGGGCAAAAAAATGTTGTTAATTTAAAAGCGAATTTGAGTCTCGGCAAGAAACTGCCTCTGATTTGGAAGAGAATGCGAGTAAAGGTCAAGAAAATGTTGTTGCTTTGCAAGAGAATGTGGGTCATGGGCAGAAAATATTGTTAATTTGCAAGAGAATGCAAGTCTTGCGCAAGAAAATGTTGTTACTTTGCAGTAGAATGCCAGTCTCTGCAAGACAATGATGTTACTCAAGTTAAAATCATAATTTGACTCGTTATACAAGACACAAAACTTATTGGAACCTTCAGTCTATGACAGATTATCATAAAAATATAATTATAACCACAATGACACTAGAAAACAAAGTTGATTTGATCATAAAGGTCATAAAGGAACAAAGATATTGATGAATGCATTATTGACCACGAAGTATATACAAATACTTTGAATGACAAAGATAGCTTTCACCAGGAAACTTGAAACATTGTTTAAGCAAAGGTTAGGATGGAGGACCTGATCATTGAGTCAGGTAAACAGAACAATTTCTTTCAAGCCATTAAATAACAGTTAATCAATTAAATCTTAAAGAAGTCTTCAAATGATGATATATTTTCCAATCCAAAAACAAGGTTAAAATTTATTCCACATTGAGTAGGCAAACTATAGAAGAAACGTAACTGCCCATTACATATAAAAGATGAGAGCAATTCAAGTTCATGCATGACCATCAATCAAAACATCTGAAAGATTAAAGTTTTCTAAATGACAAAGTTCATACACAAGAGGTCTAAATAGAGGAGCTGTATGTCACCTCAGAGTTAAGCTACCTTGAAAACAAAGAGCAAGTTTCTTATGGTCAGTGGTGCTGATAAATTTTACTCTGTATATTAAACTGCTCAATTTATAACTATACTTCTGATATTTATCTCCATCATTCAGCAACTGGAAACACCATGTCAATCAATAAGAACCTAAGGAGGGGGAAAAAAAAGTAGCAATAGTAAATAAAAACAGGAACCTCAACAGGAAGCTCATCGACAAAAAAATTGAATTCCTCTCCCCACATGGGATTTCTTAACCCTGGTACCACTGAACTGCACTAGCAACACAAGAACAAATTATATAACCGTAGACACAATAAAGTCGCAACTATACAAGTATAAATCCAACCAAAATCTTATGAAACGAAAAACAATAAATAGTAAATAACCTTTGCAAAAGCATAAAAGAAGTACCATGTCAAACAATTTGTTGCCATATAAATTTAGGATTTATAGAGGAAGTTTCTCTTTACCATTTCATTTAAAAGAAAAAAAATTCAACTAGCCATTACATATATCTGTAAATCTAACCATACAGACTTAATGAAATGGATCTAAATAAATCCAAAAAGCTCAAAGTCAATCTGAATAAGAATAAAACAAGTCCATGATACTTTAAAGCGGTATGCCATAATATAAAATCTCCAAGACGGAAAACACTATTCCATCCATTCAGCTTACAAACTCTATATAGTATCCATATGTCTGAAAACCCATAGCTGTACTCTTTTTTTTTTTTTTTGAGCAACCGAGGTATCCGGACCGGCTTATGCGCACCACAACTAATCCTCGGAGACTTGTAGCTGTACTCTCAAATAACCTAGATGTGAAGTAACAGTGCCTCATAATTTAGAACCTAAAAACATAAACAAATGATCCTTTGTATGATAGTAACTTGAAATTAATGGATAATGGTTGCATCAACATTAGGTGATAAATGATTTAAGGATAATTAAAAATAAACTTAAAAACATTGCTTCCACTACCATCCAAGAATGATAGCCCGATTATCATATCCATTAAGATCCAATCATGAAAAGCATCCAACAAATCACCCAAAAACCACCTTTCATTTAGGTAATTTTTATTTTTAACAACTTGTAGAAGCATTAGAATCAACAAGAGTGATAACACAACTAAGGAAACCAACAAAAGAAACTTCAGACCAGCTTTCAATAACTGCCAGAATAAATCCAGCCAGATGACAATGTAACATAAGATTAAGATACAACATTCACTCGTTAAAGAGTGATGAACAGAAGATCTCAAAGAAAGAAATTTGCCCAATATTCCAAATCATTATCCAGCAGTCTAGCAGACATAAGCCTACACCCCCATGACCAATTCCCTGAACTTGTCACAAGAAAAAGGTTATTCAGCAACCAAAAAAACTAACAATCCAAAAGAGCAGCAACATGGCTGATTCAATTAAAGTCAAATCCAAACGCCAACAAAGATGGCCTGCATATTCCACTACAAACTAATGAAAGGCTAATATTTGCACAATGTCTTCAGAATCCAGTAGGAAGAAAACCATTGCAGCATGAGTAGTTTATCAACTCTGAGCGCAACAGGATACTTGGGAGTTAAGAGACTACTGCAAGTATAACAACTTAGCAGAGTCCAGAAATCCAACAGCTATAAACCAAGCCAGAATGACCCTTGCACGAGCAGATCCCACATCCAATAATGTTCATAATTTTGCAGCGTGCAAACTGCATAACTGCACAAGAAATTGATAAGGAACTGAAGAGTTGCAGATAAAAGAAAATCCTCCATAACAAGATAAAGGAACTGCATTCAGGCTCACATGGAAAACTTTCAATATTGACAAATATCAGGCTTCCAAGCATTATTACAAGTAACACGCCACAGATAAATTTCTGAAAAGTCAGCGAAAAACAAAGATTAGTTTTAGCAAACTAATCTTTTATATAGAAGAAAATCAACATTCAAAGAAAGAATTCTACCTCGAAGGTCGAAGAAACATTTGCAAATGTCTAGTCCCTTGAAGCTTGCCTTACAATACTCCTACTTCTGGGTGCATAAAATTTTGAATATAGAAATCGATCAAAATCGAATTGTAGACCATGGGAACCAACATGAGAAAGAACAAATAGCTATCTTATTAACAGAGGAATGAGATAAATATAAAGATTTATGAACCATTATTGTGGTGGACACTTACATACCTGCGGATAGGATTATAACCCTTTTGCAAAGCGAGTGGTCATCACCAATTGTCCATTCTGTTTTATCTTAGCTGCTTTCCACCAAAACTTTCCAGACAAAAACTTGGAAAATGTTAGAACCACTCCTGCAAATTATTGTTATAATTATCTTCAATCATTAAAATCCCCTAGCGTCAACTGATCTGATTGTAATATTCTAAATATTGCAGTATATTGAAAAGTTATGTATGAAATGGGTAAAAATGGGATAACCATATGAAACTAGCTCATGATGTTCACCTGCCACAAATGATTTTGTCTCAAAATGTTGCTCTGTTGTATAAAAGAATAAGCTTCCACTCTGCATATTTAGGACCCACAAATCAATCTCATGACTCATCTTGTAAATTAATTTTTTACAGTGCAAAAAGTGAACGACAAAAAGTAAAGAAACGTTCAAGTCAATGAATTGCAAAGCAACTGAGAAGTCAAAGAGCAAGAAGTGACCTTATTTTAGAGTGCTGTATAGAGCTTCAAACTCAGTTTCTTAACTTTACTTTCTTCCCTCCATGTTATCCTGCAACAAAAGATGATAGGTAAAAACAGAATCTGTTGTTTGACTGAAGTATAGGATTAAAATAAAAACAATATGTTGGGATATGATCAGCAAATAATGATGTAATGTGAGGGTGCCTACCTTCGCAAAACCAACCACATTGATATCATTATGATCAAGAGTGAGTTGCTTCAGTTGGGTTTTGTGTTGAAGACTGTGGTAGGTACAGCAAATTCTTCGAAGGAGAAAAAAAAAAAAAAAAAAAGGAAGGGTCTTACAACTTTCTATTAGTCTCCTTGTACTCCATAACCCTGAACTGAAACAAGAGGTATTGTCCATATGTCAAGATAGGCTTGCAATAATGATATTGCTTAGGCGGTTTTGCTTCCATTCTCTGGTACAGATTCTATGCAGTCAATTTTACAAAAAATATCGAAGTAAATTAAGGTGTTAACAGCATTACATTGACTAACATGAATCAATTAAGTGCAGGAGAGATCTATTACCCAATAACCTTTTACTTCTTCTTTATACTGATGGGATTCCCCAACAGAAACAACAGGTATTCGGCAGACATAATATTAAACCGTAATTCCAAACACTAGAAGACCAACCATCTTCAGAATCAAAAGCCAAACAATGCACATTACTCGCTGAATCCAGTAGAAAAGACTGCCACTTCCGCAGAATAGTCTTGAGCACGAAAGGATACTTAGAGACTATTTCAAGTATAAGAATGCACAATTCACCAAACAGCTTACAATGGATTCAATTAGTTTATTGGTTTTTGCACAACTGTCTTCAGAATCCAGTAGGAAAACAAGAAGTGGTGCACGAGTAATTTTTCAAGTCTCAGTGCAACAGCATACTCGAGAGTTAAGAGAACCCCTGGCTATAACTACCAGAATCAGACCATGAACAAGCAGATCCCCCAGCTAGTAATTTATTCCATTCTGCCTGCTGCAAAGTGCATAACTGCTAAACTGCATAAGAAATTGATGAGGGATAGATCAGTTGCACATTAAAGGAAATCCTCCCACAACAAAATAAAGAAAGTACATTGAGGATTACCTGAAAATCCTTTAATATTGGCGAATATCAGGCCTCCAAGCACTAGTAAAAGTAACATATAGCAGATGAATTTCTGAAAAGACAGAGAAAAACAAAGAATTAATTTTAGTACACGAATTTTGTATACAGAAGAAAACGAATAGTCCAAGAAAGAAATTCTACCTCCAAGGCTGAAGAAACATTTGCGAACGTGTAGTCACTTTAAGCTTGCAATACAATTCTCCTGCTCCTCAGCGCAGAAGAATTTAACTTTAGAAGTTGATCAGTATTGAAATGCCCGAAAGATGATGGAAAACCAACAAGGAAAACAACAAATACATGTCTTATTAATTAACAAAAGGACTGAGATAAATATAAGGATTTATGAACCATTATTTGTGGTGGTCGACTCGATATTTGTTGAAGGGATTATAACCTTTTCGTAAAGTGAGTGGTCATCGCCTGTTGTGCCTTGTATTCCATCTTCATTCTTTCCCTCAAAACTAACTTTCTAGACAAAAATCGGGTAACTGTTAGAAGTCTCTCATGTTAATAACACATTGTTGTTATTTTATTTTATTTTATTTTTTAATCATTAAGATCACTTAGCATCAACTATAATAGTATTCTAGACATTGAAAGATACTAAAAGGTTAAATGAAATAGAGTGAACAATGGTATAACCATATGAAACTAGCTCATGATTTGAAGCTGTTAGAATTGATTTTGTCTCAAAACATTGATCTGTTGTACAAAAGTTTAAGCTTCCACTCTGTATATTTAGGGATCCGCAAAGCCATCTCATGAATCATATTGTGAACTTATATTTTGCTGCGCAAAAAGGAGCAACATTTCCAGTCAATGAATTGCAGAGCAACTGAGCTTCAAACTCAGTTTCTTGAATTTACTGTCTTCCCTCCATATTATGCTGCAACAAAGAAGATAGGTAAAAAGACAATATACTCTGGAACTGTGATATGTAAACCAAACTTTATAACTGTATGAGAATGAAATGGAGGCTCTTACGGATTCCAACAGCATCCTTGGATACATTTGTCTCCTTATAGTCCATAAGCCACAGCTTTTCAACTGAACGAAGAGGCATTATGCATACGTCAAGATAATATTATCATGACAGTTTTGCAAGGTGGTTTTGCTTCCATTCCTCTGCAAGAGATTCAATGCAGTCAATTATATATATATAAAAGTAGATTAAGTTGTCTTTTTATTCATTTATTATTTGACTTATATACCATGTGAGTAAGCAGAAGAATATTGAACCAAAAAAAGAAGAAAGAAACAAATAAATGAAAGAGGAGAGATCTATTACCAAGTTAGCTGTTCAATTCTTCTTTGTATTGGTAGAAATTCCCGAACAGATGGAACAGGTATATAGCAGGCACATTATTAAACCACAAGTCCAAACACTAGAAGGGCCAAAATCTTCAGAATCAAATGCTGAACAATGCATATTACTCTCTGAATCCAGTAGAAAAGACACCATTTCAAGACAAGCGTGTATGTACAGAACTCTTGAGCAGAAGAGCAAAGTTAAGAGACTACTTCAAGTATAATAATGCACAATTCACCGGACAGCAAGCAATGCGTTCAATTCACCAGCTAGCAGAATAGTCAGGACAACTGCAAAAGCTGAAAAAAATTGATAAGAAAAACAAAATACATCCCACCAAAACTATAACTATTTTAAAAATCATCCATAAATGCCAAGAAAGCAATTTGGTAGCCCAAGAATCATTTAAACAGTTCATTGATATTCAACAAAAAAGGCTTCTTAAACGAAGCAACTATTCAACCTTGATATCTTCCACTCTCTCAAAGAAATGTTAGAGGATATAGAGATAGCATATACAAATTAAGGAATTAGTTTCAGGTCTACCTCAATGTTGATAGTGCAGGACATGTTGCTTAATATTTGGGCAGTATTGCAAATAAATCTCAGAAAGACAAGAAATAATAAAAATGGTTTTTTAAGCAAACTGAATGTTTACATAGTAGCATAACAATAGACAATAATTTTTTTTTATTGACCAAAGACAATAATTTAAAATAAACAAAATAGCTGATAAAAAATTATGAAAGCTTTAATTTCATTAAATACAAAGGCATCCAAATTTCGTCTTTCTTTATAAAGCAATTTAACTAGCATCGATCTATAGTCTTATAAAATCTTTTCTACCGTTGATTTGCTGATAGACAGTGCTTGTAGAGTAATTCATGCTGCAGTGCTTGTAGTTTCAAATGAAATGGAAATTGAGGAGAGAGGATAATATTAATAATAATAGGAAATAAAGATTAAAGAGATGTATAAATACCTTGCCTTACGAAGCTGTTGAAGCAGAGGAGCTTCCTTCTGTATTTAATTGGTAGCAGCCGTCTTTTTGAATCCACTCGTTATCAATTAGAATATTAGGGATGTGAGAAATCTTTGGCCAATCAACACCCTTGTTATTTCCACATCTTTCTTTCAACTGGGGACACCATCTGATTTCCAAGCCTTGTAATTGCATCATCCCTTCTGGAAAATCCATCAATTTAGGACATTCACTAATCTCCAGCTCTTGCAGATTGGGAACATGTTGAAGCCCTTGTGGAAGAGAGACTAGTTCACTAATCGCCCAAAAACGTATCGAATTTAGGCAGGTAAATCCTTTCCATTGGTTGTCATCGACATTGGTGAGAAAGTCAAGATCATGACACCATTCAATACGCAGTGAGTTTAATTTGGAGAAAGGGGCAGAAACGGTGGAAGAGGTTGAGGGTACTGTTGCAATATTCTTCAACTTCATTGTTTGTTCTAGTGACCGGAAGCTGGCATTCCACAATTCCAGTTCTTCCACAGAAGGATACAGCGGCATGCAACTCAAATTGGGGCAACTGATGATGGCTAATTGGGAAAGACAAGGGAATGAAGGTAGGTCCATTGCTCCATCATCATTATCAACATCAATCCACCAACCCTTTAGATTTGGACAATCATCAATTAAGAGTGTGTCAAGAGATGGGAAAAATGACGTTGAGGATGCAGAAGATGAATCATTACTTTCCTTCTCTGATATCATGTACTCTATATCATTTAAGCTTCTAAGTATCAAACTCTTAAGAGAAGGTAATTGATCCAATCGAGGGATATGTTGGCATCGGCTACAATCAACTATCTCAATTTCAGTAAGATTTGTGAGAGAGGAAAGCCAACTTGAAATCCTCATGCCCATAAACCCACATATTTCGAGGCCTTTTAAATTAGGGTGTGGTTGTAGGCATTCTAGCACTTTCTCATCAAAACTAATGTCATCATCCAAAAGTCCATTCCTAGACCGCCAGTCCAATTTCAGGTACACGAGATTTTTCTTAGCTTTTAAGTTGGCTAACAATGAATGTTTTGAATTGACATTTTCCAACCCTCTAATTTCTAAGCTTCCACTTAAGTTATTCAACCCATTCAATTCGTCTAGCTCCGCATATTTCCTACTCTCGCTCCCCAATACAAAGGCTGATAGCGTTCGCAGATTAGTCAACAACCTTAGTCCACGAGGTATTCCATTCAAATCCCAACAATCTTCCAACATAAGACATCGAAGGTTCACCATTTTTCTAATGTCCCTTGGTAGATTCTTTAGTAATCGACAACCCGTGACTTTGAGTATTTGAAGATTTTTTAACCTTGTCATGGAATTGGGGAGCTCTTCAATTAATTCATTACCGGACATATCAAGATAGCGTAGATGTTTCAACTTACCGATTGAATTTGGCAACTTCTTAACATTTGATCCAATCAAATCTAACGTACGCAAGCGTATGAAACTTGATAGGATTTTATAAAAATTATACATATTCAAGACGGAATTACTATAATGAAGGGGTATCAAAAATGTTCTTAAGTGATTTTTTTCAAGCAAAGCAGTAGGAAGTTCATATGAACGATGCAACTTAAAATCAAATGAAATGTGACGAGCTTTTGCTTGATGATTTGTTGCATCCAGTTTTAACAAAGTACACTCACTTCCTGCAACTTTTGTGGCAAGATCATGCATAAGATCATGCATCTTACAATTGATCACATTGCCCCATTCATCATACTCTACATCTTGAAAAAATGACCTTGAAAGTAAATTCATGAAATACTCATTACCAATTGCTTCTAGACTGCGGTTCATGTTTGATAACTGAATAAATCCTTGTGCCATCCAAAGATCAACTAGGTAATCCTTTTTAATTTTATAATCTTTGGGAAACAATGCACAATAGGCAAAGCATTGTTTCAAGTGTGAAGGCAGATTGTCATAACTAAGCTTGAGTGTTGGTAAAATGTCACTTGCTTCTTGATCATCTATTTGAGACAACTCATTTTCCTTAAAACTCAACCAGTAATCTTCGGTGTTGTTGTGGTAAAGGAAGCGTCCTATTGTCCTTATGGCAAGTGGAACTCCATGACACTTCTTAACAATACACTTTCCTATATTTACTAGATTTGAACCTTTTGGCTCTATTCCACCTTCAAATGCCATTTGAGTAAACAAAGACCAAGATTGGTCTTCATTAAGGCCTTTCAAAGCATGACATGGAAGTATGCTAGTGATCTTAGCAACTTGTTGACTACGTGTAGTTATAAGTATCTTACTTCCTTTTATATCATTCATTAATAGCATTTTCAAATTGAGCCACCTGTCACGATTGTCATTCCATATATCGTCCAAAACTAGTATATATTTTTTTCCATCTATTATTCTACGGAGGTCTTTTCTTAGTTTGTCGAGGCTTTCTACATTCATATGATTTGAAGAGTTTTCGATGTTTTTTATGATGTCTTTTACAATTATTCTCTCATCAAAAACATCAGAAACGCAAACCCACAGCCTTAACTGAAAATGATTTTTGACGTTTTCATCATTGTATATATATTGAGCAAGAGTGGTTTTTCCTAATCCGCCAATTCCAACAATAGGAATGACCGAGACAGACTCAACATCATTTGTGTCTAATAAACTTTGAATAATTATGCTTTTATCTTCCTCCCTCCCAATAACATGGTCTGCACGTACAAAGGAGTGTGTTTGTCTTGTTGTATTCTCAATCAGTTTTACATCGAGGTGGAACAGCCTATCATTTTTAATAGCTTCTAGTCTCTCCCTAATAGTCTTAATCTTATGAGCCATCTTAAGACTGTATGCAAGCGGATTAGATTTGGAGAAGCAGATGCATACCTCTTCCTGTCGTAGCTGAATTTCAGTGGCAAAATCATCCAACAAGTCATCAGCATCATAAACTACCTCCTTAAGCCTCCGAAGCCACTCTGTCACCTGATGGTTCTTCTTGCCGTGCCGCTCCTCAGCATCAAGAAGTACAGCTTTGATACTGCGCATGGTCTCCTCAAGCTTCCTAATCTCATCTCCAAATTCAGAGGCCAGTCTGATTTCTTTGAACACCCAGGATCCCAACCCTTCAATGAGTCTTGCAGCAATGTCAGACAGAATTGCTTCAGCCATTTGGTTTCGGTTGCAAAACTCGCAGGAAAGCTAATGAAATTGTTGTACGTCGAATGAGAGAATTGAATTGCAGATAATTAAGAAGAATGTGAGAGTAGTTTGATTGAAGCGTTGAGCACTTTATAAAGATTTATAATTGTAATCTAATCTAAATTAATTAGTAAATTGATTAATTGTTATCTTTTCTTTACCACGTGAACTGATCGGAAATTCCACCACACGTCCACATCTTGATTAAACAAATAAATAAAAGAACTGATGGCAGACATTGAGGAAGTGTTCGGTCAATGATGGAGGCATGGAGCCACCCAGTCCAAGGGACCAGTGGTTGCCCCCACTGAATTTGGAAATTTCCATAAGTTTTAATACAACAAACCCTTTGATTATTTGGAAATAAAAATAAACTTAAATTTTCAATCCTCCGTGACCCACTAATCCCGGTATGAAGCAAGTTGCGGTTGATTAATGATTATATCCACAATATCTGAAAATCAAGTTGCCAACATGGACTGAAGAGTCTTATTATTGATAAATTTTCAAATAAAAATTAATTTCTTCTTCTATGATTAATAAACTCTCATCATCTTATCTTTAAAAAAGTCATATGAAGTGACATGATGTACATTTGTGCTTAAAAAACTTTTCTTATCTTCAATATAAAATATAATATTTTAAACTTAAAAATATTTTGTTACAATCTTGAGTATTTAACGTGTCTATTTTAGTAAATATATATACCACAACCTTAAAATCAACATATCTATTTTTTTTTTCAAAGTTACAACGAATTCAAAATAAAATTTTCCGAACATTGTTAATTTCCTTAATATGAATTCAAAAAAAAAAAACCCAGATTAGAGTATTACTATATTGCCTTAAATATAAAGATTACTATTTATTTTCTTCAACTACACATTAAAAAGACTATCTCCCATTTTTAAAAATAATATGAAAACATAATTTTTTTATTACCAAATCAATCATTTTGTTAATTTTCTTTTTGTTCAAACTTGCTCTGTCTAATTTGTGAAGATCAGATCAGATCATCTTGGAAATAATCACATGAAATCAAGAACTACAAAAACCAAGGCTAGATCCAGTTTGAATCTTTTAAGGTTTTTTTATCCCCTTAATTAGAAATTTTATATTGTTGTTTGTTTATGAATTATTTATTGTAAATTTTCTTTTCCTTTTCATATTCTTCTTTTGGAATTTCTAAAATCTAGATATTGATTTTCAAAATATTTTTATTGATTTTGTTTTTTCATTGTAAATACTAATGATTGTCTCATAATTTTTTTAATTTAAATATTGATCAATTTTATATCATCAAAAGTTAGTTTATTTTGGCCCCTCCTAAATTCAAATCCTCTCTTGCCCCTGCTTATGACAGAGTATTTCAAATCATGACTCAAAAGCGATGTTGGAGGCTATCAATATTTCACTGTTAGAGAGAAAAGACACAATCATGGAAACTAATCTTGCATTATGCACCAAATCAGGAAATAAATATTTTTCCTAATTACTTAAAGACTCTCGGAGACTTTTGCTTCCAAGATTGATGTTGTTCCTTGATATCAGCTTTGCAAGATTCATGATACCCCTTGATATCAGTTTTGTTGTTGAAGATTTCTTTTCTCATTCACAACTCTGCATAGTCATATATAAATATCTACTTTATCATTTGAGCAACTCACTCAAGAATGATTAATCAAAATTTGATAATTCATAGCCTTGCGCTTATTTTTCGCTTTCTTTGTTCTGTTTCCATAAAATCTTCAACATATAACTCAGAAATCCGTCGAACACACTTAACGAACATGAGATCAGTACATTGGCTCAGGCCAATTCCTACGTCGTTGGAAGACAGGAAACGATGACATTTTAAGTGGGCAGCTTCGAGGAATCAAACCTCAAACTCGTGGCAGCAAACAAATGCGTGATCACTCTAGTAATTCTTTAGAGTTTCAATGAAATGAAAAACTTTAGGTGAACCAAATTCTCAAGCTATATACAAGATATGACAGTAAAAATGCCAATGCAAAACAGAAAAGAAAAGAAAAAATTAAGATTTGGCAACAGGCCTGTACCCACTAATTAAATAATAATAATTTTTTTCAAAAACACGTTAGCCTCTAATTTTGCATTTCACCTGTATCAATAAAATAATCTTTATTAATAATGCAATAAACTTTCTTTTACATTATTGTCAATGTTGCCTCTTAAATTATCCTCAATTTATTTTAGACTTCTATTAATAATAAAGAAAGTGTTTTGTTACGAAACTATTGTCAATTAATATCTCTTAAATTATTTTTAATTGTAGTTTAAAATTTTTATTAATAATATAAAGTCTTTTTTAAATTACTGTTAAGTGTTTTCTTTTAGATTATTAGTAATTTATTTAATTTTATACTAATAATAAAATAATTTTTAAAATTATGTAAATAATAACAGAAATATAAATTAAAAGCTTACAACAACATTGAATTTAAATATCCAACAAATATACTTACAATCCTGTGTTACCGAGGGCGTTGGTGATTGCTGGTTAGTCTCACAATCAGACAAATGTGACTCGAGATACGAGCGGGCAATTTCTGACATAGGCTGCATCTCTTTTCTCTATTACATGAAATTTAGCATAAAATTAAAACATTTTAGCTTTTGAAAGTTAATTAAGAAATTTTTTTAAGTTTTAATAAATATATACTTTTACATCTAAAAATGACCTTAACACAACAATATTCAAAAACGAGATCGGTCTGAGATGTAAATTGGTTTTCTACAACTAGGCTATTGAACGGCCAAGAAAATGTATTTTTATTAGCTGAAACTTCATAAAACATATTAAACAGAGAAATATATATTTAAGCTACTTACAGTCTTACACTTTGAGAAAATCATATGTATCGATTGTAATTTTTTGCTGGAGAAATGACATGAGAAATTGGAACCTTTTTTTTTTCTTTTTTCTTTTTTTTTTTTTTGGTTAGTAGCATTATTTTGGAGTAGGGGTTGTAAATAATATATCTTAATTATTGCTGTGTATCCGTCTGAGTTTGGACTTCAGCGAATGAAAGAAGAAGAGGTTCATGGTCCTGTGGCCTATTTGATGATGAAAATGATAACAGCGATGAAGAAGGGGATGATGAAATTGACAAGGAGAAGTTGCGTGCTTATAAGAAAAGTAGGCTAAGGTGATTGATTGTGCATTTCTAATGCTCATTATGGATTCTTGATAAGGCCTTTGGATATAGTATGTATAATAGCAAGCTTCATGATAATAAGGGATATTGAAAGATTACTAGCTTTTGGCATATGTTATAAGTTAGTGTATACAGAATTTTTAACTCTAAGATTCTTGTCCTTAAATGGTTGAAGTATATATTTCTCAGTAAGATTGGTCTTCATTTTAGCCCATAGTAATTCTATAAAGCTGCCTACATTGCTTCAGTAAGATAAGCTATTATTATGCTTACCGTATTATACATTCTTACTTCTTTATTATGTATCGATATAACTTTTATCTATGTCGCACTTCCAGGCACTACTATGCTGTAGTAGAATGTGATTCAAGTGCAATAGTAGATTACCTTTACAAAGCCTGTGATGGAGTTGAGTTTGAAAGATCATGAAAGAGCCATATTTCTTCCTCATTTCTCTTTGAACGTCCAGCACCCTCTCTCCCTCTTTTTCCCTCAATTTTTCCATGGAATCAAGAAGAGAGGAAGGAAACAAGAGGCAAGATGTAAGGATTCACTTCTCTCTCTCTAGATCTAGCCATAGCATGCAATTAAGTGATGGTTTATTGTTGTTTGTGATATTTCATGTTAGGCATATGCTGTAAATGGCTAGAAAAACATGAATTAGAGTGAATTATGGAAGAATGTAAAGATTTGATGATGCTAGGAAGCTAGAAGTAAAGTATGAGTATGAATCCTGCAGAGTTGTTTTTCTAAACAGTGCTAAGTCCGAAAATTCCTATAAATTCCATGGTTGTTTGCTGGCTCTGAAATTTTTATATGATAAACTAGACACCTCAAGGAGTTTATATAATTTTGGAAACACTTAAAAATTCGTAGTGTGTGAATTGTAATGAATTTTTGAAATCCTGGTTCGAAATTGTGAATTCCCCTGTTTTAAAATAGGGCAGGGGGAATGAACTCGATTTGAGGGGGGAAATCTTTGTAAAATTTTGTGATTTTTAATACACAAACCCTTGGGTATGTTTTCTGTTAGACTGTAAATTTTCATGGTTTTTGGAGTTGTGTATGAATTGTTATGATTTTTCAAATCTGGACTTAAAGAACTGTAAATGTTAAGTTCCAGAACTGAGTATGTGAAATAAATTCCGTCTGACTGCCTTACACTCCTTAGAAAATCATGATTTTTGGTTTAATGACTCTTATATGTGTCTAGTTTTAGACTGGAAAGTTTGGTAGAGATTGGATTATTGTAGAATTTTATAAAATTCTTCAAAGTTTCACTGTTCAGTGGAGAGGTCTGCAGACAGATTTGCTATGTGAATGAAATTAAGGATTTTCAAGGGGAATATGACCTTATTTTGACTCAATAAAATTCATGGACTATAATATGTATGTCTATTTGATTTTAATGAATTTTGGTGATGATTGGAAATAAATAACCTCTTATTATAATAATCCAACCAATATGTGTGTGTGATAGAGTTTAATAAATGATGTTATTGGTTGATTGAATTGTTGTTAACCTATAAGAGATTTAATGACTTCTAAATAGACACTAATCAGTGTGTCATGACTATGGCAATGGTTACAGGAGAGGAAGGAGAAGAAGAAGAGATGAACTTTAAATAACTGTTTATCAAGAAATACATGAAAACAAAATTAAGAGGCGAGGCTAACCAGGTAAGTAGCCAGACCCTTCTGAGGACACAAGAGATATTCACTTTTAATGAAATATGTTTAATGATTATGTTTGTGAATATATGTGAAATGTGTAGATGGAATGTGGATGGGGCCATGAATACATGGACCTTGATATGAGAAATGATTTGATTTAGGTTTATAGTGATTTATGTAATATGTGTTTTCACACACTTTGATGTGTATGTGATTGATATGTTGGTGTAACTTCTATGTGTGTGAGATATAGAAATGTGACTGTGCCCTAATATATGTGAATTTGTTGTGATATGACTTGAATAATATTGCCAATGAAACGATGCATGTATATGAAGAATGAAAGACATACCAAACGTTCTAGGATACTAATTCCTCATGTGGATGGCATGACAAATGAATGTCCATGAAATACCATGTGTATTAGAGTTTTATGAATATGTATGAGAAAAAAATGAATGAGATCAGTTATATATGTCATTGGGATTCTATGTGTGTAGAAATGATGCCAATGTGTGGATTGTGCACATTCATAAGCGTATATGAGATATATAGGCTTATTGTATTTGTGAATGTATATGTAATTAATGAGAAGCCTACGTAGAACCTCAATTATGATAGTGAACTGCGATGTTGTGATGTATGAAGGCATGCATCACTGTGTGATGTGTTATGAATTTGAAATTACATGCCAAGCCCATGGGAAAATATTGGATGTCAAATGTGAAATGTGATACTGTTAAATGTTAGCATTATGGTGAATGAATTGTGATATATTGTGATTGGGTTAGAAGCTTGATATAAAGCTTCATTTATGTGATTGAAGTGTGAAATGTGATATGTGAGTGAAAGCTTTATATAGAGCTTCACTTATGTGACTGAATATGAAAACTGATATGTGAGTGGCATGCCACAACTTAGGATATTTGGCTCTCATGGCTTGAGGGGAGGTCTGGATCATGTGTTTCCCTACATGGGATTCGGTAGCATGGACCCGGTATCACCCGGATTGTTAGACTAGCCTCGAGCTATTTCAAGTATAGGCATCTGAATGTATCCGTACTGTTACGTACTCCCATGGCTTGAGGGGAGGTCTGGACCATGTGTTTCTCTAGACGAGATTCGATAGCATGGGCTCGGTATCACCCGGATTGTCAGACTAGCCTTGAGCTATTTCATGGGTAGGCCTCTAAATGTATTTGTACTGTTCCATATCCCCATGGCTTGAGGGGAGGTCTGGACCATGTGTTTCTCTAGACGAGATTCGGTAGTATGGGCCCGGTATCACCCGGATTGTCAGACTAGCCTTGAGCTGATTCATGGATAGGCCTACATATGGGAACTGACTGTGAAACAAAAAGTCTTACCTTGATTAGAGAGCATTGTTCCTAAGTATCTGTGACTGTACTGTGGAAGCTTCCGAAATTATGTGAAATAGATATCCATATGAACAATGTAGCTAGCTTATGGAAACTCATATGTGAATTATTTATATGTTTATGGGAGCACATGAGGATGTGATAGACTTGTGGAAAGTTTATGTGTAAATGAGACGTGTATGTAAATTGATGTATGTGATAAGCTTTGACATGGAAAAGCCATACTTGATTACCCAAAGACAGGTATTTATGGAATTAGGAATGTGACTGGATAAGAGAGTAATTGGCCTAGGAAATGGCCAATGATACAGGGTTGGCGCAGGAGCATATAGGCAGAGAATTGGCATCGCTGCGTCATACCTTTTGCGCTGAAGCGCTACTTGCACTGACTCAAGTAAGAGAGAATAGAGAGTTGGTGCATGCATGCCCTCCCTTGGCGCAGAAGCGCGAAACTGAAATTTGCAACGAATTGGAAATCAGAAAATTGGCGTCGCCGTGCCAGTTTTCTCGCATAGGGGTGAATTCCTTGAACATTGAAATCAATGTTCTGATTTTCTTAGTAAAGCACTGGTGGCTTGTATACCAAGAAATAAACAGTAATCAGTGATTATGGAATAAGTATTGAATAGTAGTCATATTCTGAAATAGTTATCGCCATTAATTGTTTTATTTTGAGTGTTACGCCAGTCTTATAATTCTAACTGCTTACTGAGTTTCATACTCACTAGTCTGTTGTGTACCTCAGGTATTCGATCAGTTAAAGATTAAAGAGGATTTCGGCATAGCGACTACTGTGTTCTCTTAGCAAGCCCTTATCCGCTGCAGCATTACTATGTTGGATATAGGGTGTGACAGCTAGTCTGACAATCCGGGTGATATCGGGCCCATGCTACCGAATCTCGTCTAGAGAAACACATGGTATAGACCTCCCCTCAAGCCATAGGGATACGGAATAGTACAGATACATTCAGAGGCCTACCCATGAAACAGCTCAAGGCTAGTCTAACAATCCGGGTGATACCGGGCCCATGCTACCGAATCTCGTCTAGAAAAACACATGGTCCAGGCCTCCCCTCAAGCCATGGGAGTACGTAACAGTACGGATACATTCAGATGCCTACACTTGAAATAGCTCGAGGCTAGTCTGACAATTCGGGTGATACCAGGCCCATGCTACCGAATCTCATCTAGAGAAACACATGGTCCAGACCTCTCCTCAAGCCATGGGAGTACGTAACAGTATGGATACATTGAGATGCCTACACTTGAAATAGCTCGAGGCTAGTCTGACAATCCGGATGATACCGGGCCCATGCTACCGAATCCCATCTAGAAAAACACATGGTCCAGACCTCCCCTCAAGCTATGAGAGCCAAATATCCTAAGTTGTGGCATGCCACTCACATATCAGTTTTCACATTCAGTCACATAAGTGAAGCTCTATATTAAGCTTTTCACTCACATATCACATTTCATATTTCAGTCACATAAGTGAAGCTCTATATTAAGCTTTCACTCACATATCACATATCATATTTCAGTCACATAAGTGAAGCTCTATATTAAGCTTTCACTCACATATCACATTTCACATTTCAGTCACATAAGTGAAGCTCTATATTAAGCTTTCACTCACATATCACATTTCACATTTCAATCACATAAATGAATCTCTATATTAAGCTTCTAACCCAATCACAACTTGTCATAATTCATTCACTTTAATGCTAGCATTTAACAGTATCACATTTCACATTCGTCATTCAATATATTCGCATGGGCTTGGCATGTAATTTCAAATTCATAACACATCACACAGTGATGCATGCCTTCACACACCAAAATCACAACTTGTCATAATTCATTCACTTTAATGCTAGCATTTAACAGTATCACATTTCACATTCGTCATTCAATATATTCGCATGGGCTTGGCATGTAATTTCAAATTCATAACACATCACACAGTGATGCATGCCTTCACACACCAAAATATTGCCGTTCACTTTCATAATTGAGGTTCTACTGAGGCTTCTCACTAATCACATATACATTCATAATATAATAAGCCTACATATCTCATAAACATTTATGGATGCGCACAATCCACGCATTGGCATCATTCTTACACACATAGAAACCTATTAATTTCTTTATCAGTGCCAGTCCTTCCATTACTCTTCGGTATATTTCAAACATATCGTTTCATTGGCAATATTATTCAAGCCATATCACAATAAATTCACATATATGAGGGCACAATCACATTTCTATATCTCACACACATAGAAGTTACACCAACAAGTCAATCACATACATATCAAAGTGTGTGAAATCACACATTTCATAAATCACTATAAACCCCAATCAAATCATTTCCTATATCAAGGTCCATGTATTCATGGTCCCATACACATTCCATCCACACAACTCACATATATTCACAAACACAATCATTAAACATATTCAGTCAACATCTATTGTATCCTCAGAAGGATCTAGCTACTTACCTGGTTAGCCTCGCCTCTTAATCTGGTTTTCACATATTTCTTGATAAGCAGTTGTTTAAAGTTCATCGCTTCTTCTTCTTCTTCCTCTCTGGTAGCCATTGCCATAGTCATAACACACTGATCAGTGTCCATTTAGAAGTCATTAAATCCCTTATAGGTTAACAACAATTCAACCAACCAATAACATCATTTATGAACCTCTATCACACACATATTGGTTGGATTATTACAATAAGAGGTTATTCATTTCCAATCATCACCAAAATTCATGGAAATCAAATAGACATACATATTATAGTCTATGAATTTTATTGAGTCAAAATAATGTCATATACCCCTTAAAAATCCTTAATTTCATTTACACAGCAAATCTGTCTGCAGACCTCTCAACTGAATAGTGTAACTTTGAAGAATTTTATAAAATTCTACAATAATCAAATCTCTACCAAAATTTTCAGTCTAAAACTAGACACATATAAGAGTCATTCCACCAAAAATCATTATTTTCTAAGGAGTTTAAGGCAGTCAGACAGAATTTATTTCACATACTCTGTTCTGGAACTTAACATTCACAGTTCTTTAAGTCCAAATTTGAAAAATCATAACAATTCATACACAACTCCAAAAACCATGAAAATTTACAGTCTAACAGAAAACATACCCAAGGATTTTTTTATTAAAAATCATGAAATTTTACAAATATTTTCCCCCTCAAATCGAGTTCATTCTCCCTGCCCTGTTTTAAAACAGGGAAATTCACAATTTCGAACCAGAATTTCAAAAATTCATTACAATTCACACACTACGAATTTTCAAGTGTTTCAAAATTCTATAAAATCCTTGAGGTGTCTAGTTTATCATATAAAAACTTCAGAGTCAGCAAACAAGCATGGAATTTATAGGAATTTTCGGACTAAAACCTGTTCAGCAAAGAGGGTCTGCAGGAATTTCACTCAATCATGTTTCCTAGCTTCCCAAACATCATCCCTTCTCCTTCAATATACCATAACACATATAATATCATGATTTCACACAAATTTCAGAATGCACATAACATAATTATTCCAAAATTTATAACATATCACATCAATTTCCTGTAAAAATAATGGAACCATGCTAGGAAATGGGAGGAGAAGTTGATTTCTACCTTTAGTTTGTCTCCAGATTTCTTCCTCTTGCTTAATTTGTTGGCAACAATGGAGGAGAAAGAGATGAGGGCTGGTTGCTGGGATAGGATCAAAATGAATACATTTCTCTAGAATCTCTTTTATACTTATCCAATTATGCAAAATTTTAGCCTAACCCTTTAAGCTTTCAAGTCGTTTTAATTAGCCCTTCCATCTCATTTAATTGCATCTCACTCCATATATATACACACCTAATTCATAATGCTAGTAATACATATTTTACAATATAATTGCAAGTCAAACCTACTTAAAAATTTCCGAGTGTCACATATGTATTCTAGTGAATCCAGAACACCATTAGAGTGCCACCTCAGCATGTGACATGTGACAATCTCTTGGAAAACTCCAATTCTCTATATTACATTCTCTCCTACCTATTTTATTGGATGTCAAAAACTCAGTTCTTTTTTTTCCCGTTCTATCCAAATTCCTTTAATATTCAACACAGTTTTGTTGTTTGTCTCTTACTTCACATGTTGATATGTGGTTGGTTTAAATGCCAAATCAACATGCTTGTTTTCTGCAGCAAAATTTATTAAATATCTCTCATTTTCTTTTGTTGAGTAAGTACTTGGAGTTGAGATGTAACACAATTTAAAAATATTGATCGTCCTTGTTTTGTGCAGGCACCTGCAAACTATGGAGGTTTAGATTTTTATACCAAAGCACTGCAGCATTGTGATGTTCATCTTTCTTGGGATGATGATGAACCAGACCGTGTATAAGACCTTGAATAGAAAATTCAATCCTGATCAGGTCTGTATGCTTGATGTGGATTCCTTTACAAATGTTACAATGCATACTGACTATTAGAATATTAGTCTAATAAATATCGAGGTCAATTTTTTACTGGGAATCTGAATTAATATCAAATTGTAATTTTCGTATTTAATGTCTCTTTCAACTATCTGCTTTAATTTGACAATCTTTTTCTTTTTACTCCTTTTTTTGTATATATTTTTTGAAAATGTTGTTTTTACACATTCCTTTTGATGTCAGTATTCTATGGACCAACAAAAGGAATGTAAGCAACACTTTTTTATGTATTCCTTTCCTTTTTTTTTTTTCTTCACTCCCTACTTGTTATATCGATAAGTGATAACAAAAAATTTATTTAAATGTAATAATGGCAAGTGAATCGCTAACTCAACCATCAATTATTAGAGTTGGAGGACAAGTATAAACATAACAAGTAGAGAATGATTAAAACAAAAAAGTGTATAAGAGATACAGTTAGCATCATCGTGCATATGATACTTAAAACGAAGGAATCAACTTTGACCAAAATTTGACCCAGAAAGAATAAAAGAGACAAAAGGAAAGGAAACACAGGGTCTCTTTGATGGACAACACACTTAATACTTTTTGGCACTTTTGGGCATGTTGTTAACTTTAGCAGGTAAAAGGCAAAAAAGTGTAAGTAGCTTAAAATAATGAATGGTAATATACAACTGTACCATTTGAAGAAATGTTTTATATCAATAGACAATTATGATTTTCAAAATGATAATATAAATTATTTATCACTTAAAAGAAACTCCTGTCCTTGAAGAAAATATATTTTATGCGCTGAAACTTCATATAACATAATAAACAGAGAAATATATATTTAAAAATACTTACACTAATGAGAAAAACATATGTATTGTTTACCAGTTTTTGCTGGACAAATGACATGAATAATTGGAAGCATGTTTCCTTCTCATTTTTTTGGTTGATAGAAGTAGGGGTTGTAAATAATATTTCTTTATTATGAACGAAGGCTAGCAAGTTCGGATTTTAGGTTATTGAACATTTGCCATTATGTCTTTTGTGCAATTGCTTTGGATTTTTTATTTTCTATTTCAGATTCCTGATAAGCTCTGTTCTGTTAATGAATTACACCTTGATGTTTGTTTCTTCTAAGCTATTTCATACAAACTCGTTGGAAAAACTTGAAAAATCTCACTGCCCATTAATTAAATTTTTGTAGTTAATCGGTCATCGCGAGAAGTTGTGTCAAAAAGCTGAAGAGCTTGACATTAGAATTTGAATTTAAACAAATAAAAACTATTGCTTTGCCAGGTTGATAGCTGGATCAATTATTTTGAGGTGTCAGCAGATACATAACTGGACTCAATGAGTATGATGAGTAAAATAATTATAGTAATTTTTTGCCCACAACATGGTTACCCCACACAAACCACAAACTCTCAACTTCATAAAATTCGTTAGACAGCAAAGCGGAAGAGAACAAAACGTAAAGCCCTAATTTGAGCAACATGAGGTGAGTCTTGGGCAAGAAAATGCCTCTGATTTGGAAGAGAATGCGAGTGAAGGTCTGGAAAATGTTGTTGATTTGCAAGAGAGTGTTGACTATGGGCAGGAAAATGTTGTTAATTTGCAAGAGAATGCGAGTCTTGTGCAAGAAAAATGTTGTTACGTTGCAGTAGAATGCAAGTCTTCTGCAAGACAATGATGTTACTCAAGTTAAAATAATAATTTGACTTGCTATACAAGACACAAAACTCATTGGAACCTTAAGTCTATGACAGATTATTATAAAAATAAAATAATAACCATGATGACATAACAAAACAAAGTTAATTTGATCACGCGTTTGGAAGTCAGGACTGGACTGGACTGGACTGAGATTGGGATTGGGATTAAGACTGGACTAGATTGGACTGGACTATAGGTAGTACTATATTATGTTTGGTATAGTATGGGACTGGACTATATTAATATATAAAAAAATTTAAGAAATCAATTTTTAAATATAAAATAAATTATTTTAATTCAAGTTTGATTTAAACACAAATTAATTTAATATTTATTAAAAATATTTAAAAACTTGTTAATGCTTTTATAAAAATTAACATATTTTACATTTTATTAGGAATTAATTATTATATAAATTATAAATAATAATTTTAATATTTTGGATTAATTTTTAATTATTATTACATCATTTTTATAAGTGAATAATGAAGATTAATTTTGGATAAAAATAATTAAATATGTAAATATAATTAAAAATTATACTATATTATGAAATTATTACAAAGGTGATATAATTATTTATTATATATATAAATTTCTACATTTTATTAATAGTTTTTTAATAATATTTTATTTTTATTATATGAAAATAAAATTATTTTAAAATTATTAATTGAGTAATCCAATTAATTATCATATTTATAAATGTTTACATTATTATATTAATTTTTTAATAATATTCTATTTTATTATATAAAAATAAAATTATTTTGGATTTATTAATTGAGTAGTTTAATTAATTATTATATTTATAAATGCTAATATTATTATATTAATTTTTAAATAATATTCCATTTTATTATGTAAAAAATTATTTTGGAATTAATTATTTGAGTAATTCAATTAATTATTGTATTTCATTTTTTTGGTAATATTTCATTTTTATTATATAAAATTAATATTATTTTGGAATTATTAATTGAATAATGTACTTATTTATTATATTTATGATATTATGAGTGTAATAATATTTTTTTTGTATTATATTAATTTTTTTTAAAATTATTAATGATAATATATTTATTTTTAATTTTTGTTGATAAATATTTAATTATTTTATTTTATTTTTATTATATTATATCACTTATTATTATTAATTATAATAAGATTAAAAAAATAAAATGTTAGTCCAAACTTGGGACAAGGAGTCCCATGGTTCACCATGGGACAAGTTATCCCATGAATTGAGCACTATTGGGACTAGCATTAGTCTAGTCCCAATCTCTTTAAAATGCTCAAAACAAGAAATTAGGACAAATAGTCCTAAAAATAGTCCAATCCCCCCCTTTGTCCTGTCTCCCAAACATGTCCAAAGGTCACAAAGGAACAAAGATATTGATGAATGTATGATTCAACACGAAGCATATACAATACTTTGAATGGCAAAAATAACTTTCGCTAGGAAACTTGAAACATTATTTAAGCAAAAGTTAGGACCGAGGACCTGATCATTGAGTTAGGTAAACAGAATAAATTCTTTCAAGCCATTAAATAACAATTAACCAATTAAATCTTAAAGAAGTCTTAAAATGATGATATATTTTCCAATCCAAAAACAAGGTTAAAATTTATTCCACATTGAGTAGACAAACTATAGAAGAAACGTAACTGCCCATTACATATAAAAGATGAGGCAATTCAAGTTCATGCATGACCATCAATCATAACATCTGAAAGATTAAAAGTTTTTTAAATGACAAAGTTCATACACAAGAGGTCTAAATAGAGGAGATGTATGTCACCTCAGAGTTAAGCTACCTTAAAAACAAAGAGCAAGTTTCTCATGGTCAGTGGTGCTGATAAATTGTACTCTGTATATTAAACTGCTCAATTTATAACTAGACTTCTGATATTTATCTCCATCATTCAGCAACTGGAAACACCATGTCAATCAATAAGACCCTAAGGAGGCCAAAAAAAAAAAAAAGTAGCAATAGTAAATAAAAACAGGATCCTCAATAGTAAAGAAAAATTGAATTACTCTTCCCACGTGGGATTTCTTGACCCTGGCACCATTGAACTGCACCAGCAACACAAGAAGAAATTATATAACTATAGACACAATAAAGTCGCAACTATACAAATATAAATCCAACCAAAACCTTATGAAACGAAAAACAATAAATGGTAAATAACCTTTGCAAAAGCATAAAAGAAGTACCACGTCAAACAATTTGTTGCCATATAAATTTAGGATTTATAGATGGAGTTTCTCTTTACCATTTCATTTGATAAAAAAAAAAAAAAGAATCAACTAGCCATTACATACATCTGTATATCTAACCATACAGACTTAATGAAATGGATCTAAATAAATCCTAAAAGCTTAAAGTCAATCTGAAAGATAATAAAACAAGTGGATGATACTTAAAACCGGCATGCCATAACATAAAATCTCCAAGATGGAAAACACTATTCCATCCATTCAGCTAACAAACTCTATATAGTATCCATATGTCTGAAAACCCGTAGCTGTACTCTCAAATAACCTAGATGTGAAGTAACAGTGCCTCATAATTCGAAACCTAAAAACATAAACAAATGATCCTGTGCATGATAGTAACTTGAAATTAATAGAAAATGGTTGCATCAGCATTAGGTGATAAATGATTTAAGGATAATTAAAAATAAACTTAAAAATATTGCTTCCGCTACCATCCAAGAATGATAGCCTGATTATCATATCCATTAAAGATCCAATCATGAAAGCCATCCAACAAATCACTCAAAAACCACCATTCATTCAGGTAATTTTTATTTTTAACAAATTGTAGAAGCATTAGAATCAACAAGAGTGATAACACAACTAAGGAAACCAACAAAAGAAACTTCAGACCAGCTTTCAATAACTGCCAGAATAAATCCAGCCAGATGACAATGTAACATAAGATTAAGATACAACATTCACTCGTTAAAGAGTGATGAACAGAAGATCTCAAAGAAAGAAATTTGTTGGAAATTCTAAATCATTATCCAGAAGTCCATCAGACATAAGCCTGCACCCCCATGACAAATTCCTTGAACTTGTCACAAGAAAAAGGCTATTCAGCAACCAAAAAAATTAACAATCCAAAAGAGCAGCAACACGGCTGATTCAATCAAAGTCAAATCCAAACGCCAGCAAGACGGCCTGCATATTCCACTACAAACTAATGAACGGCTAATATTTGCACAATGTCTTCAGAATCCAGTAGGAAGAAAACCATTGCAGCAGGAGTGGTTTTTCAACTCTAAGCGCAACAGCATACTTGGGAGTTAAGAGACTACTGCAAGTATCACAACTTAGCAGAGTCCAGAAATCCAACAGCTATAACCCAAGCCAGAATGACCCTTGGACGAGCGGATCCCACATCCAATAATGTACATAATTCTGCAGCCTGCAAACTGCATAACCGCACAAGAAATTGATAAGGAACTGAAGAGTTGCAGATAAAAGAAAATACTCCATAACAAGATAAAGGAACTGCATTCAGGCTTACCCGGAAAACTTTCAATATTGACAAATATCAGGTTTCCAAGCATTATTGCAAGTAACACGTCGCAGATAAATTTCTGAAAAGTCAGCGAAAAACAAAGCTTAGTTTTAGCAAACTAATCTTTTACATAGAAGAAAATCAACATTCCAAGAAAGAATTCTACCTCGAAGGTCAAAGAAACATTTGCAAATGTCTAGTATAGAAGAAAATCGACATTCCAAGAAAGAATTCTACCTCGAAGGTCAAAGAAACATTTGCAAATGTCTAGTCCCTTGAAGCTTGCCTTACAATACTCCTACTTCTAGCTGCATAAAATTTTGAATATAGAAATCGATCAAAATCGAAATGTAGACCATGGGAACCAACATGAAAAAGAACAAATATATATCTTATTAACAGAGGAATGAGATAAATATAAAGATTTATGAACCATTATTATGGTGGACAACTACATACCTGCGGATAGGATTATAACCCTTTTGCAAAGCGAGTGTTCATCACCAATTGTCCATTCTGTTTTATCTTAGCTGCTCTCCACCAAAACTTTCTAGACAAAAACTTGGTAAATGTTAGAACCACTCCTGTAAATTATTGTTATAATTATCTTCAATCATTAAAATCCCCTAGTGTCAACAGATCTGATTGAAATATTCTAAATATTGCAGTATATTGAAAAGTTATGTATGAAATGGGTAAAAATGGGATAACCATATGAAACTAGCTCATTATGTTCACCTGCCACAATTGATTTTGTCTCAAAATGTTGCTCTGTTGTGTAAAAGAATAAGATTCCACTCTGCAAATTTAGGAGCCACAAATCAATCTCATCAATCATCTTGTAAATTTAATTTTTTACTGTGCAAAAAGTGAACCACAAAAAAGTAAAGAAACGTTCAAGTCAATGAATTGCAAAGCAACTGAGAAGTCAGAGCAAAAGGTGACCTTATTTTAGAGTGCTGTACAGAGCTTCAAACTCAGTTTCTTAACTTTACTTTCTTCCCTCCATGTTATCCTGCAACAAAAGATGATAAGTAAAAACAGAACAAAGAAGTAGTTTTAGACACAAATTGCAGCTGTTGTTTGACTGAAGTATAGAATTAAAATTCAAACAATATGTTGGTATATGATCAGTAAATAATGATGTAATGTGAGGGTGCCTACTGTGGCAAAACCAACCACATTGATATCATTATGATCAAGAGTGAGTTGCTTCAGTTGGGTTTTGTGTTGAAGACTGCGGCAGGTACAGCAAATTCTTGAAAATAAATAAACTCCGAAGGAGAAAAAAAAGGAAGGGTCTTACAACTTTCTATTAGTCTCCTTGTACTCCATAACCCTCAGCTTCTCAACTGAAACAAGCGTTATTGTCCATATGTCAAGATAGGTTTGCAATAATGATATTGCTTAGGCGGTTTTGCTTCCATTCTCTGGCAGAGATTATATGCAGTCAATTTTATAAAAAATATCAAAGTAAATTAAGGTGCTAACAGCATTACATTTACTAACATGAATCAATAAAGAGAAGGAGAGATCTATTACCCAATAACCTGTTACTTCTTCTTTGTACTGATGGGATTCCCCAACAGAAGCAACAGGTATTCGGCAGACATAATATTAAACCATAATTCCAAACACTAAAAGACCAATCATCTTCAGAATCAAAAGCCAAACAATGCACATTACTCGCTGAATCCAGTAGAAAAGACTGCCACTTCCGCAGAATAGTCTTGAGCACGAAAGGATACTTAGAGCCTATTTCAAGTATAAGAATGCACAATTCACCAAACAGCTTACAATGGATTCAATTAGCTTATTGGTTTTTGCACAACTGTCTTCAGAATCCAGTAGGAAAACAAGAACTGGTGCACGAGTAGTTTTTCAAGTCTCAGTGCAACAGCATACTCAGAGAGTTAAAGAGACCCCCTGGCTATAACTACCAGAATCAGACCATGAACAAGCAGATCCCCCAGCTAGTATTTTATTCAATTCTGCCTGCTGCAAAGTGCAAAACTGCTAAACCGCATAAGAAATTGATGAGGGATAGATCAGTTGCACATTAAAGGAAATCCTCCCACAAAAAAATAAAGAAAACACATTGAGGGTTACCTGGAAATCCTTTAATATTGGTGAATATCAGGTCTCCAAGCACTAGTAGAAGTAACATTTAGCAGATGAATTTCTTAGAAGACAGAGAAAAACAAAGAATTAATTGTAGTACATTAATTTTTTATACAGAAGAAAACCAATAGTCCAAGAAAGAAATTCTACCTCCAAGGCTGAAGAAACATTTGCGTACGTGTAGTCACTTTAAGCTTGCAATACAATTCTCCTGCTTCTCAGTGCAGAAGAATTTAACTTTAGAAGTTGATCAGTATTGAAATGCCTGAAAGATGATGGAAAAACCAACAAGGAAAACAACAAATAGATGTCTTATTAATTAACAAAAGGACTGAGATAAATATAAGGATTTATAAACCATTATTTGCGGTGGACGACTAGATATTTGTTGAAGGGATTATAACCTTTTCGTAAAGTGAGTGACCATCGCCTGTTGTGCATTCTATTCCATCATCCTTCTTTCCCTCAAAACTAACTTTCTAGACAAAAATTGGGTAACTGTTAGAAGTCTCTCATGTTAATAACACATTGTTGTTATTTTATTTTTAATCATTGAGATCACTTAGCATCAACTACAATAGTATTCTAAACATTGAAAGATACTAAAAGGTTACATGAAATAGAGTGAACAATGGTATAACCATATGAAACTAGCTCATGATGTGAAACTGTTAGAATTGATTTTGTCTCAAAACATTGATCTGTTGTACAAAAGTCTAAGCTTCCACTCTGTATATTTAGGGATCCGCAAAGCAATCTCATGAATCACATTGTAAACTTATATTTTGCTGCGCAAAAAGGAGCAACATTTCCAGTCAATGAATTGCAGAGCAACTGAGCTTCAAACTCGGTTTCTTGAATTTACTGTCTTCCCTCCATATTATGCTGCAACAAAGAAGATAGGTAAAAAGCCAATAACCTCTGGAACTGTGATATTCATAACCAAACTTTATAACTGTATGAGAATGAAATGGAGGCTCTTACGGCTTCCAACAAGATCCTTGGATATATTTGTCTCCTTGTAGTCCATAAGCCACAGCTTTTCAACTGAACGAAGAGGTATTATGCATACGTCAAGATCAGATTTTCATGACAGTTTTGCAAGGCAGTTTTGCTTCCATTCCTCTGCAAGAGATTCAATGTAGTCAATTTTATATATATATATATGAAAGTAGATTAAGTTGTCTTCTTATTCATTTATTATTTGACTTATATTCCATGTGAGTAAGCAGAAGAATATTGAACCAAAAAAGGAAGAAAGAAACAAATAAATGAAAGAGGAGAGATCTATTACCAAGTTAGCTGTTTAATTCTCCTTGGTATTGATAGAAATTCCCGAACAGATGGAAAAGGAATACAGCAGGCACATAATTAAACCGTAAGTCCAAACACTAGAAGGCCAATCATCTTCAAAATCAAATGCTAAACAATGCATATTACTCTCTGAATCCAGTTGAAAAGACACCATTTCGACAGAAGCGTGTGTGTATAGAACTCTTGAGCACAAGAGCAAAGTTTAGAGACTACTTCAAGTATAAGAATGCACAATTCACCAGACAGCTAACAATGCATTCAATTCACCAGCTGGCAGAATAGTCAGGACAACTGCAAAAGCTGACAAAAATTGGTAAGAACACAAGCTACATCCCACAAAAACTATAACTATTCTAAAAATCATCCATAAATGCCAACAAAGCAATTTGGTAGCCCAAGAATCATTTAAACAGTTCATTAATATTTAATAAACAAGGCTTCATAAATGAAGCAACTATTCAACCTTGATATCTTCTGCCGTCTCAAAGAAATGTTAAGAGGATATAAAGATAGCATACACAAATTAAGGAATTAGATTCAGGTTTACCTCAATGTTAACAGTGCAGGAATGTTGCTTAATATTTGTGAAGTATTGCAAATAAATCTCAGAAAGACAGGAAATAATAAAAATGGTATTTTTATGCAAACTGTATCTTTAAATAGTAGCATAACAATAGACAAAGAAAGAAATTTGTAGTATTAGTACTTAATGGATGCCATTCTCATCACTGAATTTATCAAATGGTTCCTTGTACTCCATAACCCTCAGTCTCAGAATAAATGTACAGACACATCTTAATATACAGATTGCAATGTACGGAAATTACCAAGTAAAGATTTTGGTCCAAAAGGTTCTTCCCCCATTCCTCTGCAACAGATTGTGTATGGTTTTTTGTCAACTTTTTGTATACTGTGTGGCGAGTCCTTTGCTCCGGTAGCCATTTAGCAAGGTCAAATATCACAAATCTGAATTTAAAGAAAAATAAGCTTCCGATTCCTCTATTGATTCTGAAAATAAATTGAAGCTTCATTAGTAAACACATTACATATTGTTTGTGCTTTAACCTGATCTGCCTTTCTAGTAGTCTAACAAAAAGAATTTTGTAATCGATCTATTTAATTTGGGAAAAGTTCAAACATCTTCAAAGCAGATAGGTTTTGAGGATACCTGAGGAGCGACGTCCTCCCTAAGCAGAAAATTGGCTTCTTTGTTATCTCCCCTGAAACACCATTTCAGTTTCTCCTTCCTAGCTACAATTTGATAGATTTTTATTTATTAAAATGCCAATTTTTTTTTAATTGACCAAAGACAAAAAATTTTTATATATTAGAGTTAGACCAGAGTTAACTTAAAATAAACAAAACAGCTGATAGCTGATAAAAAATTATTAAAGCTTTAATTTCATTAAATACAAAGACATCTAAATTTCGTCTTTCTTTATAAAGCAATTTAACCAGCATCGATCTATAGTCTTATAAAATCTTTTCTATCGTTGATTTGCTGATAGACAGTGCTTGTAGAATAATTCATGCTTCAGTGCTTGCAGTTTCAAATGAATGAAAATTGAAGAGAGCGGATAATAGTAATAATAATAGGAAATAAAAATTAAAGAGATGTATAAATACCTTGCCTTACGAAGCCGTTGCAGCAGAGGAACTTCCTTCTGTGTTTAATCGGTAGCAGCCGTCTTTTTGAATCCACTCGCTATCAATCATAATATAAAGGATGTGAGAAATCTTTGGCCAATCAACACCCTTGTTAATTCCGTATCTTTCTTTCAATTGGGGACACCGTATGATTCTCAAGACTTTTAATTGCATCATCCCTTCTGGGAGATCCATCAATTTACGACAATTAACAATATTCAGCACTTGCAGATTGGGAACATGTTGAAGCCCTTGTGGAAGAGAGACCAGTTCACTAACCCGTCTAAAAGATATCGAATGTAGGCTGGTAAATCCTTGCCATTGCTTGTCATCGACATTGGTGAGAAAGCCAAGATCTTGACATGTTTCAATAGATAGCCAGTTTAATTTGCAGAAAGAGGCAGAAACGGTGGAAGAGGTTGAGGGCACGGCCGCAATATTCTTCAACTTCATTGTTTGTTCTAGTGGCTGCAAGCTGGCATCGCACAATGTCAGATTTTCCACAGATGGATACAGCGGCATGCAACTCAACTTGGGGCAAATGCTGATTCGTAATTGGGAAAGACAAGGGAATGAAGGTAGGTCCATTGCTCCATCATCATTATCAACATCTCTCCACCACCCCTTTAGATTTCGACAGTTCACAATTGAGAGTTGGCCAAGAGATGGGAAAAATGACGCTGAGGATGTGGAAGAAGAATCGTTACTATCCTCTTCTGATATCATGTACTCTATATCATCTAACCCTGCAAGTATCAAACTCTTAAGAGAAGGTAATTGATCCAATCGAAGTATATGCTGGCATCGCTTACAATCAACTATCTCAATTTCAGTAAGATTTGTGTGAGAGGAAAGCCAACTTGAAATCCTCATGCCCATAAACTTAGTTATTTCAAGGCGTTTTAAATTAGGGTGTGGCTGTAGGCGTTCTAGCATTTTCTCGTTAGAACTAACGTCATCATTTCACGGGAGTAATACTACTCATACAAATTATTTATATAAACTCACACATACAAACTGATTTAACATCCCTATATGATCGCCACATCACCCATGTTAATTAATATCATTTATTATTAATATATATTTATTAAATCACTGCATTTATTTATCAAATCAAATTATGTCACGTCAATTTATATAGATAAATTTGTATAAGTAATTTATAAGAGTAGTATTACTCTTTCACGGGTCACCCGAAGGTGCACCCCAGTCCAATTTCAGGCACGTGAGATTTTCCCTATCTTTTAAGTTGGCTAATAATGAATTTGAATTGACATGTTTCAATCCTCTAATTTCTAAGCTTCCACTTAATTTTTCCAACCCATTCAATTCGTCTAGCGCCGCATATTTCCTACTCTCGCTCCCCAATGCAAATGTTGATAACGTTCGTAGATTAGTCAACAGCCTTAGTCCACGTGGTATTCCATTCAAATCCGAACAACCTTCCATCATAAGACATCGAAGGCTCGCCATTTTTCTAATGTCTCTTGGTAGATTCTTCAGTGACTCACACCATGTGAGTTTTAGTATTTGAAGATTTTTTAACCTTGACATGGAATTGGGGAGCTCTTCAATTTTTTGATTCCAAGACAAATCAAGATAGCGTAGATGCTTCAACTTACAGATTGAATTTGGTAACTTTTTTACATTTAACCGATTCAAATCTAACATACGCAAGCGTATGAAACTTGATAAGATTTTATAAAAATTGGACTCATTAAAGATGTCATTTTTAAGATGAAGGGGCATCAAAAATGTTCTTAAATGATTTTTTTCAAAAAAAGCACTAGGAAGTTCACACAACTCATAATCAAATGAAATGTGACGGGCTTCTAATTGATCATTTTTTGCATCCGATTTTAACAAAGTACACTCACTTCCTGCAACTTCAGTGGCAAGATCATGCATAAGATCATGCATCTTGCAACTGATCGAACCCCATTTATCATACTCCACATCTTGAAAAAATGACCTTGAAAGTAAATTCATGAAATACTCATTACCAATTGTTTCTAGACTGCGGTTCCTTGATGACTGAATAAATCTTTGTGCCATCCAAAGATCAACCAGGTAATCTTTTTTAATTTTATAATCTTTGGGAAACAATGCACAATAGGCAAAGCATTGTTTCAAGTGTGAAGGCAGGCTATCATAGCTAAGCTTGAGTGTTGGTAAAATGTCACCTACTTCTTGATCTATTTGGGACAACTCATTTTCCTTAAACCTCAACCAATACTCTGTGGTGTTATTGTAGTAAAGGAGGCGTCCTATTGTCCTTATGGCAAGGGGAACTCCCTGACATTTCTTTACAATACACTTTCCTATATTTACTAGATTTGAATCTTTTGGCTCTATTTCACCTTGAAATGCCATTCGAGTAAACAAGCACCAAGATTGGTCTTCGTTGAGGCCTTTCAAAACATGACATGGAAGTATGCTAGTGGTCTTAGCAACTCCTTCACTACGTGTGGTTACGAGTATCTTACTTCCTTTTATGTCATTCATTAATAGCATTTCCAAATCGAGCCACGTGGCACGATCTTCGTTCCATATGTCATCCAAAACTAGTAAATATTTTTTTCCATCTATTAGTCTATGAAGATCTTTTATTAGTTCGTTGAGGCTTTCTACATTCATATCATTTGAAGACTTTTCGATGTTTTTTATGATGTCTCTTACAATTCTTTTCTTATCAAAAACATCAGAAACGCAAACCCAGATCCTTAACTGAAAATGATTTTTGACTTTTTCGTCATTGTATACATATTGAGCCAGAGTAGTTTTTCCCAACCCCCCAATTCCAACAATAGGAATGACCGGGAGAGACTCAACGTCATTTGTGTCTAATAAACGTTGAATAATTATTTTTTTATCTTCCTCCCTCCCAATAACATGGTCTGCACGTACAAAGTAGTGTGTTTGTCGTGTTGTATTGATCTCAATCGGTTTTTCATCGAGGTGGAACTGCCTATCATTTTTAATAGCTTCCAGTCTCTCCCTAATAGTCTTAATCTTATGAGCCATCTTAAGACTATATGCAAGCTGATTACATTTGGAGAAGCAGTTGCGTACCTCTTCCTGTCGTAGCCGAATTTCAGTATCAAAATCATCCAACAAGTCATCAGCATCATAAACTACCTCCTTAAGCCTCCGAAGCCAAATTGTCACCGGACGGTTGTTCTCGCTGTGCCGGTTGTTCTTGCCGTGTTGCTCCTCAGCATGAAGAAGTACACCTCCGATAGTGCACATGGTCACCTCAAGCTTCTTAATCTCATCTCCAACTTTACAGGCCAGTCCGATTTCTTTGGACACCCAGGATCCCAGCTGTTCAATGAGTCTTGCAGCAATGTCAGACAGAATTGCGTCAGCCATTTGGGTTCGGTTGCAAAACTTGCAGGAAAGCTAATGAAATTGTTGTACGTCGAACGAGAGATTTGAATTGCAGATAATTAAGAAGAATGTGAGAGTAGTTTGATTGAAGCGTTGAGCTATTTATAAAGATTTATAATTGTAATATAATCTAAATTAATTAGTAAATTGATTAATCATTATCTTTTCTTGAATTGATCGGAAATTCCACCACAGGTCCACATCTTAATTAAACAAACAAGTAGATGGGAGACATTGAGGAGTTGCTCGGTCAACGATGGAGCCACCGAGGGACCCTTACCTGACTCGACTCTATAAGACATCCTTCACCAGTAGTGAAATAATATTTAAGATTTATTAATATATAAAAAATTATATGAAAATTTATAACAATTGTAATGTGTTAAAATTTTAATGAAGTTTTTCTTAGAGGCATATTTTAATGGGTTAAAAAGAAAGAAACCATAATCAATTTCAAATCAGAGGTTAGTAAAAGAAAATGACCCTTATGCATTACTTGACAATAGAATATTATATTATTAAAGATAATAATCACAAGAGATTGTGTTAAAAATTGCAATAAAACGAAACAGAGCTTATTTTCGTTGCTTGTTAGAAAAAAAGGAAAGAGGCAAGCTACTTCTTATTTACTTTTTACATAATTGATATCATGTTATTTTACTTTTATTTTCCAAGTGATTTGCTTTTCCTGGTCGGTGAAGTGATAATTTGCACGTCATTTTCGTCTTTTTACTGTAACTATTGGTCACTTTATAGAAAAGATGATTCAAATTTCTTTGAATGCACTATTACAATTTGGACACGCCTCTTGCTTTTTGATACTATCTTCAATGATTTTGATTTGATTGCTTGCCACAAGTCTATTGGGATAAGATACATGAAGTTTCCTACCAATTTCATGGGAATGATTTTTGAGCTGCTTTTTTGCTTTTTCTCTCATTCTCCGATCTCTTACGTTAAAAGAATCATGGTGATGTCAGTCATCTTAATTTGAATCCTAATTAGCTTTAGCATACTCACCTTTGATCCACGGCCAAGTCTTTCAATTATCTAATGACATATTATTGGGACACAATTTTATTTTATTTTCAATCGTCCGCTAGAGCAATAGCTCGCATGTAGGAATTATATAAAAATGCCTAGATTAAATTATTAACTTAAAAATTAAGATTATTATTTATTTTTATTTTTTCTACTACACATTAAAAAAGACTAAGATCATATCATAGTTTGAGATAATCGCAAAAAATTAAGATCTACAAAAACTGAGACCCGACTCAGTTTGAATCTTTTAAGGTTTTTTTTTCTTTAGTTAGAAATTTTATATTGTCGTCTGTTTATGAATTATTTATTATAAATTTTCTTTTTCTTTTTATATATATTCTTCTTTTGCAATTTCTAAAATCTAGATATTGATTTTTAAAATATTTTTATTGTTTTTGTTTTTTTCATTATAAATACTAATGATTGTTTCATAATTTTTCTAATTTAAATATTGATCAATTTTATATTATCAAATATTAGTTTATTTTGACCCCAGCTAAATTCAAAAAGCTTTATATTTCTATATCAATTTCGGGTCATATTACGGTACACCGGTTGTATCGATATATCACTTTTTAATTTTTTGTAAATTTAGTGTAAAAGTTATAAATCTTTGTATAAAAATCGTAAATGTTAAAAGAAGGTTGTAAATGAATAATTTTTTACATTTACGATTTTTATACAATGATTTATAACTTTTATATTAATTTATAAAAAATTGAAAATAGTTATATAATTTTTTATTTATAACTTTTTTTTTATATTTACGAGTTTTATACAATAATTTATAACTGTATATTAAAATTACAAAAATTTAGAAAAATAATATATCGATACAACTGATAAGCCGTCAATGTCCTCAAAGTAATTGATCTAGTCATCAAGCCCATTAATTAAGGATAATTTTCTGAAGAAAAAGAAATACTATACATTTAAAGTTCATATCTAGTGAACGTGAGAAGATGATTGAATTGATTGATTGTCCTTTATATCTTAACAAAATATTATTTAGAGATGTCTCTTGCTTTTCTTTTTCACTTCACTTTGCTATTGCATCTTAACCAGCAAGCAATCTACTGACACCACGATCACCGTAATATATATACGGGTCATACTACTGTATAATTATTATTATTATATCATATAATTATTTGTAAAATTTTTATAAATTTAATGTAAAAATTATAAATTTTTATAAAAAAATTATAAATATAAAAGAATTGTAAATGAATAATTTTTCATATTTACTACTTTTATATAATGATTTATAACTTTTAAATTAATTTATAAAAAATTTAAAATAATTATATAATTTTTTATTTATAATTTTTTTATATTTATGATTTTTATACAAAAATTTATAATTTTTACACTAAATTTATAAAAATTTTAAAAAGATTGTATCCATAAAATCGGTGCACCGTAGCTAAAACCTCTGTGTGTGGTTGTGTCATGTTTGAACTTCGAGGAAGTTAATTTCTATCCCAGTCTCCGTGTTTCTTTTTCTAAAAGATTGTGTGTGGCCTTCCGCTTTAACTTGACTTTATAACACATCCTTCACCAGCAGTGAGATAATGTTTAAGATTTATTAATAAATAAAAAAATATGTTCTTTATCACGTTCCATGAAGGAGGTTATTGCCAGTAACTTCTATATCCTTCACGTACGCCCACGAAAATTTATAACAATTGTAATGTGTTAAAGTGGAGTTTCTTTTTTAGAGGCATACTTTAATGGGTTAAAAAGAAACAAACCATATCAATTTCAAATCAGAGTTTAGTAAAAGAAAATAACCCTTATGCATTGCTTCACAATAGAGTGCTATATTGTTAAAGATAATAATCACAGGAGATTGTGTTAAAAATTGCAATAACACCAAACAGAGCTTATATTTGTTGCTTGTGAGAAAAACCAAAAAAAAAAAAAAGGCAAACTACTACTTATTTATCTCTTACATAATTGATATCATGTTGTTTTATTTTCAATTTTCAACTGATTTGCTTTTTCCGGTCGATGAAGTGATAATGTTACACGTTTTCTTTTGTCGTTTTCGTCTTTCTACTGTAACTATTGAACGCTTTATATAAAAGTGATTCAAATTTCTTTGAATGCATTATTACAATTTGGACGCGTCTGTTGCTTTTTGATAATATCTTCGATGACTTCGTGCATTGTGGTACCAAAGTTTACTTTGATGTAAACTTGGGACCAAAGTTTACTTTATCTGGGACCAATAGCCAGCTGGGTGCTTTAGCTTATTATTGGATTTCGCAACGTGTTGAAATTTGATCCAGCCAAATCTTATCTTTTGAATTGACAACTTATTACATTTGATCCAACCAAATCTTATCTGTTTAATTTGACAACTTCTTAGCAACATTTGAGCCAATCAAATTTAATATATATAAACATACGAAATTTGATAAGATTTTATTAATTTTAGACTTGTGTAAAACTTTGTTAGCATATAAATCACGAATTGGTAATACAAAAGTTGTTATATGTTTTTTTTTTTTTTTTAAGGAAAAGCCTTTGAAATTTTTGTGAAAAATCTAATCTACAATAAAATGAAACATAAGGCATTTATGCATCTCATTTTTTAACATTTCTTTTTTCTAATAAATAAGCTCTCTCACTATCTTTTTATTTTCGGCATCCACGTTTGTTTCTTTTTCAGAACAGTATCAAAAAGATAATGTAACTTTAAGAAAACATCTAAATTTATAGTCATTTATTTATAATCATCGATAAAGCTCATATGTTTCACTTTATTATTCTCGGGAGTCAATTAGTTGAAGGAGAACGTGATTCTATTATATAAACTTTACATTCACATGCGCACACCATTAATTAATAATTAGTAATTAGAACGTTGTGTGTGAATGCGTTGCAATTGACGCCATTGACAATGGTAGGTCCTTTTAATTTCTTTTATCAGTAAATAACAAATTTGTGTACAAACATACATTTACTATGATGAGATGAATTACGATATTATTTGGGATAGAACGTGGAATATTATCTTGATTATGATTAGTGTATTTTGATATCATTTTCGATTAACAAATGTAAATCTCACTAATTAAGCCTAATAATTTTTGTTATTTTTTAGTTTCTTTTTATGATAGATTCAATATGAATTTATATTTATATATATTTATTTATAATTTTTATTCAATTTAAAAAATTAATATACAGTATATTACCGTAACAATAGGATTGCCTGGCCTCCTGTACCCACTAATTAAAAAATAATAATTATTTTTTCAAAAGCACTTAGCCTCTAATTTTGCATTTCACTTGTATCAATAAAATAATGGGAAAATGTCACAGACTACCCCTACCTTTAACGAAATTATCATGTAAAAACGCCTTTTACCACTTTGTATAAATGACATCTCTATATTTTGAAAAAGTCATCATGGGATACCCTTCTGTTAGTTTGGACGTTTGATGACATCAGTTTTCCATCCAAAATTTATACAATTACTATTATACCCTTACCGATATTTCTAAAAAGCAACAGGATATATAAACAATTAATTTATTGATAAATGACAGTTTTAACCTTCAATTGAGATAATTAAAAAATATTTCTTCCTGCACATGTGGACAAACGAAATGACAACTTTGCCCCTTTGTTTTAAAAATGTCATTGTAGCCGTTGCAAGCTAACCGTTGGAGCATGAGTGGCTGCCTTTAAATTTGTACATGAAGCTCATGTAAAGTGCAAAAAATCCATTGAAACACACAGATTTGCAACTTGAAATCAAACAGTCAACACAAGCCATGCAACTTGAAATCAAACACAGTCAACACAAGCCATCTCACTGCATCCAACAGCCAACATTTTAACATAAACATTAACAGCACAGAGAACCAAATTCTACAATAAAGCATCCGGAATATCAAAGTTGCAGTTACACAGCATGCAACAAAGCAATTCTAATTGAAGGAAATGACATCAAAATCAAGCTCAAGTGCAGAAATGGATCAAGCAAGTTCAAGCAATGCAAGGCCAAACAACAGCACAACAAACATGAGTGCAAGAGGTATATATAAAATGGTAAATGGCAACCTAATCAAATTCAAAAATAGGAGGTGCAAATGTAATGCAAAGGCAGTTGTCATGATTTCTGAGTCTAGCAATAATCCTGGTAAGCTATATTTTATATGCAGAAATGGGATATGTAATTTCTATAGGTGGTGGGAGCCTGATGTTGAAGAAATTAACTGTGATGTTCTTGATGCGGTGAAATGCATTAATGTTGTAAGTCAGGAGCACTCTAGGGAGGATGAGGTACAAAAAATTTTATGGAAGATGCAAGATGATATGAAGACAGTGATGAACCAATATGAAGTGCTTCAACAAATCAACAAAAAAATGAAGAATGTAGTCATGGTGAATAGGCTGTTATTCTACATGCTGCTGCTAATTTTGATAGGATTGATGGTGAAAATGATGTAATGTAATGGTTATGTATGTCATGCAACATATGAAGTGGATAGCAATGAAACTTAATAAAATATAATAAGTTAACATTTCAAGAGTAAACATATATTTCATTGCAGTTTTAAATATTAGGACTACAATTTCCTTTTTCTGTGGCTAAGTAAAGGACTACAATGTCCTATACAAAAAAATCAGCAACCTAAAGGACTATACAAGTTCCTTTACAAAAAAAACAACAACCTAAAGGACTATACAATTTCCTTTACCAAAAAAAAAAAAAAAAAGGCAGTTCATTTACATACTAACATTTTGAAGGTTGCATTGCTAACATAAATACTTACACAGAAACTGATCAGCTTACATAGATTGCTATTCCAAAAGCTTTTAAGCTAAGAATCATTGTCATTGCTCTCTTCCAGTCAATAACCTACTCACTGCAAATATGTATATATAGATTTAAAAAACATTCAACAGAATAAAATTGTGCAACAGAACAAGATATGCTTATTACCTCTTCTTTTCCCTCTGGTAGTTCCTCTCCCAATGGTAGTTGAAGTTTGAGTTTGTTGAGAGGAGGGAGGTGCTGAGTCTCCAACATTTTGTGAGGCTGCACCATGGTAGGATGATGTTGCTTGAGGCAGTGGTGCAGGTTGTTGGGAAGAAGGCCCTACAGTGGAGTTCTTTGCCTACAAATTGTAAAGAAGCATGAAAAAGAGTTAAAATCAGTAATAAAAGCAATAAAAACACAACATAATAACCTGTTTCTTCTTCTTGGGTGTGTCATTTGTGTTTTTCTTTCTTTTTGTAGACTGAGTGGTTGAGGTTGCAGCAGTAGAATTTGTATCAGCATGTGGCAGAGATGTTGTTGCCTCTGTCCTTACAGTGGTTTTTCTTGCCTTACACAAACAAAAGCCAAGTTAAAATAAGTTAAACACTACAAAAAAAGAGCAACTTATTTAAGCAGCAGTGAATAAAATCAATATTTTTACCTCATTAGATTTTGTACCAGGGGGAACTTTGCATGACCTTTTGTTGTGATTATACCCACCACAATTTTTACATCTCATAGTAAAAAGTTTTGAAGCTGGTGGGTCTTCATCCGCAGCCCTTCTCCTATGTTTCTTAGGCCTTCCTGCCTTAGTCCTCATTTTTTGGGGTTCCAAATTGTTACATTGTACATCAGGCCACTCACTTTGATCTGGTATAGGCCTTATATAGTGGTCGTAGGCTGCAATAAATCTATCCCTTAACAGCATTTTATCAACAAATTGGTGAACCTCTATTCTCCTATCATTTGCACAAGCAATGGCATGGATGCAAGGCATCCCAGAAATCTGGAAAAGTCCACAGCTGCAGAACCCTTCACTCAATCTCACAATATGAACTCTCCCTCTACTTACAACTTCAAACTCCAAGTTGCCACACCAAATGACCTCCAGTTGATGACTCCATTTCCCTCTTTCTTCAATTATACTCCTAATCTTAGGACCAATATCTATGTGCCACCTTAGACAATCTTTTAACCTTGTAAAACAGAAAAAAAATACAAGGAAGTTAAAAAAATAAGAGAAATTAACAAATGCTAAACAAAAACAAATACAAGGAAGCTATAAAAATAAAATCAATTAACAATGCAAAAAAAAAAAAACCAAAGTACTTACTTTCTTTGCATCCTCTTCATGATCTTCCTTCTAATATCCTCAACCAAGGTAAGATAAGTCTGCCCTCGATAACGGTTGATCCAGGAGTTAAATGATTCAGTGATATTGTTGGTCACATGATCAACTTTAACCCTTTCATCGAAGGCATATCTACTCCAATGAATTGCAGGAATGTTGGACAGCCATTCAAAGGCAGTAGCATCAATACTTTGAATTTGTTCCATAGCTGAGTGAAAGTCAGTGGCATTACAGGCCTTGCAAGCTCTCCAAAAAAGCTCCTGTAATGCTGGTGCAGTGTGCTGCCTTTTAAAGTTATCAAACAAATGCTTACCACAAAATCTGTTTGATGCATATGGCCACTTAGCAATCAAAGCATTAATTATTCCTTTTTGCCTATCACTCATAAATGACATAGGCAGCCCACAACCATCTACTCCTCCTATATGCTCACCTAATAGTTCTAGAAACCAATTCCATGTGGAATTGCATTCAACTTCACAAATTCCTAGGGCTAAAGGATACATCCCATTGTTGGCATCAAGGCCAACAGCTGCCAATAAAACCCCACCCATAGGACCCTTTAAGTGACAACCATCCAAACCTATAAAGGGCCGACAACCAGTAAGGAAACCTAGTCTTTGTGCAGGAAAGCTAATAAAAAACCCTTGAAATTTTGGATTTGCAGAAATCAAGGCTGCATCTGCCTTAACATACACTGTTGTACCAGGGTTGGTTATCCTTACAATATTGGCATATTTGTGCAACAGGTTCAGTGCATTTTGGTGGTGTTCCCCTATGACCTGAAGTGCTTTCATCCTAGCCCTATACAACTTCTGTTTGGAAGGTTGAAGGCCAAATCTCCTTTTTATATCCTTTTCTAACCAGTCCACATCAATGGTAGCATTATCTCTAAAGTGCTCCTCATATTGTTTGGCTATCCATATGTATGTGCACTCAGGGGTATCAATAACTTTAGAACACCTATGTTCAGGATATAAAGTCTTGATTTTATAGGTTACCATGTCTTGTGTTGTTGAGGCATGGATCCTCCATGGACAGCCTTCAGCAGCACACTTACAGGTGACTCTATTTTTCTCATTTTTTATTCTTTTAAGCACAATCCCTCTACGCACTGAATACTCTCTAAGAACCTCTCTAAAATGGGCCAAACTTTGAAATGTCTGCCCCACTGCAAACTTAACTTCTCCCTCAGGACCAGGACTGAAAAGTTTTTTCCTGTGGACCCTAGCCATCCTCTCACTGCCTACCTCATCTTCACTACTACTTACTAACTTTTCAAAATTTTCACCATCACTTTGGTAATGGGAAATTTCATCAGATGACTCATCACTTCCTCCCCCATTATCACTTTCTGTCCCACTATTATCACTCTGTACATCACTGTCAGGCCTATATTCTACATCAGAATCATTCTCAAGGTCATACTCACTATGACACTTTGAGTTTTCATGCTCAATTTCTACATCCTTTCTGCCTAAATCAATATCATTTCTAACATCCTCGAACTCAGGTTCCTCCTCAACATTCCTACCCTCTAACTCAACTTCCCTCTCAACATCCCTATCCTCTAACTGGGTTCCTGTTTCCTCATCTACATTAGCCAAGGTAGGTCCTACATCAACATCCATTTCCTCCAAATCAGATCCTATTGCATCTCTATCCTCCAAATTACCTCCTATTCTATTTATAGCCTCACAAGGCCCCTCATTGGAAAGGGAGTTATCATCAGATGACTTACTATCTAATGGTTGTTCCTCAACTGAAATGGTAAATTTATCAAGTTTTTTCATTTCAAACATGTTAAAAACTTCTAAAAATTGCTGGTCAGATTCTATCACCATGGTTTCTCCATTCCAAGGTAAGGTGACACTAAATTTCACTTCCCTATGATCTACAACACCCATTTCAAATACAACATTAATAATAGAAACCAAAACAATAATACTGACTTTCTCAGGGTCGACATTCCCAAGTGTAACTACACGACCCCTAGCTTCTATTGTAATCACAAACAATCCCATTAGACTGCCATATGCATCAACAGATAGAGGTAATTTAAAAAAAAAATAAAAAGGCATCAGATGGTAGCCATGAACGAGCTACAAAAACAAAATTTTTACAAGTCATGCATGCTGGTGAAAATAACATTACAATTATGCAAGTTATTAAACCAATTTCATATATTTCACGTTAAATTGTAAAAACCCCAATTTTCCTTTACACCAGAATAATGCACAATGCATGAACGACCTAAATTTGTTAAAAAAATCACTCATCTCATGCATGCATGTCAATATATTAGTACAGTAATTCAAGATATCACCTCAATTTCATATAATTTACACCAATTTAAAAAAACCCCATCTTTCCAAAAATTTAGGGTTTCGGTTTCATGAAAAATTTAGAACAAAAACAACTAAAAATCTGAAACCATCACAAATACTACTAATAATAGCATAAAATAACGTAAAATATAAAAAAAAAAAAGAAGATGCCATGCATACCATCATGCAAGACAATATCTTTCAGTTGAAACAAAGGCATGGAGATGCATGCATTCACACACGATTACGTCTTACCTTGCAATGAAAACCAACATCTACAGCAAATTTTCACGATTCAGAGCCATTCAAATGGCGTGGTTGCACCAGAGAGACGCGGGAAGAAGAACAGTAGTTATAGGTGAAAACGAAAGCGAGAGAGAAAGTGGGTTCGGGGAAAGAGAAAGTGGGGCTGCTTGGAAAATAATATTCCAACAGTTGACTCACGTTTTATATACTTGTTGACCATTGTTTATATAAAATTACTCTTCTAACCCTCTTTCCTCAATATATTTACAAACATTTAACGTCCAAACTAACAGAAGGGTGTCCCATGATGACTTTTTCAAAATATAGGGTTGTCATTCATACAAAGTGGCAAAAGGCGTTTTTACATGATAATTTCGCAAAAGGTAGGGGTAGTCTGTGATATTATCCCATAAAATAATCTTTACTAATAATGCAATAATCTTTCTTTTACATTATTGTCACTGTTGCCTCTTATATTATTTTATATATATATTTTAGACTTCTATTTCCAATAAAATAAAGTATTTTGCTGCAAACCATTGTCAATTAATAGAAATTGTTGTACGTCGAATGAGGGACCACGGGTCCACAGCTTAATTGAAAAAATAAATAGCCCACGTGAATTGATCAGAAACCACGTGAATTGTCAGAAGTCCCACCACAGGTTTACAGATTAATTGAAAAAATAAGGGTGCGTTGGTTTAGGAATCTGTATTTTTATTTTTAATTAAATTTGATGATTGATTTTAAATTATTTTAAAATTTAAAAAAAATATATAATTAAAATTGTTATGGCCATAATAATATCGGGCCTCAATTATTTCTAATTCAGTAAGCCCATTACTGAAGCCAATTATCTGGGCCTAATTATTTCTAATACAGTAAGCCCATTACTGTAGCCCATCATCTGGGTCCCACAATGGCCCATCCCGGCTCCTATATAAACCCTCCGGATTATCGTTCAAGGTATGCACACTTTTCTGAACTTATTCTCTCTCTAAATTTCCTTTACTTTTGAGAGCTTCTCTCTCTAGGAAATTCTCCCAGAAAATTCTGGAGTGCCGGAAACTGACTTGAGCGTCGGAGGGTCTTCGCCGGCACCACCACCGGCACCCCTGACTGTTTTTCTTTGCTCGCAGGACTGGACCCGACGTACGACTCGAGCTCCGACCCACTTCCCGGCTGTCTGAAAATCGTGCATCAACAGTTGGCGTCGTCTGTGGGAACGACAATCTAAGCCTCTTTAGTTGTTGCTCCTATCCAAACGTACTCAAACTCATCATGAGTCACGAATCCCAACACTCAACCTCCCTAGAGGTTGACGAAGAAATCGAGGTTGAAGCACCTCCCCGACGCCGAAGGGTAGTTGACACAGGGAGAGCATTGGTGATATCTTCTGGGGTAGGGCCTAACCTCAGGCAACCCCGACTTCCACTTAGAAGACCGAGGAAGGGCAAGACAAATCGATTAACTACCATGGAACATACCATGCGAAATTTCAGTGAACAGATGAATCGTATGGTGACTGTGTTCAACCAAGCATTTGGACAAAGTGCCCAGCCGGCTGCAAACACGGCTGGGAATAACCCAATAAGTGCCATGGTAGTACCTAATGTCCAGACGGATGTTGATGGGCGTCTTGACTTAGTCGCCCAGACTACTGGATTGCTTCGCCATCAGGTCATTCAACCGAATCTTCCCTATCCTATTGTTCAAGGAGGGAATGGCCGACCACAGATTCCCTCTCCCTCACATATCATATCTGAACAACAGCTAGCAGCAGTAGACCTTCGACACTCTCTGAACAAGAAGCGCCATACAAGCGTTGAGCAGATACCGAGGGGAAGTAATGTTGATTGGCCCGCCTATTCCTATCATGGTCCTTACGCTCCAGGGCGTAATTATCAGTCCAAAAGAAATCGCCCCAGCTCACCACCTAGAGTTAAGAATCATCGTCCAGATGTTGCCCCAGTGGATGTCTCGGAGAAGGGGACATCAGACAATCATTATGCGGAGTTCAAGCGAGAAATGGATGAAAAAATCCATAAACTGGAGAGGTTAATTAAGCGTTCAGGAGGAGAAGAAGATGGTCGTCCACAATGGGAATCACTCTTTGCTGAAGATATCCTTAGGGAAAGATACCCATCCGGATTCCGGATACCGCAACTTGAGTTGTACCAAGGGACGACGGACCCCCGAGAGCATTTAGACTCTTTTATTTCTTACATAGAGATACAAGGGGTCTCAGGGGGAATCATGTGCAGAACCTTTTCTCTTACCCTTGGAGGATCAGCTAAGCAATGGTATAGAAGTCTACCAGCTGCATCCATTTCTAGCTTTGAGGATCTTGCCCATAATTTCCTCACACATTTTAGCAACATGAAAACGAGAAGTCGACCAGCGCAGAGCCTTCTTTCAATCAAGCAGGGTCGTAATGAATCCCTCCGTGCATTTTTAGACAGATATCAGCGGGAGGTTGCCCGAGTGGATCTATTTCATGATGGTTACGCTATGCAAGGCTTGGTTCAAGGAATCAGAGGGGAGCTCCCTCTAGCATGGGAATTCTCCGTTAACCTCCCACGTACGTATCAAGAAGCATTAGCAAGGGTCTCTAGCCATGCTGATGCAGAGGAAATTTTTCAAGCAAATTACCCTGGGCAAACTCCGGTGGTACCTAATTCCTCACGCACAGATAGACGACCGTATGATAATCATAGAGGAGAACCTCATGATAGAAATCGTAGATCAGTTACGGATCGACGCTCTGCGCGAGATGCAGTCAGAAATGATCGCTTCCTGTTACAAGGGTCATCCACCCGACCCCGCCAAGAGCATCATGACCAACCTTAGGAGGAGCACCGTACATTCACGTTGCTTACTATGCCGCAGCAGGATATCCTGAAGGAAATCAAAGATAAAGGTCTGCTGAAGGAACCTGCCCCCTTACGGTCGAATCCAAAGACAAGAGACAGGAGAAAGTATTGTCATTTCCACCAGGCTCATGGTCATAACACTGCAGACTGTTTTGAACTGAGGAGACAAATCGAGGGTCTTATCAAGGATGGCCAGCTACAAGAATACATCTATCGGCCCCTTGAACCATCCAACAAGAATGACAAAGGGAAGGAACCGTTAGAAGAAGTAGCCACGATTTTTAGGGGAGTAGTGGCTGGTTCGAGCTCCCAAGCTCGAAGGCACCTGGCTAGGCAAGCAAGATACGACCTCCCTCACCACGAGGTCAACCTGACAGCCTCTTCCACCAATGTAGGAGATCATGATGTTATCTCCTTTTCATGACAAGATGCGCAGGGTATCCATCATCCACATTGTGATGCCTTGGTCCTCACAGTGATAGTGGCCAATAAGAGGCTACGAAGAGTGTTGATTGACAACGGAAGCTCGGCTGACATAATGTCGTTGGATGCATTCGATCGATTGGTCTCAACCGTAGAGATATGAGAGGCATCCAAACTTCCTTGATAGGATTCACTGGAGGAAAAGTCATTCCCGAGGGAGTGATTTCGTTACCAGTAACCTTGGGAGAAGGCTCCCTACAGACAACCAGGATGGTGAACTTTCTCGTAGTGGATCATTCGTGTGTTTATAACGCCATTCTTGGACGGCCATCACTTTATGACTTCAAAGCCGTGATGGGTATCTATCACCATGTCTTGAAATTTCCAACACCCGCAGGGATAGGAGAGGTTAGAGGTGAACAGCGAGCCTCTCGAGAGTGCTACAACATGGCTTTTAAAGAGAAGGCACATAAGCTGATGATAATTCGAGGAGAACCTTCCGTGGGCATAAGCTAAGTGGGCAAGTACTACGAAGTACTCGAGATCCCACCGATGGGGCATTGGGGCCCAACTGCGAAGGTCCATACCAAGTCAAAGCAGTCATCCGACCAGGCACCTACAGACTGGTCACCATGGATGGAAGGTCGCTCCGTCATCCATGGAATATTGAGCACTTGAAGAAGTACTACCTATAATCTCTCTATATGTGCAATAACTCCGCCCAGGAGCTTATGCATGTGTAACAACTCCCATAAGGAGACCAATAAAGAGATTATCAATAAAGTGTTCAGTTTATTCAGAATTCTTGTGACTACACCTCCTTAAAACACATGTATGACCAAATTGCAATGAGATGGAACAAGTAATAGAATACAACACCAGAAAGAAAAAAAATTTTTACTTAGTGCTCTTATTATTTCAAAATTGGTTGAGGGATGCCACACATCCTCACCTAGTACATCGAACTGAAAGTAAAGACAGTAAAAGGTAAAGTCAAAGCCGGGAGAGCAGCCTTGATATGATTGTTCCCTATGAATGAGCATATACCTAGTTGGAAGAATTCCAACTATCTCTAAGAAGTGGCCTCATCACTTCCTTCTTCGTTTGAAGACGATGAGGTAGAGTCGCCTTGCTTGGCCTCCCAGGCTGCTGTGTCCAATGTCGACTCATAATCCTCATCTTTAAGGATGAGGCGGCGGAATTGCTCAGGATCGGAGTCCGCTGTAGGGATAGACTCTTCTACCAAGTTTAACTCCTCAGCTATGGGTGACTGATCAATCTCTGGATGGCGGTCATGGAACCATCTACGCACCCCATTGACTCCTTCAATGTAGGAGCGTTCCATAGCCTGCTGGTAGACACGACCCCTACGGAAGCGAGCGACTGCTTTGTCAATCCTACTTTGCTCAGCAGCAGCTCTCTCTCGAAGCTCTTGGCTAAAATCATTGGCCATTTTACGCTGGATAGCTGCCTCCTTCTTGACTTCGGACAGGTCTGCCTTCATTCTACCCATCTGTTCCTTCATCTCTGCCATTCTTCTCTCCGTTTCGGTTAAGTTGTCAAGGCAGACTAGGTGTTTCGCCTTCCAGTCGTCAACCTCAGAAGTGAGATGGTTAACCTCCTTGAGGAGGTTGGTGTTGGTAGACTCTCCCTGAGCCAAGGGTCTTGTCGCCTACAGAAAGAAAGGCAAGGAGAGGGAAGGAGTTAAAACATGACTTTCAAAGGTATATAAAAAAAGGGGAAGGAAGGGTCTCAGTAAAACCTAACCTGAAGGATGATGCCCATCCCGACGGCGATCGCATCAAAGTATGTGAGTTTCACATTTTCCGGAAAGACATTGGTAGGCATGAGGCGTGCAGCATTTTGAGACAATTCCCGAAGGTAGTCTCCACATGTTGGGCCACTCTGAAAGCCCGTACTGTCAAAGGTAAAACGTTTGGGAAGCTGAGAGGCTGAGGGTAACCTGCTCCCAGTAGGCTGAGAGGCTGCCACTTCACCCGCAGGCTGACCGGAGGCAGACTTATCAGGAACCGGCTTCCGTACGGGAACCTCCTTGTGGCCACTAGCTCTCCTCTTCGGGGGTCCAAGAGTTGGAGGACTTCCACTCCGTTTCTTCTGGGAAGAACTAGGTCTGTCATGGGTGAAGGCCTTAAGCGGCATCTTGGCTACAAGCTGAGCGAACTGCTTCTTGGTAGGATGTAAAGGAAATAGTCCTGCATGAAAATAAAACTGGTAAGACAACAAACACATGCTTGATGAAGTAAGATCAGAAAGTAATGATCAAGTTTACCTTCCGGAGGAATTGGAGGTGATAAGCCAAGACGGGCCAATTGCTCCCGATCAGTGAGGTTATTCACGTTCTTCGAGTCCACGGGTAACTTGAGCACCACTCGCAAGTCGTCTCTCTCTTTCTGAGATAACAGCGGACGTTTGGTCCAAGGAGCTGCAATAAAAACAAAAAAGAATGTCGGTTGATCAAGAGTGGTCATGACAAAGTCAGATAAGGAGTCATTATAATAGGGTACCACAAACACCAAAACGCCTCCTGATCTTCAACTTCTCCCCCTTTGGACGAGCACCTTCTTGGTACTTCCAACCGCCACCACACCAGAATTGCTTATACTTCCATTCTTTCACATGGGAGGGAATGCCAAAAAGGCAGTTGGGGTCATCCGTCTTCCCTCGCTGGGATATATAGTAGTAACCCGTCTTTTCTCCATTCGGCGGGTGAATGGCAAATATGTGCTTGACATGGTTGGTGGTAGGGTCGCCAAGGCCGGCGCTTCTGAATAAACTTTGGAAAGCTATCAGAAGCCTCCACCCATTGGCCGACAGTTGGGTAGGAGCGATGCCCATAGTATCGAGTATACGACGAACATAGTTATCAAAAGGCACCCGGAGACCAGCTCTCAATAGCTCAGATTAGATCACAAGGCCGTAACCCGTTTTACGGTTGGTCGCCGGATCCTTGTCCCTGGAAGACTGGGTTTGATGACTCGATTCCCTCCGTAGCACTTTCACAGTGGTTTTAACTCTAGCCATCTGCACAGTCAAAGAGGGGTCGTTAGTCATCAAACCAAGTCTACTGAGGGAAGGAAGAGAAAAAAAGAAAAAAAAAAGTTGGGGGATTGTATTGAAAGTCCGCGGAAACACGCCCGCGGAGGAAAAATTATTTAAGTTTGAAAATCCGCGGAAACACCCCCGCGGAGGAAAAAATTATTTAAGTTTGAAAATTTGTGGAAACACCCCCCGGAGGAAAAAATTATTAAAGTTTGAAAATTCGCAGAAACACCCCCACGAAGGAAAAAATATTAAAGTTTGAAAATTCGCGGAAGCACCCCCGCGGAGAAAAAATAAAAGTTTGAAATTTGGCGGAAACACCCCCGCGAAATAAAAATTGAAGTTTGAAATTTCGCGGAAACACCCCCGCGAAATAAAAATTAAAGCTTTAAAACTTTGCACAAACGCCCCTACAACTAATATATATGAAGCTTTAAAATTTTGCAGAGAGGCCCCTGCAGATTCACGTAACCTGCATGCAAGGGTTACGTGATTTCCCTTCGGCCTCCGGCCTCGCCGGTCGCCTGCCTATCCTCCTCGCCGTTCGCCGACCTCTCCCTCTCGCCGATCGCCGGCCTCTCCGCCTCGCGCTGCGCCTAACGCCCGGCGTGCCCAGGCAGCACGCCCAGCGTGCCCAGGCAGCGCGCCCAGGCAGCACGTCCAGGCAGCGCGCCCAGGCAGCACGCCCAGCGCGCCCAGGCAATGCGCCCAGCGTCCAGCGCCCCACGCACTGCATGCTTCTCCCTGCGCGCCCCAGCGCCTGGCATGCTTCTCCCTTGCCTCGCGCGCGTGCAGCTCCCCTCGCCCTTGGAAGCTCGCCTCTCGCCCATGCGCAGCAAGCACGCGAGCTCGCCCATGCGCACTCGCCTTTTGCCCTTGCAAACTCGGCCCTCACCTTTGGGAGTTCGCCCTTTTCATGCAGTTCGCCTTTCTCTTCTCACATGGTCGTCACTCACCAACTTTCAACTCCCCTCAGAGGCAAGTAGGAAATGGATTATTCATCGACTGGGAATAAGGAAGTAATATCAAACATGAAGTCTTTTCCGAAGTAAGCAAAGGACTTCTGCATACCAAAAAAATAGCTGGTCAAAATGATCTCCAGGTAAGAAAAAGATTTATATATGCACATTGAATTGAACGCACACAAAGATGAGTGATTCTCTTGTTATATATAATTATATATGTCTGCGGTTTGATTCAACCGCTTGCCGTCATATACGGTTCTATATAGCTCCATCAATTATATATTATATAGTAAGCCTAAAGCTAAAACATGCATATTGGATATAATAGATTTAAGGGAATTCGGGATAAAATAAAGTATTTTAATTAGGATTACAGACACTAAATAACCTGATACTCAGTTTATTTTATTTTATTTTTTATTTTTTATTTTTTTTAAGTTTAAGCGCTCTACCTAGATGTTTATAATTTACACAATATTCTTTCTCACATCTCTATAAAGAATATTCTTTTTGAAATTTTTCATATCTTTTCTTTCTTCGATAATTTAAATATGATTTTCATATATTCCCTTTATGGAAGCATTTAATATTCGTCCTGTATTCTTTGATGAATATCGTTTTCACATGTTACTGTTTGTGTGCTAGCTGGTTCTTTTTTAAATATGCTTTTCATAAACTCACAAGAGAAGTCTCAAAGACTACAAGCCAAAAAAGACCTTCAACAATCTTTGTACTATTACATAGTATATAGACAAACGATTAACAAGTCTTCATTGTTTGAAAACCCCATGTTATGGCCATAATAATATTGGGCCTCAATTATTTCTAATTCAGTAAGCCCATTACTGAAGCCCATCATCTGGGCCTAGCCCGGCCTCCTAATGCATTTAATCTATAGTCCATAACAACTAAATAGTCCCTACATCGACCCATTGGTCGACTTGGGCCTGGGGGGACTACTGTTATGGCCATAATAATATCGGGCCTCAATTATTTCTAATTCAGTAAGCCCATTACTGAAGCCCATCATCTGGGCCTAATTATTTCTAATACAGTAAGCCCATTACTGTAGCCCATCATCTGGGCCCATCATCTGGGTCCTACAATGGCCCATCCCGGCTCCTATATAAACCCTCTGGATTATCGTTCAAGGTATGCACACTTTTCTGAACTTATTCTCTCTCTAAATTTCCTTTATTTTTGAGAGCTTCTCTCTCTAGGAAATTCTCTCAGAAAATTCTGGAGTGCCGGAAACTGTTTTGAGCGTCGGAGAGTCTTCGCCGGCACCACCGCCGGCACCCCTGATTGTTTTTCTTTACTCGCAGGACTGGACCCAACGTACGACTCGAGCTCCGATCCGCTTTCCGACTGTCTGGAAATCGTGCATCAATAAAAATTAAATATAAATTATATTAAAAAATATGTAACATAGAAAATAGGATTTGAATTCGTAACAACAGAGCCTAAATAGCCCAAGTGAATTGATCAGAAGTCCCACCACAGGTCCCCAGCTGAATTAAACAAATAAATAAAAGGACTGACGGGAGACATCAAGGGGGCGTTCGGTCAATGGTGGAGCCACCGACAGAGACCAGTGGTTGGTTGTGTATGTCTTTGTCTTTTTCATTTTTATTTTTAAAATAAAAAATATTTAATTTTAAACTTTTTTAAATTTTAAAAATTATATATAATTAATAATATATTAAAAATATATATTTTTTTACAAAATAAAATTTAAAAAATGTAAACAAACATATGCAATCCTCCATAAGCGACTATACCTTGTTCTTTCGTTCACAATATTTGAAAATCAAGTTACCAACATTGATCAAAAGAGTCTTATGTTTGATGAATTTCCAATTAAAAATTAATTTCTTCGATCTCTTACCTTAAAAGAGAAACATGGTGATGTCGGTCATCTTAATTTATTGAATCCGAATTAGCTTTAGCATCCTAACCTTTGATCCACGGCCAAGTCTTTCAATTATCTAATGGCATATTATAAGGAGACAATTTTATTTTATTTTCAATCATCCGCTAGAGCAATAGCTCGCATGTATGAATTATATAAAAATGCCTAGATTAGATTATTACCTTAAAAATTAAGACTATTGTTTATTTTTTTCAACTACACATTAAAAAAGATTATTTCCCATATACAAAAACAATATTATACTTGTCCTCTCTAATTTGTGAAGATCATATCATAGTTGAAGATAATCGAATAAAATCAAGATCTACAAAAACCAAGACTAGATTCAGTTTGAATATTTTAAAGTTTTTTTTCTTATTTAGAAATTTTATATTGTTGTCTGTGTATGAGTTATTTATAATTGGTTGATTCAAGTGATAAGGATGGTCAAAGAGAGAGTTCGTAAGGCCACGATGAAATTCTATATTTAACTCTCCACAATGACCTTTCTCTCATGCAATAAATGAGAGACTGTGACAATGAGTTGTAGTCTCAGTTATTAAAAAAAAGTCTATGTATGAGTTATTTAGTATAAATTTTACTTTTTTTTATATATATATTATTCTTTTGTAATTTCTAAATTCTAGATATTGATTTTCAAAATATTTTTATTGTTATTGTTTTTTTCATTATACAAGTTTACTGTTTTTCTGTTTCTCTCATTCTACAAGTTTACGCGTTTTTAGGCATTCCACCAACCTTATTTATGTTCCCGAAGACTTCCGTAGAATAAACCAGTAATAGCTAATCAAAGTCTACCTTACGGTCCATACCGGTTCTTCAAACTTATAAGTTTTGGGGAAATTTTCATTTTGGTACCAAAGTTTAATTTGATGTAAATTTGAGACCAAAGTTTACATTATCTGGGCCCTCTGTGTTTCAACTCCCTAATGTATTAAAGGACCGATGGATAGCTTGCTATTGGATTCGGCATGGTGTTGAAATTTGATCCAACCAAATCTTATCTATTGAATTGACAACTAATTACATTTGATTCAACCAAATCTTATCTGTTGAATTTGACAACTTCTTAACAACATTTGAGCCAATCAAATTTAACTTATAAGAATATGAAATTTGACAAGATTTTATTAATTTTAGACTTATATAAAACTTTGTTATCATATAAATCACAAATTGATAGCAAAAAAGTTCGTATATAATATTTTTTTAAGGAAAAGCCCTTGAAATTTTCGAAAAAAATCCCATTTACAATAAAATGAAACATGAAAATGAAAAATATTTATTTATTTGTATATTTTAATCAAATGTCATTTTTAAAATTTAAAATTAAATCTAAAGGATATTTTTATTTAATTTTAAAAATAAAAACATACAATTAAAAAATAAACACAGTTTATAATAATCAATATAAGATAATATTATTTTATTATCGTCAATCATTTGGTGAATGTACATACACCTACAATGATCAATATATGATAATATTATTTTATAGGATAATATTATCGTCTATCTTTATAATTCGGTATGATATCATATATAAATATAGTTTCGTGTTTATATCATAGGTTTGTATATTTTTATTATTTCAATCGTTATCGAATTCTTTTTATATTTTTTCAAAGGATAGATATGGACAAACAGGAAATTTATACAAAATCATATTTATGGCAATCAAAATCAACCTAAAATATGTAACCTAAATAAATAAAAAAAAATTCTCAAAACTAAAACAATGCCATATGGCTTTTGTTGGTTGATTGTTGATTTTATAGTAAGATCCAATCATTGCCAAACTTAACCCTATTTTTCGTTGCTCGGTTGATTAGGAATTAGGATTTTGGTTTGAAGAAGAAGAAAAAGAATCAATTGGATGTGCTGCTTGTGTCAGATTTCAAGAAAAAGAACAAGAAAATAAGTTAAGATTTAATCGGGTTTTTCTATTTTGTGATTTGGTTACGTTTAGATTTAGGGTTACGTTTGAAGGAGAAGAGGAGGAAGGAGATAAGAAAATTGAGGGCAAAATTGGTTTTTCAATTTTTCATTGGTGAAAAAGTAACGTAAATCATTTATTGGACTTCAGTGATAAAAATACCAAAACAGATTAGTACAATACAAAAAGAGATGGCGAAAGGCTAGGCCAAGCCTTTGTTTGGCAAGACAAATAGGCCGTGGGCCATGCCAGGGCAGGCCCGGTCGGAGTTGCAAAAAAGTTGGCCTTGACCTAGCCCAAGCGTTGGCTAGGCCAGCCGAAGAAGCCGGCCCATAAACAATATTTATTTTTTATTTTTAATATATTTCTAATAAGTAATTATTTAAAAGACAAAATTTTTATATATTAAATGTTTTATTAGTTTTAGTTTCTAAAGAATACATTATTTGGTTACTATGGAAAATTTTTCACCATTATATTAGTATTCTTTAATTATAAATAATTTATTTTGATAATTTTGTAAATTATTTTTTTATTATTATGATTTATAATTGTTTTTTATTTTGCATATTTTAGAAAGATTATAAAAATAAATATTTTAAAAAATTGATTAAATGTATATATTGATTATTTATTCATTAAAAGGGAATACATGAGAATGGGCCGTGGCTAATTATTTGTATTAAAAAAGTTAATTATTAATTTGCAAATCTGTTTAGTGATTATTAATTTGTAATATTCAATCATTATTGTTTTTTCTTTTTATCATTTTTTTTTCAATTAAAAACAAAATTGGCCCACAAGCCATGTTGGCCAGGCTAGGCTCAATAGGCCGGCCTACGAGCCCAACTTCATGGCCTTGGCCTAGCCTTCTACCAGGCCAGGCTCGGCCTCGTCCCTGAAACGTTACAAACAGGTCAGGCCGAGCAGGGACGGTAGCATTATTTTGGTTAGTAGCATTTTCCTTTTTTTTTTTTTTGGAACCATGTTTCCTTTTTTTTTTTTTTTTTTTGGTTAGTAGCATTATTTTGGAGTAGGGGTTGTAAATTATATATCTTAATTATTGCTGTGTATCCATCTGAGCTTGGACTTCAGCGAATGAAAGAGGAAGAGGTTCATGGTCCCGTTGGCCTATTTGATGATGAAAAAGATAACTGTGATCAAGAGGGGGATGATGAAACTGACAAGGAGAAGTTGCGTGCTTATGAGAAAAGTAGGCTAAGGTGATTGATTTTGTATTTCTAATGCTCATCACGGATTCTTCCTATAATAGCGAGCTTCATACCCTTGTCTCCCTTAATAAGGGATACTGAAAGATTAATGCTTTTGGCATATGATATAAGTTAGTCTATCACAGAATTTTAACTCCAGGATGCCTGTCCTTAATGGCTGTAGTATATATTTCTCAGTAAGATTGGTCTTCATTTTTAGCCCATAGTAATTCTATAAAGCTGCCTACAATGCTTCAGTAAGATAAGCTATTATTTTGCTTACCGTATTATACATTCTTACTTCTTTATCATGTATTGATATAATTTATATCTATGTCTTACTCCCAGGTACTACAAGGCCTGTAGTAGAACGTGATTCAAGTGCAACAGCAGATTACCTATACAAAGCCTGTGATGGAGTTGAGTTTGAAAGATCATCAAACAAGCTTGATTTAAGATTTATTCCTGACACATGGAATTTAAACATCCCCCTCGTAATGTTGCAACAGAGGCATGTATTCTAGTGAATCCAGAACACCATTAGAGTGCCACCTCAGCATGTGACATGTGACAATCTCTTGGAAAACTCCAATTCTCTATATTACATTCTGTCCTACCTATTTTATTGGATGTCAAAACTCAGTTCTTTTTGTTCCCGTTCTATCCAAATTCCTTTAATATTCAACACAGTTTTGTTGTTTGTCTCTTACTTCACATGTTCATATGTGGTTGGTTTAGATGCCAAATCAACATGCTTGTTTTCTGCAGCAAAATTTTTTAAATATGTCTCATTTTCTATTGTTGAGTAAGTACTTGGAGTTGAGATATAGCACAATTTAAAAATATTGATAGTCCTTGTTTCGTGCAAGGCACCTGCAAACTATGGAGGTTTAGATTTTTATACCAAAGCACTGCATCATAGTGACGTTCATCTTTCTTGGGATGATGATGAACCAGACCGTGTAAAGACTTTGCATAGAAAATTTAATCCTGATCAGGTCTGTATGCTTGATGTGGATTCCTTTACAAATGTTACAATGCATACTGACCATTAGAATATTAGTCGAATAAAATATGGTGTTCAAATTTTTACTTGGAATCTGAATTAATATCAAATTGTAATTTTCGTATTTAATGTCTCTTTCAACTATCTGCTTTAATTCAATAATCTTTTTCTTTTTGCTCCTTTTTTTATGTATATTTTTTAAAAATGTTGTTTTAACATATTCCATTTGGGATGATATTTCATTTGATAATAGATTCAGTCCGGTCATTCAAGGTTATGTGTCTGGTAGTGTTGTACCCTTGCGACTGTCAGGGTGGTAGATCGGGGTCATGTTTTATTTCTGCCCCTGTTCATATGCACTGATAATGACAAAAATAACAATTATCACACTCGTAGAAGCAAAAATAATTATCTTGAAGAATGACAAGAGTAATCACGAATGCACTGAGGATAACAATTTATTCATTCTTTCCACCCATTCAAATTACATGATGTTATCCTTCTCTTTTATACTGATACTGGGTTTGTTTTTATATAGCTGGCTGAATTGGAATTAAAGGAGTTTTTGGCTTCTGATGAGAGTGAAACTGACGAGAAAGATGAAGATGACAATGGCACAGAGGAGAAATCTGAAAAAAAAAGGGTAAGAAACGAGATACATACCGTTCTTTACTTCAATCTGGTGATGGTTCAGACGGAGATGGTGAGGAGGATGGCCAGGATATGGAGGTCACATTCAATACTGGCTTGGAGGATATAAGCAAGCTCATTTTAGAGAAGAAAGATAAGAAATCAGAAACTGTTTGGGAGGCCTATCTCAGAAAAAGATGTGAAAGAAAGAAGGCCAGAAAGAATAAATCGAAGGATTCATCAGATGATGAGAGTAGTGATACTGATCAGGAAGCAATTGAAGAACCAGATGATTTTTTTGTTGAGGAGCCCTCTGTCAAAAAAAGTAAGGAGGCTCGGAGTAAAAGCAAAAAACAAGGATAGCAACTTGAAGATACAGAGGAAGAAGGTAATGCAAGCAGAGCAGAGCTTGAGTTACTACTAGCTGATGACAAGGGGGCAGAGAATAGTTTAAAGGGATATAATTTGAAACCTAAAAAGGCCAAGGGGAAAAAGAGAAAAGAAGCTCCTGATGAGAACAAAATACCCACTGTTGATTATGAAGATCCACGGTTTTCAGCTCTGTTTACTTCTCCGCTTTTTGCTTTGGATCCCACTGATCCACAGTTCTGAAGGTATGAAAAATATAGATCGACACCTATTTGAAATTTATGCCAAAATAAGGATAAAATGATGCAACTCTTAGGCTGTGTATATCTGAACAAATTTATGGTAATTGCGAAAATTAGAATATTTGCCGGGGTTCAGTGGTAGTAAATGATGAGCTCATGCATGACAGCATGAGACTTCCAGAATCTCTCCCATGTGATTAAATTAATAGTTAAAGTTAGGCACCTCTAATGGAAATTATCAATGGTAGGTGGCCAACCTTTGAAATTGTATGCAGAATTTTCCCTATAAATATGGGACGAATTCTGCCTTGATTAAGCATTAGAGAGATTCCAGAGAGAGTCCAGATTCCAGAACCAAAGAGTTCTGAGTGTTAGAGAGCCTTGTTGAGCTCCAGGAAATTTATGGGAGTTTTTGTGTAATTCTTGTACATTAATTTTCTCTGTTAATACAAGTCATTTTTCTCCCAAATTCTGTTCTGAGTTTGCATTGCATCCCCAACAAGTGGTATTAGAGCCTCGTTGAGCTCCTGGAACGTCAGAACAGAGAGAAAAAATTCAGAGAAAATTCGTCCCTTGTTTCTGGAAAATTTCGATTTTTCGGAAAGTCATCGAATTCCAAATTTGAAGTGTTCTGTGTGTTTGTGACGTCGTGCTGATCATTCTGCAATTTTCCGGCGACCGAGACGATAACCAGAGACGCCGCACGCTCCTCCAACCTGGTCTGCGAGTGGGCGTCACTCGCTTCACGCGCCGCACGCGCGTCTCAAGAAAGAAGACGGGCCACGTCACCTGCCACATCAGATTACTTTTTGCCACGTCAGTAGACCACATCAGCAAGTCCACGTCAGCATCGCCACATCATCAGGCCACGTCAGCGACACGTCATCGCCACGTGTCCAGACACTGCCACGTCAGCAAATTTTTTCTGAAATTACAATTTGGCCCCTGTATTTTCGGGTAACTCTTTTGACCCCTGAGTTTCTAAAATTTACATTTCAGTCCTTAGAAAATATCAGTTTGGCCCCTATAGTTCTGGTGAATGACATTTTACCCCCCCTTAGTTTCTGAAATTTCAGTTTAGCCCTTAAGAAATTTCAGTTTAGTCCTTAAAATTTCTAAGCTTAGTATTTATTGTATAAAAAGAATTTCTGAGCCCCAGAAGAGGCTATTCCACCATTTTTGACCGTTCCGGACATAACGGTGGGCTCGGATTTTTGCAATTCAATTTTCATTTTAGTGAATTAATTATTCTAAAATGGAAGAATCATCCGGAGCCATGATTAAATTGACTGCTACCAATTACACACTATGGAGGCCCAGGATGGAGGATCTCCTTAGTTGTAAGGATCTATATGACCCTATAGAATTTGAAGGGCAGAGACCTGAGACAGAAAAAGAGGCAGAGTGGAAGAAAATTAACAGAAAATGCATCGGTCAGATCAGACAATGGATCGATCATAGTGTCTTCCACCATGTAGCCAAAGAAACAGATGCATATACTCTATGGAAAAAATTAGAGAGTATGTATCAAGCCAAGTCAGCACGAAACAAAGCCATCCTGATGAGACGGCTTGTAAACTTGAAGTTGCGGAGCGGAACTCCTGTAGCAGAACATACAAGTGAGTTCCAGAACTTGGTGAATCAGTTGACAGCAGTCGAGTTACAGCTTGGAGACGAAGAACAAGCTCTTCTACTTCTCAGTTCCCTTCCAGATTCATGGGAGACGTTAGTGGTCTCCATCGGTAATTCAGCACCCGGAGGCAAACTTATCCTATCAATGGTTAAGGATGCCTTGATGAACGAGGAGGCGAGAAGAAAAGATGCAGGCGCAAATCAAGATGAAGCCTACATCATGGAGAATCGAGGAAGACAGTCTCGAGGTGAAGACTGGAGAAAAGGTAGAAACAAAAGCAGAGGCAGATCGACAAATAGAAGGGGCAGATCAACAGATGGGCGGAGACCCACCTACAAATGCTATCACTGTGGCAAAGAGGGTCATATGAAGAAAAATTGTCGCAGTTTTCAGAAGCAGAACCAGGAGAGTTCACAAGCACAAAGTAGCGACGAGCCACGAGTTACAGTGGTAGAAGATGTGACCATCTGTGCAGAAGAGACGTGCTTCCATACAACAGACCAAGGAGTAGAATGGGTAATTTACACAGCAGCTTCCTGCCACGTCACTCCTTGCAGAGAGATCTTCACCACGTACAAAGCAGGAGACTTTGGGATAGTGAAGATGGGAAACAACAGCACCGTCAAAATTATGGGAATTGGCGATATTCAATTCCAAACGAACGTCGGATGCAAAATAACTTTGAAGGACGTTCGTCATGTGCCAGATCTTCGACTCAACTTGCTCTCGGTAAAAGCCTTTGATCAGCAAGGCTATGAGAGTTGCTTCACTAATGGTACATGGAAAATGTTGAAAGGGGTCATGATGGTTGCTCGAGGTAAATTATGTGACAATCTTTACAGGACTCATGTAAAGATAAACGGAGAGAGCCTTCATGTAGCAGAGCACATGGTACCTCTGGATTTGTGGCATAAAAGGCTCGGTCACATGGGTGAAAAGGGTTTATCAACCCTTCAGAAAAAAGAAGCTGATCACTGTTTCCAAGGATGCAGCGTCTCATCCTTGCGACTATTGTTTGTACGGGAAACAACGGAGGGTGTCATTCAGCTCCTCATCAGTGAAGAAAACAAAGCTGTTGGAGCTAGTACACAGTGATATATGCGGACCTCTCGAAGTCGAGTCCTTAGGCGGTAAAAGGTATTTCTTGACCTTTATTGATGATGCATCTCGGAAAGTGTGGGTGTATTTCCTCAGGACGAAGGATGAAGTTCTAGAGAAGTTCAAGGAGTTTCACGCCATGGTAGAACGTGAAACGGGTAAGAAATTAAAATGCCTTCGATCAGATAACAGAAGCGAGTATACCTCCAGAGAGTTCAATGCATACTGTCGGAGATATGGCATTCGACATGAAAGAACAGTTCCACGCACACCACAACACAATGGAGTGGTCGAGAGGATGAATCGAACCATCATGGAATGAGTCAGAAGCATGCTTAGATTGGCTAAGTTACCCAAGCCATTCTGGGGGGAGGCAGTTCGCATCGCCTGTTACTTAATCAACAGAGCACCATCGGCACCACTGAACTTCGAGATTCCAGAAAAGGTATGGTCAAATAAAAAGCCCTCCTATAATCATTTAAAAGTGTTTGGTTGTTTAGCCTTCGTACATGTATCCAAGGAGCTTAGACAGAAGCTCGATGCAAGAACTGTTCCATGTATCTTCATCGGTTATGGAGATGAAGAATTCGGATATAGATTATGGGATCCCAAAGAAAAGAAAGTCATCCGGAGTAGAGATGTCGTATTTCACGAAGACCAAACATATGAAGACGCTGAAAAGACAACAATATCTAAAAATCCCACTAGCAGTGCCCCAGATATTGTTGCAGATTCTACCCCAACACCAAATGCTACAAGAAATGACGAGGTACCAGAAGAAGTTCCAGAAGCAGATCAGGAGGAGGAAAATGAAGAGATTGCTGAGCCGGGGGAGCCACAATCACCTATAGAAGCTGCTATACCTCCTGGAAATGAAGAACCTCAGCTACGACGATCTGAGCGAGGTCGGATTCCGTCGAGGAGATATTCGGAATCAGAGTATACACTGCTTACTGATGAGGGGGAGCCAGAAAGCTTTCATGAGGCTTTATCTCATCCAGACAAAGAACGATGGCTGCATGCAATGCAAGATGAGATGAATTCTCTTGAGAAGAACAAAACCTATGAACTAGTCGAGCTCCCTAACGGAAAGAAGGCATTGAAGAACAAGTGGGTATTCAAGCTCAAGAAAGATGGAACAGGAAAGGTGATGAAGCACAAAGCCCAATTGGTGGTAAAAGAATTCCTTCAGAAGAAAGGAATTGACTTTGATGAAATTTTTTCACTGGTAGTAAAAATGTCCTCAATCCGCGTCATCCTCGGATTGACAGCAAGTCTTGATTTGGAGCTTGAACAGATGGATGTGAAGACAGCATTTCTTCATAGAGACTTGCATGAAGAAATCTACATGGAGCAGTCAGAAGGGTTTGAGGTTCAAGAAAAAGAACACCTCGTGTGCAAGCTCAAAAAGAGCTTGTATGGCCTTAAGCAAGCACCAAGACAATGGTACAAGAAGTTTGACTCCTTCATGGTGAGTCATGGGTACAAAAGAACCGCTGCAGACCAATGTGTCTACTTCCAGAAACTTCCAGGTGGAAACTTTGTTGCACTCATGTTATATGTGGACGACATGTTGATCGTCGGGAAGGATGCAACAAAAATAAAGCAGCTGAAGAAGGAACTTTCAAAAACTTCGATATGAAGGACTTGGGACCAGCTCAGCAAATATTGGGGATGCACATTCATCGAGACGGGAAACAGAAGAAATTATGGCTGTCTTAGGAGAATTATGTTGAACGGGTGATTCAAAGGTTCAACATGGATAGTGCTAAGCCAGTTAGTGTACCACTGGCTAATCACTTCAAGCTGAGCAAGAGATCATGTCCCTCATCCAAGAAAGAGATAGAGGACATGGCGTCGGTGCCCTATTCTTCTGCTGTAGGAAGTGTGATGTATGCCATGGTGTGTACAAGGCCAGATATTGCTCATGCTGTAGGAGTCGTGAGCAGATTTCTTTCCAACCCAGGGAAAGAACATTGGGAGGTAGTCAAGTGGATTCTCAGATACCTTAAAGGTATCTCGAAGATATGCTTGTGTTACGGGGGAGCTGATCCAATCTTGGAAGGCTATACAGATTCAGATATGGCCGGAGATCCTGACAGTAGGAAATCTACATCAGGTTTTGTTTACACTTTTGCAGGGGGAGCTGTGTCATGGTAGTCAAGACTACAGAAGTGTGTTGCGCTATCCACGACAGAGGCAGAATACATTGCCGCAGCGAAAGCTGGAAAAGAAATGTTGTGGTTGAAGCGGTTTCTCCAAGAACTTGGGATTGAGCAAAAGGAGTACAAAGTACACTGTGACAGTCAAAGTGCTCTGGATTTGAGCAAGAATTCAGTGTACCATTCTCGAACGAAGCATATCGACATTCGCTATCATTGGATACGCGAGGTGATGGACAAGCAACTGTTGAAACTAGTGAAGATCCATACTAAAGAGAATCCAGCCGATATGTTAACAAAAGTGGTCACCAGAGACAAGCTAGAATTATGCAGAGAAATAGTGGGATTAGAAGCTATCTAACTACTTTTGTCGTTTCTCCCTTTCACATGGGATGGAGGGGGAGAATTGATGAGCTCATGCATGACAGCATGAGGCTTCCAGAATCCCTCCCATGTGATTAAATTAATAGTCAAAGTTAGGCACCTCCAATGGAAATTGTCAATGATAGTTGGCCAACCTTTGAAATTGTATGCAGAATTTTTCCTATAAATATGAGACGAATTCTGCCTTGATTAAGCATTAGAGAGATTCCAGAGAGAGTCCAGGTTCCAGAACCAGAGAGTTCTGAGTGTTAGAGAGCCTTGTTGAGCTCCAGGAAATTTAGGGGAGTTTTTGTGTAATTCTTGTACATTAATTTTCTCTGTTAATACAAGTCATTTTTCTCCCAAATTCTGTTCTGAGTTTGCATTGCATCCCTAACAGTAAGGGGAGTTTTTGTGTATTGGGCCTGAGTATCCAAGTTTGCCTAATGCAGGAGTGCAGCATATGTTCGGCAGGTAGCACAGAGGAAGCGGAAGGCTGATCAACAAGAACCATTGGGAAATGAACCTACCAAGTCACTTCCAAGTGCTGAGTTGCCATCCGATGACTCTGAGATGATCACGCACATGAAGTCTGATGTTTCCCCTTCAAAGAAGGAAAAACATGAGTTATCTTCATTGGTTAGGTCACTCAAAAGAAGGAAAAACGAAGGCTACCAAGTTCGAATTTTAGGTTATGGAACATTTGCCATCATGTCTTTTGTGCAATTGCTTTGGATTTTCTATTTTCTATTTCAGATTCCTGATAAGCTCTGTTCTGTTCATGAATTACATCTTGATGTTTGTTTCTTCTAAGCTATTTCATACAAACTCGTTGGAAAAACTTGAAAAATCTCACTGCCCATTAATTAAGATTTTATAATTAATAGGTCAATAATACAAGTTGCATCAAAAAGCTGAAGAGCTTGACATTAGAATTTGAATTTAAACAAATAAAAACTACTGCTTCGCCAGGTTGATGACTAAATCAATTATTTTGAGGTGTCAGCAGATACATAACTGGACTCCATGAGCATCAAAATGATAATTAAAATAATTATAGTAATTTTTTGCCCTACAACATGGTTACCCCGCAGGAACCACAAACTCTCAACTTCATAAAATTCGTTAGACAGCAAAGCAGAAGAGAACAAAATGTAAATCCCTAATTTGAGCAACATGAGCTGAGTCTTGGGGAAGAAAATGTTGCTAATTTAAAAGAGAATTTGAGCCCTGGCAAGAAAATGCCTCTGATTTGGAAGAGAATGCGAGTAAAGGTCAAGAAAATGTTGTTGATTTGCAAGAGAATGTGGGTCATGGGCAGGAAAAAGTTAATTTGTTGGAGAATCTGGGTCATGGGTGGGAAAATGTGGTTAATTTGCGGGCGAATGCAAGCCATGTGGAAGAAAATGTTGTTACTTTGCTGGAGAATGTAAGTATTCTGCAAGACAATGATGTTACTCAAGTTAAAATCATAATTTGACTCACTATACAAGGCACAAAACTGACTGGAACCTTTTGTCTATGACAAATTATTGTAAAAATAAAATAATAACCACGATGACACAAGAAAACAAAGTTGATTTGATGATAAAGGTCACAAAGGAGCAAAGATATCGATGAATGCATTATTGACCATGAAGCATATACAAATACTTTGAATGGCAAAGATGACTTTCACCAGGAAACTTGAAACATTATTTAAGTAAACGTTAGGACCGAGGACCTGATCATTGAGTCAAGTAAACAGAAAAAATTCTTTCAAGCCATTAAATAATAGTTAACCAATTAAATCTTAAAGAATTCTTAAAATGATGATATATTTTCCAATCCAAAAACAAGGTTAAAATTTATTCCACATTGAGTAGGCAAACTATAGAAGAAACGTAACTACCCATTACATATAAAAGATGAGAGCAATTCAAGTTCATGCATGACCATCAATCAAAACATCTGAAAAATTAAAAGTTTTCTAAATGACAAAGTTCATACACAAGAGGTCTAAATAGAGGAGCTGTATGTCACCTCAGAGTTGAGCTACCTTAAAAACAAAGAGCAAGTTTCTCATGATCAGTGGTGCCGATAAATTGTACTTTGTATATTAAACTGCTCAATTTATAACTAGACTTCTGATATTTATCTCCATCATTCAGAAACTGGAAACACCATGTCAATCAATAAGACCCTAAGGAAGGAAAAAAAAAAGTACCAATAGTAAATAAAAACAGGAAGCTCATCGATAGAAAAATTGAATTCCTCTCCCCACACGGGATTTCCTGACCCTGGTACCATTGAACTGCACCAACAAGACAAGAAGAAATTATAAAACTGTAGACACAATAAAGTCGCAACTATACAAATATAAATCCAACCAAAACCTTATGAAACGAAAAACAATAAATAGTAAATAACCTTTGCAAAAGCATAAAAGAAGTACCACGTCAAACAATTTGTTGCCATATAAATTTAGGATTTATGGATGGAGTTTCTCTTTATCATTTCATTTAAAAAAAAAAAATCAACTAGCCATTACATTCGTCTGTAAATCTAACCATACAGACTTAATGAAATGGATCTAAATAAATCCTAAAAGCTCAAAGTCAATCTGAAAGATAATAAACAAGTCCATGATACTTAAAAGCGGTATGCCATAATATAAAATCTCCAAGATTGAAAACACTGTTCCATCCATTCAGCTTACAAACTCTATATAGTATCCATATGTCTGAAAACCCATAGCTGTACTCTCAAATAACCTAGATGTGAAGTAATAGTGCCTCATAATTCAGAACCTAAAAACATAAACAAATGATCCCGTGTATGATAGTAAGTTGAAATTAATGGATAATGGTTGCATCAGCATTAGGTGATAAATGATTTAAGGATAATTAAAAATAAACTTAAAAACATTGCTTCCGCCACCATCCAAGAATGATAGCCTGATTATCATATCCATTAAGATCCAATCATGAAGAGCATCCCATAAATCACTCAAAAACCACCATTCATTGAGGTAATTTTTATTTTCAACAACTCGTAGAGGCATTAGAATCAACGAGAGTGATAACACAACTAAGGAAACCAACAAAAGAAACTTCATACCAGCTTTCAATACCCGTCAGAAGAAATCCAGCGAGATGACAATGTAACATAAGATTAAGATACAACATTTATTCGTCAAAGAGTGATGAACAGAAGATCTCAAAAAAAGAAATATGTCCACTATTCTAAATCATTATCCAGAAGTCTAGCAGACATAAGCCTACACCCCCATGACCAATTCCTTGAACTAGTCACAAGAAAAAGGTTATTCAGCAACCAAAAAATTAACAATCCGAAAGAGCAGCAACATGGCTGATTCAATTAAAGTCAAATCCAAATGCAAGCAAGACGGTCTGCATATTCTACTACAAACTAATGAACGGCTAATATTTGCACAATGTCTTCAGAATCCAGTAGGAAGAAAACCATTGCAGCAGGAGTAGTTTTTCAACTCTAAGCGCAACAGCATACTTGGGAGTTAAAAGACTACTGCAAGTATAACAACTTAGCAGAGTCCAGAAATCCAACAGCAATCTCATGAATCATATTGTGAACTGATATTTTGCGGCGCAAAAAGGATCAACATTTCCAGTCAATGAATTGCAGAGCAGCTGAGCTTCAAACTCAGTTTCTTAAATTTACTATCTTCCCTCCATATTATGCTGCAACAAAAGAATATAGGTAAAAAGACAATAAACTCTGGAACTGTGATATGTAAACCAAACATTATAACCGTATGAGAATGAAATGGAGTCTCTTACGGCTTCCAACAGCATCCTTGGATACATTTGTCTCCTTGTAGTCCATAAGCCATAGCTTTTCAACTGAATGAAGAGGTATTATGCATACGTCAAGATAGATTGTCATGACAGTTTTGCAAGGCGGTTTTGCTTCCATTCCTCTGCAAGAGATTCAATGCAGTCAATTTGATATATATATATATATATATATATAAATAGTAGATTAAGTTGTCTTCTTATTCATTTATTGTTTGACTTATATTCCATGGAAGTAAGCAGAAGAACATTGAACCAAAAAAAGAAGAAAGAAACAAATAAATGAAAGAGGAGAGATCCATTACCAAGTTAGCTGTTTAATTCTCTGTTGTATTGATAGAAATTCCCGAACAGATGGAAAAGGAATACAGCAGGCACATTATTAAACCATAAGTCCAAACACTAGAAGGCCAATCATCTTCAAAATCAAATGCTAAACAATGCATATTACTCTCTGAATCCAGTACAAAAGACACCATTTTGAGAGAAGCGCATGTGTATAGAACTCTTGAACACAACAGCAAAGTTGAGAGACTACTTCAAGTATAAGAATGCACAATTCACCAGACAGCTAACAATGCATTCAATTCACCAGCTGGCAGAATAGTCAGGACAACTGCAAAAGCCGATAAAAATTGATAAGAACACAAACTACATCCCACCAAAACTATAACTATTTTAAAAATCATCCATAAACGCCAACAAAGCAATTTGGTAGCCCAAGAATCATTTAAACAGTTCATTAATATTTAATAAATAGGGCTTCATAAATGAAGCAACTATTCAACCTTGATATCTTCTACCCTCTCAAAGAAATGTTAAGAGGATATAAAGATAGCATATACAAATTAAGGAATTAGATTTAGGTTTACCTCAATGTTAATAGTGCAGGAATGTTGCTTAATATTTGTGCCGTATTGCATATAAATCTCAGGAGGACAAGAAATAATAAAAATGGTTTTTTAAGCAAAATGAATGTTTAAATAGTAGCATAACAATAGACAAAGAAAGAAATTTGTGGTATTATTACTTAATGGATGCCATTGTCATCACTGGATTTGTCAAATAGTTCCTTGTACTCCAAACCCTCAGCCTCAGAATAAATGTACAGACACATCTCAATATACAGATTGCAATGTACGGAAATTACCGAATAAAGATTTTAGTTCAAAAGGTTCTTCCTCCATTCCTCTGCAACAGATTGTGTATGGTTTTTCTTCAACTTTTGGATACCGTGTGGTGATTCCTTCGCTCAGGTACCCATTTTTAGCACCCATTTTTAGCAAGATAAAAAATCACAAATCTGAATTTAAAGAAAAATACGCTTCAGATTCCTCTATTGATTCTGAAAATAAATTGAAGCTTCACTAATAAACATATTACATATAGTTGGTGTTTTAACCTGTTCCGCCTTTCAAGACTCAAACTCTTAAGAGAAGGTAATTGATCCAATCGAGGTACATGTCGGCATCGCTTACAAGTAATCATCTTAATTTCAGTAAGATTTGTGAGAGAGGAAAGCCAACTTGAAATCCTCGTGCCCATAAACTCACGTATTTGAAGGCGTTTTAAATTAGGGTGTGGCTGTAGGGATTCTAGCACTTCCTCGTTAACACTGACGTCAACATTCAACGGGCCATCCAAAGGTATACCCCAGTCCAATTTCAGGCACGCGAGATTTTCCTTATCTTTTAAGTTGGCTAATAATGAATTTGAAATGGCATTTCGCAATGGTTTAATTTCTAAGCTTCCACTTAATTTTTTCAACCCATTCAATTCGTCTAGCGCCGCATATTTCCTACTCTCGCTCCCCAATACAAATTTTGGTAACGTTCGCAGATTAGTCAACAGCCTTAGTCCACGTGGTATTCCAATCAGAGACCAACAACCTCTCATCATAAGACATCGAAGGCTCACCATTTTTCTAATGTCCCTTGGTAGATTCTTCAGTGATTCACAAAATTCCAGGTTTAGTATTTGAAGATTTTTTAACCTTGACATGGAATTGGGGAGCTCTTCAATTTGGCGATTGTCGGACAAATCAAGATAGCGTAGATGCTTCAACTTATCGATTGAATCTGGCAACTTCTTTATATTTAGACCATTCAAATCTAACGTACGCAAGCGTATGAAACTTGATAAGATTTTATAAAAATTGGACTCATTCAAAATGTCATTTCTAAGACGAAGGGGCATCAAAAATGTTCTAAAATGATTTTTTTCAAAAAAATCACTAGGAAGTTCACCCAACTCATAATCAAATGAAATGTGACGAGCTTTTAATTGATCATTTTTTGCACCCGACTTTAATAAAATACACTCCCTTCTTGCCACTTCAGTCGCAAGATCATGCATAAGATCATGCATCTTGCATTTGCTCACATCACCTCTTTTATCATACTCTACGTCTTGAAAAAATGACCTTGAAAGTAAATTCATGAAATACGTATACTCATTACCAATTGCTTCTAGACTGTAGTTCATGTCTGATGACTGAATAAATCCTTGTGCCATCCAAAGATCAACCAGATAATCTTTTTCAATTTTATAATCTTTGGGAAACAATGCACAATAGGCAAAGCATTGTTTTAAGTGTGAAGGCAGATTATCATAACTAAGCTTGAGTGTTGGTAAAATATCACCTGCTTCTTGACCCCCTATTTGGGACAACTCATCTTTCTTAAACTTCAACCATCGAGCTTTTGTGTTATTTTGGTAAAGGAGGCGTCCTATTGTCCTTATGGCAAGGGGAACTCCATGACACTTCTTTACAATACACTTTCCTATATTTATTAGATCTAAATCTTTTGGCTCTATTTTACCTTGAAACGCCATTCGAGTAAACAAAGACCAAGATTGGTCTTCATCGAGGCCTTTCAAAACATGATATGGAAGTATGCTAGTGATCTTAGCAACTTCTTCATTACGTGTGGTTATAAGTATCTTACTTCCTTTTATGTCATTCATTAATAACTCTTTCAAATCTAACCATTTGACACGATTGTCGTTCCATATATCGTCCAAAACTAGTAAATATTTTTTTCCACCTATTAATCTACGAAGATTTTCTATTATTTCATCTGCATTAAGTCTTTCAAGGCTTTTTACATCCATATCATTTGAAGACTTTTTGATGTTTTTTATGATGTCTTTTACAATTCTGTACACATCAAAATCATCAGAAATGCAAACCCACATCCTTAACTGAAAATGATTTTTGACATTTTCGTTATTGTATACATATTGAGCCAGAGTAGTTTTTCCTAACCCCCCAATTCCAACAATAGGAATGATCGAGAGAGACTCAACGTGGTTTGTGTCTAATAAACATTGAATAATTATATTTTCATCTTCATCCCTCCCAATAACATGGTCTGCACGTACAAAGAGTGTGTTTGTCGTGTTTTATTCTCAATCGGTCTTTCATTGAGGAGGAGGAACTGCCTATCATTTTTAATAGCTTCCAGTCTCTCCCTAATAGTCTTAATCTCATGAGCCATCTTAAGACTATTTGCAAACTGATTAAATTCGGAGAGCCAGTTGCTTACCTCTTCCTTCCGTAGCTGGATTTCAGTAGCAAAATCATCCATCAAGTCATCAGCATCATAAAGTACCTCCTTAAGCCTCCAAAGCCACACTGTCACCTCATGTTTCTTCCTGCCATGCTGCTCCTCAGCATCAAGAAGTACAGCTCCGATACTGTCACAACCCGCACCCAATGTACTAATATTGCAGCAGATAAGGGCTTGCCAAGGGAACACAGTCGTCGTTATGCCGAAATCCTTCCTCTATCTTTTACTAATCGAATACCTGAGGTACACAACAGACTAGTGAGTATGAAACTCAGTAAGCAGCTAGAATTATAAAACTGGCGTAACACTCAAAATAAAACAATTAATGGCGATAACCATTTCAGAATATGACTACTATTCAATACTTGTTCCATAATCACGGATTACTGTTCATTTCTTGGTATACAAGCGAACAGTGCTTTACTAAGAAAATCAGAACATTGATTTCAGTGTTCAAGGAACGTGCCCCTGTGCGAGGAAACTGGCATGGCAACGCCAAGTTTCTGATTTTCAATCCGTTGCAAAATTCCAGTTTCGCGCTCCTGCGCTAAGGGAGGGCACGCAAACGCCAACTCTCTAATTCTCTCTTACTTGAGTCAGTGCAAATAGCGCTTCAGCACGAAAGGTATGGCGCAGCGATGCCAATTCTCTGCCTATATCTCTTTAGATCCGCTAAAGATGCACTATTGCATCATTTAATAATGCTCCTGCGCCAATCCTGTATCATTGGCCATTTCCTAGACCAATTGCTCTCTTATCCAGTCAAATTCCTAATTCCATAAATACTTGTCTATGGGTAATCAAGTATGGCTTTTTCATGTCAAAGCTTATCACATACACCCATACATACACCCATTTACATACACATGTCTCATTTATAAATAAACTTTCCACAAGTCTATCACATTCCCATGTGCTCCCGTAAACATATAAATCATTCACACATGAGTTGCCATAAACTAGCTACATTGTTCAAATGGATATCCATCTCACATAATTTCGGAAACTTCCACAGTACAGTCACAGATACTTAGGAACAGTGCTCTCTAATCAAGGTAGGACTTTTTGTTTCACAGTCAGTTCCCATATGTAGGCCTACCCATGAATCAGCTCAAGGCTAGTCTGACAATCCGGGTGATACCTACCGAATCTCGTCTAGAGAAACACATGGTCTAGACCTCCCCTCAAGCCATAGGGATACGGAACAGTAAAGATACATTCAGAGGCCTACCAATGAAATAGCTCAAGGCTAGTCTGACAATCCGGGTGATACCGGGCCCATGCTACCGAATCTCATCTAGAGAAACACATGGTCCAGACCTCCCCTCAAGCCATGGGAGTACGTAACAGTACGTATACATTCAGATGCCTACACTTGAAATAGCTCGAGGCTAGTATGACAATCCGGGTGATACCGGGCCCATGCTACCGAATCTCGTCTAGAGAAACACATGGTCCAGACCTCCCCTCAAGCTATGAGAGCCAAATATCCTAAGTTGTGGCATGCCACTCACATATCAGTTTTCACGTTCAATCACATAAGTGAAGCTCTATATTAAGCTTTCACTCACATATCACATTTCACATTTCAGTCACATAAGTGAAGCTCTATATTAAGCTTCTAACCCAATCACAACTTGTGACAATTCATTCACTTTAATGCTAGCATTTAACAGTATCACATTTCACATTCGTCATTCAATATATTCCCATGGGCTTGGCATGTAATTTCAAATTCATAACACATCATACAGTGATGCATGCCTTCACACACAAAAATATTGCCGTTCACTTTCATAATTGAGGTTCTACGTAGGCTTCTCACTAATCACATATACATTCATAAATACAATAAGCCTACATATCTCATAAACATTTATGGATCTGCACAATCCACACATTGGCATCATTTCTACACACATAGAACCCCAATGACATCTTTATTCGTGCCAACACCTTCCGTTACTCTTCGATGTATTTCAATCATATCGTTGCACAACTATTTCCATGTATAACGGATCTCATTCATTTTTCACTCATACATATTTGTGGAACTCTAATACACATGGTATTTCATAGACATTCATTTGTCATTCCATCCACATGAGGAATTTGTATCCTAGAACGTTTGGCATGTATTTTATTCTTCATATACATACATCGTTTCATTGGCAATATTATTCAAGCCATATCACAACAAATTCACATATATGAGGGCACAGTCACATTTCTATATCTCACATACATAGAAGTTACACTAATATGTCAATCACATACACATCAAAGTGTGTGAAATCACACATTTCATAAATCACTATAAACCCCAATCAAATCATTTCCTATATCAAGGTCTATGTATTCATGGCCCCATACACATTCCATCCACACAACTCACATATATTCACAATCACAATCATTAAACACATTTCATTAATAGTTAATGTCTGTTGTGTCCTCAGAAGGGTCTAGCTACTTACCTGATTAGCCTCGCCTCTTAATTTCGTTGTCCTGTATTTCTTGACAAGCGGTTGTTTAAAGTTCATCTCTTCTTCTTCTCCTTCCTCTCTGGTAACCATTGCCATAGTCATGACACACTTATTAGTGTCCATTTAGAAGTTATTAAATCCCTTATAGGTTAACAACAATTCACCCAACCAATAACATCATTTATTAAACTCTATCACACACACATATTGGTTGGATTATTATAATAAGAGGTTATTCATTTCCAATCATCACCAAACTTCATGGAACTCAAATAGACATACATATTATAGTCCATGAATTTTATTGAGTCAAAATAAGGTCATATACCCCTTGAAAATCCTTAATTTCATTCACACAGCAAATCTGTCTGCAGACCTCTCAACTGAACAGTATAACTTTGAAGAATTTTATAAAATTAAACAATTATCAAATGTCTACCAAACTTTCCAGTCCAAAACTAGACACATATAAGAGTCATTCCACCAAAAATAATGATTTTCAAAGGAGTCTAAGGCAGTCAAATAGAATTTATTTCACATACTCTGTTCTGGAACTTAACATTCACAGTTCTTTAAGTACAGATTCAAAAAATCATAATAATTCGTACATAATTCCAAAAATCATGAAAATTTACAGTCTTAACAGAAAACATACCAAAGGGTTTTCATATTAAAAATCACAAAATTTTACAAAGATTTTCCCCCTCAAAAGGAGTTCATTTCTGCTGCCCTGTTTTAAAACAGGAGAATTCTCAATTTCGAACCATAATTTCAAAAATTCATTACAATTCACACACTGCGAATTTTTGAGTGTTTCAAAATTATATAAACTCCTTGAGATGTCTAGTTTATCATATAAAAATTTTAGAGTCAGCAAACAACCATGAAATTTACAATAAATTTTGGACTAACCCCTGTTTAGCAAAGAGGCTCTGCAGGAATTTCACTCATACTTTACTTCTAGCTTCCTAGCATCATCAAATCTTTAAATTCTTCCATAATTCACTCTAATTCATGTTTTTCTAGCCATTTACAGCATAGGCCTAACATGAAATATCACAAACAATAATAAACTATCACTTAATTGCATGGTATGAGTAGATCTAGAGAGAGAGAAATGAATCCTTACATCTTGACCTCTTGTTTCCTTCCTCTCTTCTTGATTCTATGTAAAATTTGAGAGAAAAAGAGGGAGAGAGGTGCTGGACGTTCAAAGAGAAATGGGGAAGAAATATGGCTCTTTCTAGAGCCTAAGGGGGTTTATATGGATAACATAAAGAAAAAAGCACAATTCAACCCCTCATTTCCTTAATTCTTTCAATGACCTCCCCCAATCTTTATTTATTACAATAACACATATACCCAATACATATATATATAGTAACATGAAAAAAAATCATGATCGTTAGTAAACTTTAGGGGCCGTTTGTTATGCAGTTTTCTCCCCATGGGAATGGGAAACTGAATCCCACCCTTTGTTTGGTTGGTCTAGTTCATTTTTCAAACCCAGAAATCTTGATTCCCTTGGTAATCACATTACTGTCAAAATGAGGTAATCTGAAACCCTTTCATCCTTTGAGTTTCAGATTACCAGGAATCTAACTCCCCCTCCACCGATACTGTAGACACAAAAAAAAAAAAACCCTCATCTCTGAAATCAATTTATCACCATCAACAAATCTTTTTTCTCATCTCTCACAAAATTCCATTTCAACGTCAACATGTCAAAATTGAAAACTCAAAATCCATCAAAAATCGAATAAAAAAATATAAATTAAAAAAAGTGAAGGTGAGAATTTATGCAGCCATGATAGATTGTGGTGGTGTTGGCCATGGGTGGCATCGACGGGATTTGTTGGTGGGGCTGTCAAGGATGGCTGTTGTCGACGATGGTAGAGACGAGGTGGCGACGTAATTAGGTAGGGAAGAAAAAAGAGAAAACAGAGGAGAGGAGGAGGAGGAAGAAGAAGAAGAAGAAGAGAGGGAAGAAAAGGGGAGAAAGGAGCTTTGACTAGAAAGTGATAAGGTGGTGACGTGATTAGGCAGGGAAGAAAAAAGAGAAAACAGAGGAGAGGAGGAAGAAGAAGAAGAAGAGAGGGAAGAAAAGGGGAAAAATAAGCTTTGACCGGAAAGTGACGAGGTGGGGAAGAAAAGAGTGAAAAAAAGTTTTTAATTTTTTAATTTATAATTTATATTAGTTAATAAGTTAATTATAAATTTATTAACATATTAAAAAAATTAAATGTAATTTGTTTATTATAATTTACAATGAATTCATAATAAATTAATGCAAAAATTTTCAAAATTAGTACATTAAAAAAATTAAAAATAATTTTGTATTAAATTATGTTATTTTATATTATAATATCAAAATAAAATAAATATTTTTAAAATATTAAAAAAATTAATTATAAAATTTATTAATATATTATAAATAAAATTATCACATTCATATTCCTGTGTATAACCAAACACAGTCATCTGATTCCCGTAGTAATCAAAGAAAAGATTCCTATAAGCAACCAAACACAATAATATTAGTTTTCCAGGTATCAGATTTCCATAATCACTTTCCCAGTATTCTGAATCCCATTCCTATAAAATTAAACCCCCATACCAAACGCCTCCTTGGGGTGTTACAGATACTGTCCATGGTCTCCTCAAGCCCCCTAATCTCAGCTCCAACTTTAGAGGCCATAACGATTTCGTTGAACACCCCGGATCCCAACCATTCAATGAGTCTTGCAGCAATGTCGGACACAATTGCTTCAGCCATTTGGTTTCGGTTGCAAAACTTGCAGGAAATCTAATGAAATTGTCGTACGTCGAATGAGAGAATTGAATTGCAGATAATTAAGAAGAATGTGAGAGTAGTTTGATTGAAGCGTTGAGCTATTTATAAAGATTTATAATTGTAATATAATCTAAATTAATTAGTAATTAATTAATTATTATCTCTTCTTGGCCACGTGAATTGATCGAAAATTCCACCACAGGTCCACATCTTAATTAAACAAACAAGTAGGTGGGAGACATCGAGGAGGCGCTCGGTCAATGATGGAGACACCAAGGGACCCCTTACTTGACTTGACTCTCTAAGGCATCCTTCACCAGTAGTGAAATAATATTTAGGATTTATTAATATATAAAAATATATAAGAAAATTTATAAAATGGTAATGTGTTAAAATCTTAATGAAGTTTTTGTTTTAGAGGCATATTTTAATGGGTTAAAAAGAAAGAAACCATATCATTTCAAATCAGAGTTTAGTAAAAGAAAATAACCCTTATGCCTTACTTGACAATAGAATATTATATTGTTAAAGATAATAATCACAAGAGATTATGTTAAAAATTGCAATAAAACCAAACAGAGCTTATTTTTGTTGCTTGTTAGAAAAAAAGGAAATAGGCAAACTACTTCTTATTTATTTTTTACATAATTGATATCATGTTGTTTTACTTTTATTTTCCAAGTGATTTGCTTTTTCTGGTAGTTGAAGTGATAATGTTGCGCATTTTCTTTTGTCATTTTCGTCTTTTTACTGTAACTATTAATCGCGTTACAGAAAAAGTGACTCAAATTTCTTTGAATGCATTATTAAAGTTTGGACACGCCTCTTGCTTTTTGATACTATCTTCAATGACTTTGATTTGATTGCTTGCCACAACTCACAAGTCTTTGATTGCTTTTTGATACTATCTAATGACAAATTGTTAGGACGCAAGTTTAATTTATTTTTAATCGTCTGCTAGAGTGCGAGCTGCTCGCATGTATGAATTATATAAAAATGCCTAGATTAGATTATTACATTAAAAATTAAGATTATTATTTATTTTTATTTTTTCAACTACACATTAAAAAAGATTAAGATCATATTATAGTTAAAGATAATCGCATAAAATCAAGATCTAAAAAAACTAAGACTAGAATCTTTTAAGGTTTTTTTTCCTTAGTTAGAAATTTTACTAGAAATTTTATATTGTTACTTATTTATGAGTTATTTATTATAAATTTTCTTTTCCTTTTTATATATATTCTTCTTTTGCAATTTCTAAAATCTAGATATTGATTTTCAAAATATTTTTATTGTTTTTGTTTTTTCATTATAAATAGTAATGATTGTTTCATAGTTTTTCTAATTAAAATATTGGTCAATTTTATATCATCAAAAAATAGTTTATTTTGGCCCCACCTAAATTCAAAAGGCTCTAGATTTCTATATCAGTTTCCCCAAAGTAATTGATCTAGTCATCAAGCCCATTAATTAAGGATAATTTTCTGAAGAAAAATAAGTATTATACATTTAAAGTTTTTATCTAGTGAACGTGAGAAGATGATTGAATTGATTGATTATCCTTATATCTTAACAAAATATTATTTAGAGATGTTTCTTGCTTTTCTTTTTTACTTTACTTCGTTATTGCATCTTAACCAGCAAGCAATCTATTGACACCAAGATCACCATAAAATATATATGTGTGTGTGTGTTTATCATGTTTGAACTTCGAGGAAGTTGATTTCTATCCCAGTCTCTGCGTTTCTTTTTCTAAAAGAACGTGTGTGGCCTTCCGCTTTGACCTGACTTTATAACACATCCTTCACCAGCAGTGAAATAATGTTTAAGATTTATTAATATATAAGAAAATATCTTCTTTATCACGTTCATGAAGGAGGTTATTGCCGTTAACTTCTATATCCTTCACGTTACGTACGCCCACGATAATTTATAACAATTGTAATGTGTTAAAATTTTAGTGGAGTTTCTTTTTTAGAGGCATACTTTAATGGGTTAAAAAGAAAGACACCATATCAATCTCAAATCAAAGTTTAGTAAAAGAAAATAACCTTTATGCATTGCTTCACAATAGAGTAATATATTGTTAAAGATAATAATCACAAGAGATTGTGTTAAAAATTGCAATAACACCAAACAGAGCTTATTTTTCTTGCTTGTGAGAAAATGGAAAAAATGAGGCAAACGACTTCTTATTTATTTCTTACATAATTGATATCGTGTTGCTTTACTTCCATTTTCCAAGTGATTTGCTTTTCCCGGTAGGTGAAGTGATAATGTTACACGTTTTCTTTTGTCCTTTTTGTCTTTCTACCATAACCATTAGCCGCGTTATAGAAAATTGATTCAAATTTCTTTCAATGCATTATTACAGTTTGGACACGCCTCTTGCTCTTTGATATTATCTTCGATGACTTCGATTTGATTGCTTGCTACAAGTCTCTGGTGATAAGATATACATGAAGATTCCTAGTAGTTTCATGGTAATGACTTTGAGCTGCTTTTTTGCTTTTTCTCTCGTTCTCCAAGTTTACGCATTTTTGTGCATTCTACCTACTTTATTTATATTCCTGAAGGCTTCCGTAGAATAAACCTGTAATAGCTAATCAAAGTCTACCACACTGCCTCTTCAAACTTATAAGTTATGGGAAAATTTTCATTTTGGTACCAAAGTTTACTTTGATGTAAACTTGGGACCAAAGTTTATCTGGGACCTCTATGTTTAACTCCCTAATACATTAAAGGACCAATGCATAGCTGGGTGCTTAAGCTTATTATTGGATTTGGCAACGTGTTGAAATTTTATCCAGCCAAACCTTATCTATTGAATTGACAACTTGTTACATTTGATCGAACCAAATCTTCTCTGTTCAATTTGAAAACTTGTTAGCAACATTTGAGCCAATCAAATTTAATGTATATAAGCGTATGAAATTTGATAAGATTTTATTAATTTTAGACTTGCGTAAAACTTTATTATCATATAAATCACGAATTGGTAGGACAAAAGTTGTTATATGATTTTTTCCTTTTTTTTAAAGGAAAAGTCATTGAACTTTTCATGAAAAATCCAATCTACAATAAAATGAAATGTAAGGTATTTATAAATCTCATTTTTTAACATTTCTTTCTTCTAATAAATAAATAAGCTCTCTCACTATCTTTTTATTTTCGGCATCCATGTTTATTTCTTTTCAGAACAGTATCAAAAAGATAATGTAACTTTAAAAAAACATCTAAATTTATAGTTATTTATTCACGATCATCGATAAGGCTCACATGGTTTCACTTAATTATTCTCAAGAGTCAATTAGTTGAAGGTGATCAACGTGATTCCACTATATAAACTTTACATTCACATGTGCACACCATTAATTAATAATTAGTAATTAGAACGTTGTTTGTGAATGCGTTGCAGTTGACGCCATTGACAATGGTAGGTCCTTTTAATTTCTTCTATCAGTAAATAACAAATTTCTGTACTAACATACATTTGCTATGATGAGATCAATAACAATATTATATGATGAGCTCATGCATGATGCATGAGCCTTCCAGAATCCCTCCCATGTGATTAAATTAATAGTCAAATTAGTTAGGCACCTCCCATATTGTATGTCAAAGTTAGGCGGCCTAACTTGGTTGAATTTTCATGCAGAATTTTCCTATAAATATGGGACGAATTCTGCCTTGATTATGCATCAGTGAGATTCCAGAGAGAGTCCAGGTTCCAGAACCAGAGAGTTCTGAGCGTGAGAGAGAGCCAGGAGAGCTCCAGGATTAGTTTAGGGGAGTTTTTGTGTAATTCTTGTACATTAATTTTATCTGTTAATACAAGTCATTTTTCTCCCAAATTCTGTTCTGAGTTTGCATTGCATCCCCAACAAGTGGTATCAGAGCCTCGTTGAGCTCCTGGAACGTCAGAACAGAGAGAAAAAAATTCAGAGAAAATTCGTCCCCTATTTCTGAAAAATTTCGAATTTTCGAAAAGTCATCGAATTCCGAATTTAAAGTGTTCTGTGTGTTCGTGACGTCGTGTTGATCATTCTGTAATTTTTCGGCGACCGAACCGACGTCCAGAGAAGCCGCACGCGCCTACGACCTGCACTACGAGTGGGATTCACTCGCTTCACACGCTGCACGCGCGTCTCAGGGAATAAGACGACCCACGTCATCGCCACGTCAGCCAACACGTCAGCGCACTTTTGCCACGTCAGCACAGCTACGTCAGCACAACCACGTCAGCAAGTCCACGTCATCTACCACGAGTCGACACGTCAGAGACACGTCATCAAGGTGGACCCCATCTACCACATCATCAGGAAAATTTCATTTTGGCCCCTGTATTTATAGGTACTTTCATTTTGACCCCTGAATTTTTGAAATTTACATTTCAGTCCTTAGAAAATATCAGTTTGTCCCCTGTAGTTCTGGTGAATTTTTACCCCCCTTAGTTTCTGAAATTTCAGTTTAGCCCTTAAGGTTTCCAAGCTTAGTATTTATTATATAAAAAGAATTTTTGAGCCCCAGAAGAGGCTATTCCACCTAATTTGACTGTTCCGGACGTAACGGTGGGCTCGGATTTTTGAAATTCAATTTCCATTTTAGTGATTTAATTATTCTAAAATGGAAGAATCATCCGGAGCTATGATAAAATTGACTGCTACCAATTACACACTATGGAGGCCCAGGATGGAGGATCTCCTTAGTTGTAAGAATCTATATGACCCTATAGAATTTGAAGGGCAGAGACCTGAGACAGAAAAAGAGGCAGAGTGGAAGAAAATTAACAAAAAATGCATCGGTCAGATCAGACAATGGATCGATCATAGTGTCTTCCACCATGTAGCCAAAGAAACAGATGCATATACTCTATGGAAAAAATTAGAGAGTATGTATCAAGCCAAGTCAGCACGGAACAAAGCCATCCTGATGAGACTGCTTGTGAACTTGAAGTTGCGGAGCGGAACTCCTGTAGCAGAACATACAAGTGAGTTCCAAAACTTGGTGAAGCAGTTGACAGCAGTCGAGTTACAGCTTGGAGACGAGGAACAAGCACTTCTACTTCTCAGTTCCCTTCCAGATTCATGGGAGACACTAGTGGTCTCCATCAGTAATTCAGCACCCGGAGGCAAACTTACCTTGTCAATGGTTAAGGATGCCTTGATGAACGAGGAGGCGAGAAGAAAAGATACAGGCGCCAATCAAGATGAAGCCTACATCATGGAGAATCGAGGAAGACAGTCTCGAGGTGAAGACTGGAGAAGAGGTAGAAGAAAAAGCAGAGGCAGATCGACAAACAGAAGGGGCAGGTCAACAGATGGGCGGAGACCCACCTACAAATGCTATCACTGTGGCAAAGAGGGTCACATGAAGAAAAATTGTCGCAGTCTTCAGAAGCAGAACCAGGAGAGTTCACAAGCACAAAGTAGCGACTAACCACGAGTTATATTTGTAGAAGATGTGACCATCTGTGCAGAAGAGACGTGCTTCCACACAGCAGACCAAGGAGTAGAATGGGTAATTGATACAGCAGCTTCCTGTCACGTCACTCCTTGTAGAGATATCTTCACCACGTACAAAGCAGGAGACTTTGGGATAGTGAAGATGGGAAACAACAGCACCGCCAAAATCATGAGAATTGGTGATATTCAATTCCAAATGAACGTCGGATGCAAAATAACTTTGAAGGACGTTCGTCATGTGCCAGATCTTCGACTCAACTTGCTCTCGGTAAAAGCCTTTGATCACCAAGGCTATGAGAGCTGCTTTACTAATGGTACATGGAAGATGTTGAAAGGGGTCATGGTGGTAACTCGAGGTAAATTATGTGACAATCTTTACAGGACTCATGTAAAGATAAACGGAGAGAGCCTTCATGTAGCAGAGCACATGGTACCTCTAGATTTATGGTATAAAAGGCTCGGTCACATGGGTGAGAAGGGTTTATCAACCCTTCAGAAAAAGAAGCTGATCATTGTTTCCAAGGATGCAGCGTCTCATCCTTGCGACTATTGTCTGTATGGGAAACAACGGAGGGTGTCATTCAGCTCCTCATCAGTTAAGAAATCAAAGTTATTAGAGCTAGTACACAGTGATGTATGCGGACCTCTCGAAGTGGAAAGTCTAGGCGGTAAAAGGTATTTCTTGACCTTTATTGACGATGCATCTCGGAAAGTGTGGGTGTATTTCCTCAGGACGAAGGATGAAGTTCTGGAGAAGTTCAAGGAGTTTCACGCCATGGTAGAACGTGAAACGGGTAAAAAATTAAAATGCCTTCGATCAGATAACGGAGGCGAGTATACCTCCAGAGAGTTCAATGCCTACTGTCGAAGATATGGCATTCGACATGAAAGAACAGTCCCACGCACACCACAACACAATGGAGTGGCCGAGAGGATAAATTGAACCATCATGGAACGAGTCAGAAGCATGCTCAGATTGGCTAAGTTACCCAAGCCATTCTGGGGGGAGGCAGTTCGTACCGCCTGTTATTTAATCAACAGAGCACCATCGGCACCACTAAACTTCGAGATTTCAGAAAAGGTATGGTCAAATAAAAAGCCCTTCTATAATCATTTAAAAGTGTTTGGTTGTTTAGCCTTCGTACATGTATCCAAGGAGCTCAGACAGAAGCTCGATGCAAGAACTGTTCCATGTATCTTCATCGGTTATGGAGATGAAGAATTCGGATACAGATTATGGGATCCCAAAGAAAAGAAAGTCATCCGGAGTAGAGATGTCGTATTTCATGAAGATCAAACATATGAAGACGTTGAAAAGACAACAATATCTAAAAATCCCACTAGCAGTGCCCCAGATATTGTTACAGATTCAACACCAAATGCCACAAGAAATGATGAAGTACCAGAAGAAGTTCCAGAAGCAGATCAGGAGGAGGAAAATGAAGAAATTGCTGAGCCGGGGGAGCCACAATCACCTATAGAAGCTGCTGTACCTCCTGAAAATGAAGAACCTCAGCTACGATGATCTGAGCGAGGTCGGATTCCGTCGAGGAGATATCCGGAATCAGAGTACACACTGCTTACTGATGAGGGGGAGCCAGAAAGCTTTCATGAAGCTTTATCTCATCCAGACAAAGAACGATGGCTGCATGCAATGCGAGATGAGATGAATTCTCTTGAGAAGAACAAAACTTATGAACTGGTCGAGCTCCCAACGGAAAGAAGGCACTGAAGAACAAGTGGGTATTCAAGCTCAAGAAAGATGGAACAGGGAAGGTGATGAAACATAAAGCCCGATTGGTGGTAAAAGGATTCCTTCAGAAGAAAGGAATTGACTTTGACGAGATCTTTTCACCGGTAGTAAAAATGTCCTCAATCCGCGTCATCCTCGGATTAACAGCAAGTCTTGATTTGGAGCTTGAACAGATGGATGTGAAGACAGCATTTCTTCATGGAGACTTGCATGAAGAAATCTACATGGAGCAGCCAGAAGGGTTCGAGGTTCAAGAAAAAGAACACCTCGTGTGCAAGCTCAAAAAGAGCTTGTATGGCCTCAAACAAGCACCAAGGCAATGGTACAAGAAGTTTGACTCTTTCATGGTGAGTCATGGGTACAAAAGAACCGCTGCAGACCAGTGTGTTTACTTTCAGAAACTTCCAAATGGAGACTTTGTTGCACTCATGCTATATGTGGACGACATGCTGATCGTCGGAAAGGACGCAACAAAAATAAAGCAGCTGAAGAAGGAACTTTCAAAAACCTTCGATATGAAGGACTTGGGACCAGCTCAGCAAATCTTGGGGATGCACATTCGTCGAGACAGAAGACAAAAGAAATTATGGCTGTCTCAAGAAAAATATGTTGAACGTGTGATCCAAAGGTTCAACATGGATAGTGCTAAGCTAGTTAGTGTACCACTGGCTAATCACTTCAAGCTGAGCAAGAGATCATGTCCCTCATCCAAGAAAGAGATAGAGGACATGGCGTCGGTGCCCTATTCTTCTGCTGTAGGAAGTTTGATGTATGCCATGGTGTGTACAAGGCCAGATATTGCTCATGCTGTAGGAGTCGTGAGCAGATTTCTTTCCAATCCAGGGAAAGAACATTGGGAGGCAGTCAAGTGGATTCTCAGATACCTAAAAGGTACCTCGAAGATATGCTTATGTTACGGGGGAGCTGATCCAATCTTGGAAGGCTATACAGATTCAAATATGGCCGGAGATCCTGACAGTAGGAAATCTACATCAGGTTTTGTTTACACTTTTGCAGGGGTAGTTGTATCATGGCAGTCAAGACTACAAAAGTGTGTTGCGCTATCCACGACAGAGGCAGAATACATTGCCGCAGCGGAAGCTGGAAAGGAAATGTTGTGGTTGAAGCGGTTTCTCCAAGAACTTGGGATCGAGCAAAAGGAGTACAAAGTACACTGTGACAGTCAAAGTGCTCTGGATTTGAGCAAGAATTCAGTGTACCATTCTCGAACGAAGCATATCGACATTCGCTATCATTGGATACGCGAGGTGATGGACAAGCAACTGTTGAAACTAGTGAAGATCCATACTAAAGAGAATCCAGCCGACATGTTAACAAAAGTGGTCACCAGAGACAAGCTAGAACTATGCAGAGACATAGTTGGATTAGAAGCTGTCTAACTACTTTTGTTATTTCTCCCTTTCACATGGGATGGAGGGGGAGAATTGATGAGCTCATGCACCTTCCAGAATCCCTCCCATGTGATTAAATTAATAGTCAAATTAGTTAGGCACCTCCCATATTGTATGTCAAAGTTAGGTGGCCTAACTTGGTTGAATTTTCATGCAGAATTTCCCTATAAATATGGGACGAATTCTGCCTTGATTATGCATCAGTGAGATTCCAGAGAGAGTCCAGGTTCCAGAACCAGAGAGTTCTGAGAGTGAGAGAGAGCCAGGAGAGCTCCAGGATTAGTTTAGGGGAGTTTTTGTGTAATTCTTGTACATTAATTTTCTCTGTTAATACAAGTCATTTTTCTCCCAAATTCTGTTCTGAGTTTGCATTGCATCCCCAACATTATATAGGATAGAAAGTTCGGGTATTATCTTGATTATGATTAAGTATATTTTAATAAACGTTTTCAATCAACAAATGTGAATCTCACTAATTAAGCCAAATAATATTTGTTATTTTTTAATTTCTTATAGATTCAATATGAATTTACAACTTATATATATTCATTTACAATTTTTATTCAATTTTAAAAACTAATGCACAATATATTCGATATACCGTAACAAACTCTTAAGGTGTATATCTGTAGAAAAAAATCTTTTATTCATTTTATTCAATAATCTGGTGCTTGAATAAGACATTAAGTAGGTGTTCGGTCAGTGATGGAGCCACCAAGGGACTAGTGGTTGCCCCCACTTAATTTGAAAAATTCCACCATGTTTAACACCCCGGATCCCAACCCTTCAATGAGTCTTGCAGCAATGTCAGACAGAATTGCTTCAGCCATTTGGTTTCGGTTGCAAAACTTGCAGGAAAACTAATGAAATTGTTGTACTTCGAATGAGAGAATTGAAATGCAGAAAATTAAGAAGAATGTGAGAGTAGTTTGATTGATGCGTTGAGCTGTTTATAAAGATTTAATTGTAATCTAGTCCAAATTAACTAGTAAATTGTTTAATGATTATCTTTTCTTGACCACACTTCATTAAACAAATAAATAGGACTGACGGGAGACACGCACATGTTTAGACATCCAAAGAGAAATTTTTTATCGTTGGATTTGGTAACATATTGACAGTACTTGAGTAGACGAGAGGAACTAGAAGGGTTTGATCTGATCTTCATAATCATCCATAAGCCGCACATGGTTTCAATTAATTAAAGGAGAAGTGTTTCTGATTTATCATGGTTTCAATTTTTCATTGCATGTGCAACCCATACCCGTTAATTAATAATCAGATGAATTTTACTACTAATTCTACGAACTTTCTGCCAAAAGTTACGATGTAATATAATGTGATTAATTAAGATATATAATTTAATAACATACAATAATCTCATTACAATCAGTTTGAAAGGAAATCTTTAGAAGAGTTTTTTACCATTTGATATCAAAATTAAACATTAGCAAATTAATCTTTAGTTACAAGTCCGCCCTAATTTCCGTAGTGGCCTTTGATTGATATTTTTACTGAACAAGTCCACATATCTTAAATTTCATCCCACCTGAGATAAAGTAAAAAATAAATAAATAAAGAAATAAATAAGGTTAGATACGCGAGTAATAATTAATCCCACTTGCCAATTTGATTGATATTTTTACTGAGGTGAAATTTACCAAGGTTGGATCGAACAGCGTCCATGTAAGTATAATTTCTCTTGCCAGTGTCAGGGTTCCCAGAGCGGTAACAAGCAGCAAGAAGAGTAGAAGTGTAGCAAGTAACAAACGAGAACAAAAACATGACAGTTGGTCCGGCAATCCATCCAAGCTGAGCGGTGGCCCAAGCCAAGGACAGAACTCCAGACCCTATCACAGTGTTATTATGTGAGCACTTGCAGTCCAGACAGTCCCTGGTCAAAAAACAAACGCGGAAGGAGTTGGTAACAAATACGTAAATTTAAACTAAGGTGATGTGTCTGCTAACTGAAAGCAGAACTGAAACTAATCACTTTTTGGCTTTGCAAAAGTTTACCTGTACGCTTGAGGCGGTCATCGTCATCGAAGCACTTGGAACCGTCTTGTGGCACATCGATGGAAAGATCGAAAACTTGGTCGTGAGGAAGGTGATTCTTGTTGGTAGTGCTCTCACCCATCTTGGTTTCAAAATTAGTATAAACCTCTAGTCTCATTACATCTATTTAATATTAAAGCATGCATCAACGGTGACTCCTTTTTGACAATGACCATTAACTAAGAACAACAAATTTATTAATTTAGACCATATAGAATCGACTCAGTTTCAGAAGAAGCCACAACATCAAAAGATATTCAATACATTGGCCGGCCGCATCCCTGCCTTGACGTCTTGTATTTACTTTCTTATTTGATTAATGGTGTCTCGTTACAATTTTCAGCATCACATTATCTTAATGTATAGTTAATGTCTATATAAAAATATAGATTACTTGGTGCATCCAATCAAGCACTCGGCAACTTCTATGCATACCCAGCAAAATTTCGTTAAAAAAAATATATAAAATTTTCATATTACTCATAGTTGACTATTAAAAAATTCAAAATTTTAAAATAAAATCTAAAATTTGTTAATAGTCTTCCATCAACCACTTTTCCAAAAATCTTTAAAAAAAAATTACTACCACAATAACATAAACTCAAATAAACTTTTCATTAAGGAAATTAACAAAAATAGCAATTTTTTGACATTTCTTTCTTCTAATAAATAAGCTCTCGCACGATCTTTTTATTTTGGGCATATATGTTTGTTTCTTTTCCAGAACAATAACAAAAAATATAATGACTGAAGTTTTGTGATGGTTTTTGAAAAAGGGGGAGAGCGCATGATGTTTCATAATAAACTGGGGGGTTCAGTAAAAATTCCCCAAAATATAATGTAACACTTTAAAAAGGCATCAAAATTTATAGTTATTTATTCACAATCATTGATAAGGCTCACATGGTTTCAGTTAATTATTTCGAGGAGTCAGTTAATTAAAGGAGAAAATGTTTCCAATATATCAAGCACACCATTAATTAATAATTAATAATTAGGAACGTTGTGAGTGAATGCATTGCATTTGATTTCATTAACAATGGTAGGCTCTTTTAATTTCTTCTATCAGTAAATACCAAATTTCTGTACAAACATATATTTTCTATGATGAGATCAATTACAATATTATTTAGGATAGAAACAGTGATATTATGGTAATTGTGATTAAGTCTATTTTAACATACGTCTTCGAATAACAAATGTTAACCTCACTAATTAAGTCTAATAATTTTTGTTATTTCTCACATGTTTTTTATTAATAATTTTTCTATTCTCCTAACTTGCCACCCACCGATGATAGTAACAACCCAACCACTATTGGCTTTTTATTAGCCATTCAAACTTAGTATAACCTCTAGTCTCATTACAACTATTTAATATTAAAGCATGCATCAACGGTGACTCCTTTCTGACAATGACCATTAACTAAGAACAACAAATTTATTAATTTAGACTATATGGAATCAACCCAGTTTCAGAAGAAACCACAACATCAAAAGATATTCAATACATTGGCCGGCGGCATCCCTATCTTGACGTCTTGTATTTACCTTCTTATTTGATTAATGGTATCTCATTACAATTTTCATCATCATATTATCTTAATATATAGTTAATGTCTAGGAAAATGTCTACATAAAAATATAGATCAAAGAAAAGACATGTTGCATCCGATCAAGCACTCGGCAACTTCTATGCATACCCGTTAAAATTCTGTTAAAAAAATATATAAAATTCCCATATTGTTCATAGTTGACTATTAAAAAATTCATAATTTTAAATAAAAACAAAAAAATAAAAATAAAACTTAAAATTTGTTATTAGTCTTCCATCAACCACTTTTCCAAAAATCTTTAAAAAAATTACTACCACAATAACATAAACTCAAATAAACTTTTCATTATGAAAATTTACAAAAATAAACATTTTTTGACATTTCTTTCTTCCAATAAATAAGCTTTCTCAATATCTTTTTATTTTTGGCATCGATGTTTGTTTCTTTTTCGGAACAATAACAAAAATATAACGACTGAGGTTCTATGATGGTTTTGACAAAAAGGGGAGAGCACATGATGTTTCGTAATAAACGGAAGGTTTTAGTAGAAATTCCTCAAAATATAATGTAACACTTTAAAAAAGCATCTAAATTTATAGTTATTTATTCACAATCATCTATCAGACTTACATGGTTTCGCTTAATTATTCCGAGGAGTTACTTAATTAAAGGAGAAAGTGTGTCCAACATATCATCTATACATTTACATGTGCACACCATTAGTTAATAATTAGAAATTAGGAACGTCGTGTGTCGATGCATTGCAGTTGATGCCATTGACAATGGTAGGTCCATTTAATTTCTTGTATGCTATGATGAGATCAATTACAAAATTATTTAGGATGGAAACTGGAGATATTATTGTAATTGTGATTAAGTGTATTTTAATATATATTTTCGATCAACAAATGCTAGCCTCAGTAATTAAGCCTAATAATTTTTTGCTATTTTTCAGTTTCTTCTTGTGATAGTCGACTGAATATGAATTAAAAGTAAATCATTACTGTATTTATGATCTAAGAAAAAGTTAAAAAAAAAAATTAGTTGGAGTTACCATCCCTTTGTCGTTTATATTTAATTGAAGATGACCGCAACTTGGAAACTAAAGTAGAGCTTGCTCGACACTTTGCTCTATACAATAGGAGTTTATTACTAGATGACTAAATAAGTGTCTCGCTAAGAGGTCATACTAAGGTACATCCGATGTAACGATACAAAATATAATTTTTATATACTCATTTACCACTTTCATAAATTGATTTATAAGTTTTATACAATTTTGAAGATTGATATATTGGCATTTCAGATGTACCGTAGCAAAACTCCTAAAATTTATAACTGTAGAAACAAATCTTTCATTCATTTCATCTGATAATTTGATACTTAAATAAGACATAAAGGGGGTGTTCGGTATAAGAACAGTGGCTGCCCCCGCAGAATTTGCAAAATTCCATTAGTTCTAACACAACAAAACCCTTTAATCTTTTGGAAATAAATGGAAATAAAAATAACTTAAATAAGCTTTGTCTATCTGAACAAGTTTATGGTAATGGTAAAAATTAGAATATTAGCCGTGGCTTCAGTGGTAGTAAATTGATGCATATTGATGAAAATTCTTAGATGATCCTGTTCTTCATATCCCTTACCTTCTTTATCCCTTCGGATTCTAATTGCCTCATTCCAACTCTTCAAAGATTGCATAATTTTTTTCAAGATATGTGTTTGCTTGGTTCATGAATTGGCTTCTGGTATTGGGCCCTGAGTATCCAAGTTTGCCTGTTGCAGGAGTGCAGCTTATGCTCGGCAGGTAGCACAGAGGAAGCGGAAGGCTGACCAGCAAGAACCGTTAGGAAATGAACCTACCAAGTCACTTACAAGTGCTGAGTTGCCATCTGATGACCCGGAGATGAACACGCACATGAAGTCTGATGTTTCCGCTTCAAAGAAGGAAAAACATGAGTTATCTTCATTGGTTAGATCACTCAAGATGAAATCTAAGCAAGTTCAATTGCCCTCCAGTGGTAAGACCATGTCGAAGAAAGATGATGGATCGCAGTCCGAGAAAAATGAAATTTCAACCTTGGTTAAACCTGTAAAGAAGAAGAACAAAGTTAAAACACAAATGAAATAATAAGGACAAGAAGTTCTGTTTCCATCAATCTTCAGTGTGGAAATGAGACCCCGGGGGCTTATTAGATTAACTTCAACTTCACAATGTTCAGGTTTTTTTCATCCTTTTAAGCAGTTTAATCTGCCAAGTAGCAAGAGAAAAAAAAAAATCAACTTTGGAACAAAATGTGGTTATTTATCTTAATCACAAGATGAGAGTTACTTAACAGAATGATAATAGAAGCTGAAAATTTTACGGATGGGCTTGTACCTTCTTACTCTCACGTTTTGTTCTCTTTTCATTTGCTTTTGTTTCACGAATTTAATGGAGTTGACAGTTTCTGCTTTCTATATGGTTACCATTTTGTAGGGCAAAAACTTGCTTCAACACAGCTTCTTTCATGGTGAGTTCCATCTCAGTTTTTAGTTATTTTTAGCATTTTATAATTACATATTAAGTAGATCATAATGAATGGTAATATACAGCCGTACCATTTGAAGAAATGTTTCATATCAATAGACAATTATGATTTTTAAAATAATAATATAAATTATTTATCAATTAAAACAAACTCCTATCCTTTAAGGTAATGTATTTTATTAGCTGAAACTTCATTTAACGTAATAAACAGAGATATATATTTAGACTACTTACACTTATGAGAAAAACATATGAATCATTTACCATTTTTTGCTTGAAAAATGACATGAATAATTGGAAGCATGTTTCCTTCTCTTTTTTTTTTTTTTTTTCCGATTAATACCATTTTTTTGGAGTAGGGGTTGTAGATAATATGTCTTTATTATGAACGAAGGCTAGGAAGTTCGAATTTTAGGTTATTGAACATTTGCCATTTTGTCTTTTGCGCACTTGCCTTGGATTTTCTATTTTCTATTTCAGATTCCTGATAAGCTCTGTTCTGTTCATGAATTACACTTTGATATTTGTTTCTTCTAAGCTATTTCATACAAACTCGTTGAAAAAACTTTAAAAATCTCACCACCCATTAATTAAGATTTTATAATTAATCAGTCATTACAAGAAGTTCTGCCAAAAAGCTGAAGAGCTTGACATTAGAATTTGAATTTAAACGAATAAAAACTACTGCTTCTCTTGTTTGATGACAAGATCAATCATTCTGAGGTGTCACCAGATATATGTAACTGGACTCCATGAACACCAATATTACCGCAAACTCTCAATTTCATAAAATTCATTAGACAGCAAAGCGGGAGAAAACAAAACGTAAAATCCTAATTTGAGCAACATTGAGGTGAGTCTTGGGCAAGAAAATGTTGTTAATTTAAAAGAGAATTTGAGTCTTGGGCAAGAAAAGGCCTCTGATTTGGAAGAGAATGCGAGTGAAGGTTAGGAAAATGTTGTTGATTTGCAAGAGAATGCGAGTCTTGTGCAACAAAATGTTGTTACTTTGCAGTAGAATGCAAGTCTTCTGCAAGACAATGATGTTACTCAAGTTGAAATCATAATTTGACTCGCTATACAAGACACAAAACTCACTGGAACCTTCAGTCTATGACAGATTATTATAAAAATAAAATAATAACCACGATGACACAAGAAAACAAAGATGATTTGATCATAAAGGTCACAAGGGAACAAAGATATTGATGAATGCATTATTGACCACGAAGCATATACAAATACTTTGAATGGAAAAAGATAACTTTCACCAGGAAACTTGAAACATTATTTAAGCAAAGGTTGGGACCGAGGACCTGATCATTGAGTTAGGTAAATAGAACAAATTTTTTCCCATTAAATAACAGTTAACCAATTAAAGAAATCTCAAAATGATGATATATTTTCCAATCCAAAAACAAGGTTAAAATTTATTCCACATTGAGTAGGCAAACTATAAAAGAAACGTAACTGCCCATTACATATAAAAGATGAGAGCAATTCAACTTCATGCATGACCATCAATCAAAACATCTAAAATATTAAAAGTTTTCTAAATGACAAAGTTCATACACAAGAGGTCTAAATAGAGGAGCTGTCTGTCAGCTGAGAGTTAAGCTACCTTAAAAAAAAAGAGCAAATTTTCATAGTCAGTCGTGCTGATAAATTGTACTCTGTATATTAAACTGTTCATTTTATAACTAGACTTATGATATTTATCTCCATCATTCAGCAAGTGGAAACACCATGTCAATCAATAAGACCCTAAGGAAGGAAAAAAAAAAAAGTAGCAATAGTAAATAAAAACAGGAACCTCAACAGGAAGCTCCTCGACAGAAAAATTGAATTCGTCTCCCCACATGGGATTTCTTGACCCTGGTACCATTGAACTGCACCAGCAATAGAAGAAGAGACTATATAACTGTAGACACAATAAAGTCGCAACTATACAAATATAAATCCAACCAAAACCTTATGAAACGAAAAAAAATAAATAGTAAATAACCTTTGCAAAAGCATAAAAGAAGAACCACGTCAAACAATTTGTTGCCATATAAATTTAGGATTTATAGATGGAGCTTCTCTTTACCATTTCATTTTAAAAAAAATTACAAAATTCAACAGCCATTACATACATATGCAAATCTAATCTAACCATACAGACTTAATAAAATGGATCTAAATAAATCCTAAAAGATCAAAGTCAATCTAAAAGATAATAAAACAAGTCCATGATACTTAAAAGCGGGTATGCCATACTATAAAATCTCCAAGATGGAAAACACTATTCCAACCATTCAGCTTACAAACTCCATACGGTATCCATATGTCTGAAAACCCGTAGCTGTACTTTTAAATAATCTAGATGTGAAGTAACAGTGCCTTGTAATTCAGAACCTAAAAACATAAACAAATGATCCTATGTATGATAGTAACTTGAAATTAATGGATAATGGTTGAATCAGAATTAGGTGATAGATGATTTAAGGATAATTAAAAATAAACTTAAAAAACATTGCTTCCGCTCCATCCCAGAATGATAGCCTGATTATAATATCCATTAAGATCCAATCATGAAAAGCATCCAACAAATCACCCAAAGACCACCATTCATTCAGGTAAATTTTATTTTTAACAAATTGTAGAAGCATTAGAATCAACAAAAGTGATAACACAACTAAGGAAACCAACAAAAGAAACTTCAGACCAGCTTTCAATAACTGCAAGAATAAATCCAGCTAGATGACAATGTAACATAAGATTAAGATACAACATTCACTCGTTAAAGAGTGAAGAACAGAAGATCTCAAAGAAAGAAATTTGTCCAATATTCGAAATCATTATCCAGAAGTCTAGCAGACATAAGCCTACACCCCCATGACCAATTCCTTGAACTTGTCACAAGAAAAAGGTTATTCAGCAACCAAAAAATTAACAATCCAAAAGAGCAGCAACATGGCTGATTCAATTAAAATCAAATCCAAATGCCAGCAAGACAGTCTGCATATTCCACTACAAACTAATGAACGGGGTAATATTTGCGCAATGTCTTCAGAATCCAGTAGGAAGAAAACCATTGCAGCAGGAGTAGTTTTTCAACTCTAAGTGCAACAGCATACTTGGGTGTTAAGAGACTACTGCAAGTATAACAACTTAGCAGAGTCCAGAAATCCAACAGCTATAACCCAAGCCAGAATGACCCTTGAACGAGCAGATCCCACTTCCAATAATGTACATAATTCTGCGGCGTGAAAACTGCATAACCGCACAAGAAATTGATAAGGAACTGAAGAGTTGCAGATAAAAGAAAACCTCCATAACAAGATAAAGGAACTGCATTCAGGCTTACCCAGAAAACATTCAATATTGACAAATATCAAGCTTCGAAGCATTATTACAAGTAACACGTTGCAGATAAATTTCTGAAAAGTCAGCGAAAAACAAAGATTAGTTTTAGCAAACTAATCTTTTATATAGAAGAAAACGAACATTCCAAGAAAGAATTCTACCTCGAAGGCCGAAGAAACATTTGCAAATGTCTAGTCCCTTGAAGCTTGCCTTTACAATACTCCTACTTCTGGGTACATAAAATTTTGAATATAGAAATTGATCAAAATCGAAATGTAGACCATGGGAACCAACATGAAAAAGAACAAATAGATATCTTATTAACAGAGGAATGAGATAAATATAAAGATTTATGAACCATTATTGTGGGGGACAACTACGTAGTTGCGAATAGGATTATAACCCTTTTGCAAAGCGAGTGGTCATCACCAATTGTCCATTCTGTTTTATCTTAGCTGCTTTCCACCAAAACTCTCTAGACAAAAACTTGGTAAATGTTAGAACCACTCGTGTAAATTATTGATATAATTATCTTCAATCATTAAAATCCCCTAGCATCAACTGATATGATTATAATATTCTAAATATTGCAGTATATTGAAAAGTTATGTGTGAAACGGGTAAAAATGGGATAACCATATGAAACTAGCTCATGATGTTCACCTGCCACGATTGATTTTGTCTCAAAATGTTGCTCTGTTTTATAGAAAAATAAGCTTCCACTCTGCATATTTAGGACCCACAAATCAATCTCATGAATCATCTTGTAAATTAATTTTTTACTGTGCAAAAAGTGAACGACAAAAAGTAAAGAAACGTTCAAGTCAATGAATTGCAGAGCAACTGAGAAGTCAAAGAGCAAGAATTGAACTTACTTTAGAGTGCTGTATAGAGCTTCAAACTCAGTTTCTTCACTTTACTCTCTTCCCTCCATGTTGACCTGCAACAAAAGATGATAGGTAAAAAACAGAACAAAGAAATAGTTTTAGACACAAATTGTAGCTGTTGTTTGACTTAAGTATAGAATTAAAATACAAACAATTTGTTGGGATATGATCAGCAAATAATGATGTAATGTGAGGGTGCCTACTTTGGCAAAACCAACCACATTGATATCATTATGATCAAGAGTGAGTTGCTTCAGTTGGGTTTTGTGTTGAAGACTGTGGTAGGTACAGCAAATTCTTGAAAATAAATAAACTCCGGAGGAGGGAAAAAAAAAAAAAAGGAAGGGTCTTACAACTTTCTATTAGTCTCCCTGTACTCCATAACCCTCAACTGAAACAAGAGGTACTGTCCATATGTCAAGATAGGTTTGCAATAATGATATTGCATAGGCGGTTTTGCTTCCATTCTCTGGTACAGATTCTATGCAGTCAATTTTATAAAAAAAATCAAAGTAAATTAAGGTGTTAACAGCATTACATTGACTAACATGAATCAATAAAGAGCAGGAGAGATCCCAATAACCTGTTACTTCTTCTTTGTACTGACGGGATTCCCCAACAGAAGCAACAGGTATTTGGCAGACATAATATTAAACCATAATTCTGAACACTAGAAGACCAATCATCTTCAGAATCAAAAGCCAAACAATGCACATTACTTGCTGAATCCAGTAGAAAAGACTGCCACTTCCGCGGAATAGTCTTGAGCACGAAAGGATACTTAAGAGACTATTTCAAGTATAAGAATGCACAATTCACCAAACAGCTTGCAATGGATTCAATTAGTTTATTGGTTTTTGCACAACTGTCTTCAGAATCCGGTAGGAAAACAAGAACTGGTGCACGAGCAGTTTTTCAAGTCTCAGTGCAACAGCATACTCGAGAGTTAAGAGACCCCCTGGCTAATAACTACCAGAATCAGACCATGAACAAGCAGATCCCCCAGCTAGTAATTTATTCAATTCTGCCTGCTGCAAAGTGCATCACTGCTAAACTGCATAAGAAATTGATGAGGGATAGATCAGTTGCACATTAAAGGAAATCCTCCCACAACAAAAGAAAGAAAATAAATTGAGGATTACCTGGAAATCCTTTAATATTGGCGAATATCAGGCCTCCAAGCACTAGTAAAAGTAACATATAGCAGATGAATTTCTGAGAAGTCAGAGAAAAACAAAGAATTAATTTTAGTAGACTAATTTTTTATACAGAAGAAAACCAATAGTCCAAGAAAGAAATTCTACCTCCAAGGCTGAAGAAACATTTGCGAATATGTAGTCACTTTAAGCTTGCAATTCAATTCTCCTGCTTCTCAGCGCAGAAGAATTTAACTTTAGAAGTTGATCAGTATTGAAATGCCTGAAAGATGATAGAAAACCAACAGGGAAAACAACAAATAGATGTATTATTAATTAACAAAAGGACTGAGATAAACATAAGGATTTATGAACCATTATTTGTGGTGGACGACTAGATATTTGTTGAAGGGATTATAACCTTTTCGTAAAGTGAGTGGTCATTGCCTGTTGTGCATTCTATTCCATCTTCCTTCTTTCCCTCAAAACTAACTTTCTAGACAAAAATTGGGTAACTGTTAGAAGTCTCTCATGTTAGTAACACATTGTTGTTATTTTATTTTATTTTTAATCATTAAGATCACTTAGCATCAACTATAATAGTATTCTAAACATTGAAAGATACTAAAAGGTTACATGAAATGGAGTGAACAATGGTGTAACCATATGAAACTAGCTCATGATGTGAAGCTGTTAGAATTGATTTTGTCTCAAAACATTGATCTGTTGTACAAAAGCGTAAGCTTCCACTCTGTATACTTAGAGATCCGCAAAGCAATCTCATGAATCATATTGTGAACTTATATTTTGAGGCGCAAAAAGGATCAACATTTCCAGTCAATGAATTGCAGAGCAACTGAGCTTCAAACTCAGTTTCTTAAATTTACTATCTTCCCTCCATATTATGCTGCAACAAAAGAAGATAGGTAAAAAGACAATAAACTCTGGAACTGTGATATGTAAACCAAACATTATAACTGTATGAGAATGAAATGGAGTCTCTTACGGCTTCCAACAGCATCCTTGGATACATTTGTCTCCTTGTAGTCCATAAGCCATAGCTTTTCAACTGAACGAAGAGGTATTATGCATACGTCAAGATAGATTGTCATGACAGTTTTGCAAGGCGGTTTTGCTTCTATTTCTCTGCAAGAGATTCAATGCAGTCAATTTGACATATATATATATATAAAAGTAGATTAAATTGTCTTCTTATTCATTTATTGTTCGACTTATATTCCATGGAAGTAAGCAGAAGAAAATTGAACCAAAAAAAGAAGAAAGAAACAAATAAATGAAAGAGGAGAGATCCATTACCAAGTTAGCTGTTTAATTCTCTGTTGTATTGATAGAAATTCCCGAACAGATGGAAAAGGAATACAGCAGGCACATTATTAAACCATAAGTCCAAACACTAGAAGGCCAATCATCTTCAAAATCAAATGCTAAACAATGCATATTACTCTCTGAATCCAGTACAAAAGACACCATTTTGAGAGAAGCGCATGTGTATAGAACTCTTGAACACAACAGCAAAGTTGAGAGACTACTTCAAGTATAAGAATGCACAATTCACCAGACAGCTAACAATGCATTCAATTCACCAGCTGGCAGAATAGTCAGGACTACTGCAAAAGCTGATAAAAATTGATAAGAACACAAACTACGTCCCACAAAAACTATAACTATTTCAAAAATCATCCATAAATGCCACAAAGCAATTTGGTAGCCCAAGAATCATTCAAACAGTCATTGATATTTAATAAACAAGGCTTCATAAATGAAGCAACTATTCAACCTTGATATCTTCTACCCTCTCAAAGAAATGTTAACGAGGATATAAAGATAGAATATACAAATTGAGGAATTAGATTCAGGTTTACCTCAATGTTAATAGTGCAGGAATGTTGCCTAATATTTGTGCAGTATTGCAAATAAATCTCAGAAAGACGAGAAATAATAAAAATGGTATTTTTATGCAAACGGTATGTTTAAATACTAGCATAACAATAGACAAAGAAAGAAATTTGTGGTATTAGTACTTAATGGATGCCATTGTCATCAATGAATTTAACAACTAGTTCCTTGTACTCCATAACCCTCAGTCTCAGAATAAATGTACAGACACATCTTAATATACAGATTGCAATGTACGGAGATTACCAAGTAAAGATTTTGGTTCAAAAGGTTCTTCCCCCATTCCTCTGCAACAGACTGTGTATGGTTTTTCTTCAACTTTTGGATACTGTGTGGTGATTTCTTTGCTCAGGTACCCATTTTTAGCAAGATAGAAAATCACAGATCTGAATTTAAAGAAAAATATGCTTCAGATTCCTCTATTGATTCTGAAAATAGATTGAAGCTTTCATTAATAAACATATTACATATAGTTTGTGTTTTAACCTGATCTGCCTTTCTAGCAGTCTAACAAAAAGAATTTTCTAATCAATCTATTTAATTTGGGAAAAGCTCAAACATCTTCAAAGCAGATAGGTTTTGAAGGATACCTGAGGTACAAAGTCCTCCCGAAGCGGAACATTGGCTCCTCGATATCTCCTCTGAAACACCATTTCATTTTCGCCTTTGTAGCTGCAATTTGATAGATTTTTATTCATTAAAATGCCAATTTTTTTTTATTGACCAAAGACAATAGTTTTTTATATATTAGAGTTAGACCAGAGTTAACTTAAAATAAACAAAATAGCTAATAGCTGATAAAAAAATTATTAAAGCTTTAATTTCATTAAATAAAAAGGCACCTAAATTTCATCTTTCTTTATAAAGAAATTTAACCAGCATCGATCTATAGTCTCATAAAATCCTTTCTATCGTTGATTTGCTGATAGACAGTGCTTGTAGAGTAATTCATGCTGCAGTGCTTATAGTTCCGAATGAAATGAAAATTGAAGAGAGAGGATAATATTAATAATAATGGAAAATAAAGATTAAAGAGATGTATAAATACCTTGCCTTACGAAGCTGTTGAAGCAGAGGAGCTTCCCTCTGTATTTAATTGGTAGCAGCCATCTTTTTGAATCCACTTCCTATCAATATTAATATTAGGGATGTGTGAAATTTTTGGCCAATCAACACCCTTGTTATTTCCGCATCTTTCTTCCAATTGGCGACACTCATCGATTTTCAAGACTTGTAATTGCATCATCCCTTCTGGGAGATCCATCAATTTAGGACACTGACTAATCCACAGCTGTTGCAGATTGGGAACATGTTGAAGCCCTTGTGGAAGAGAGACCAGTTCACTAATCTTCCAAAAATATATCAAATTTAGGCTGGTAAATCCTTTCCATTGCTTGTCATCGACATTGGTGAGAAAGTCAAGATCTTGACAACCTTGAACAGACAGCGAGTTTAACTTGGAGAAAGGGGCCGTAAAGGTGGAAGATGTTGAGGGTACTGTTGCAATATTCTTCAACTTCATTGTTTCTTCTAGTGGCCGCAAGCTGGCACGCCACAATGTCAGTGCTTCCACAGATGGATACAGCGGCAAGCAACGCAAATTGGGGCAACTGGTGATGTCTAATTGGGAAAGACAAGGGAATGAAGGTAGGTCCATTGCTCCATCATCATTATCAACATCAATCCACCACCCCTTTAGATTTGGACATTCATAAATTAAGAGTGTGTCAAGAGACGGGAAAAATGACGTTGAGGATGCGGAAGAAGAATCGTTACTTTCCTTCTCTGATATCATGTACTCTATATCATTTAAGCTTCTAAGTATCAAACTCTTAAGAGAAGGTAATTGATCCAATCGAGGGATATGTTGGCATCGCTTACAACCAGCTATCTCAATTCTAGTAACATTTGTGAGAGAGGAAAGCCAACTTGAAATCCTCGTGCCCATAAACCCCCATATTTCAAGGCCTTTTAAATTAGGGTGTGGCTGTAGGCATTCTAGCACTTCCTCGTTAAAACTAACATCACCATGCAACGAGTCACCCAAAAGTCCATCCTTAGACCACCAGGACAATTTCAGGCAAACGAGATTTTTCTTAGCTTTTAAGTTGGCTAATAATGAATGTTTTGAATTGACATGTTTCAATCCTCTAATTTCTAAGTTTCCACTTAAGTTATTCAACCCATTCAATTCGTCTAGCTCCGCATATTTCCTACTCTCGCTCCCCAATACAAATGTTGATAGCGTTCGTAGATTAGTCAACAACCTTAGTCCACGTGGTGATCCATTCAAATCCCGACAACCTTCCATCATAAGACATCGAAGGCTCACCATTTTTCTAATTTCCCTTGGTAGATTCCTTAGTGATCTGCAATATTCCAGTTTTAGTATTTGAAGATTTTTTAACCTTGACATGGAATTAGGGAGTTCTTCAATTTTTTTATTGTGGGAAATATCAAGATAGCGTAGATGTTTTAACTTACCTATTAAATTTGGCAACTTTTTAACATTTGATCCAATCAAATCTAATGTACGCAAGCATAAGAAGCTTGATAAGATTTTACGAAAGTTGGAACTATTCAAGACATCATTACTATAATGAAGGGGCATCAAAAATGTTCTCAAATGATTTTTTTCAAGCAAAGCATTGGGAAGTTCACATGAAAAATCCAACTCATAATCAAATGAAATGTGACGAGCTTTTGCTTGATAATTTGTTGCATCCAATTTTAGCAAATAACACTCACTTCCAGCAACTTTTGTGGCAAGATCATGCATAAGATCATGCATCTTGCAATTGATCACATAGCCCCATTCATCATACTCTACATCTTGAAAAAACGACATTGAAAGTAAATTCATAAAATACTCATTACCAATAGCTTCGAGACTGCGGTTCATGTTTGATGACTGAATAAATCCTTGTGCCATCCAAAGATCAATTTGGTAATCTTTTTTAATTTTATAATCTTTGGGAAACAATGCACAATAGGCAAAGCATTGTTTCAAGTGTGAAGGCAAATTATCATAACTAAGCTTGAGTGTTGGTAAAATGTCACTTGCTTCTTGATCATCTATTTTTGACAACTCATTTTCCTTAAAACTCAACCAATAATCTTCGGTGTTATTATAGTAAAGGAAGCGTCCTATTGTCCTTATGGCAAGGGGAACTCCATAACACTTCTTTGCAATACACTTTCCTATATTTACTAGATTTGAGCCTGTTGGCTCTATTCCACCTTCAAATGCCATCCGAGTAAACAAAGACCAAGATTGGTCTTCATTGAGGCCTTCCAAAACATGAAATGGAAGTTTGCTAGTGATCTTAGCAACTCTTTGACTACGTGTAGTTATGAGTATCATACTTCCTTTCATACCATTCATTAATAGCATTTCCAAATTGAGCCATCTGTCACGATTCTCATTCCATATATCGTCCAAAACTAATAAATATTTTTTTCCATCTATGAGTCTATGAAGGTCTTTTCTCAGTTCGTCTAGGCTATCTGCATTCATATAACTTGAAGAGTTTTGGATGTTTTTTATGATGTCTTTTATAATTATTTTCTCATCAAAAACATCAGAAACACAAATCCACATCCTTAACTGAAAATGATTTTTGACGTTTTCATCATTGTATACATATTGAGCAAGAGTGGTTTTTCCCAATCCGCCAATTCCAACAATAGGAATGACCGAGACAGACTCAATGTCATTTGTGTCTAATAAACGTTGAATAATTATGTTTTTATCTTCCTCCCTCCCAATAACATGGTCTGCACGTACAAAGGAGTGCGTTTGTCTTGGTGTATTCTCAATCAGTTTTACATCGAGGTGGAACAGCCTATCACTTTTAATAGCTTCTAGTCTCTCCCTAATAGTATTAATCTTATAAGCCATCTTAAGACTATATGCAAGCTGATTAGATTTGGAGAAGCAGATGCATACCTCTTCCTGTCGTATCTGAAGTTCAGTAGCAAAATCATCCAACAAGTCATCAGCATCATAAACTGCCTCCTTAAGCCTCAAAAGCCACTCTGTCACCTGATGGTTGTTCTTGCCGTGCTGCTCCTCAGCATCAAGAAGTACAGCTCTGATACTGCGCATGGTCTCCTCAAGCCTCCTAATCTCATCTCCAACTTTAGAGGCCAGTCCGATTTCTTTGAACACCCCGGATCCCAACCCTTCAATGAGTCTTGCAGCAATGTCAGACAGAATTGCTTCAGCCATTTGGTTTCGGTTGCAAAACTTGCAGGAAAGCTAATGAAATTGTTGTATAGGTCGAATGAGAGAATTGAATTGCAGATAATTAAGAAGAATGTGAGAGTAGTTTGATTGATGCGTCGAGCTGTTTATACAGATTTAATTGTAACATAATCCAAATTTATTAGTAAATTGTTTAATGATTATCTTTTCTTGACCACACTCAATTAAACAAATAAATAAAAGGACTGACGGGAGACACGCACATGTTTAGACAGCCAAAGAGAAATTGTTTATTGTTGGATTTGATAACATATTGACGGTACTTCAGTAGACGAGAGGAAGGGTTTTATCTGATCTTCATAATCATCCATAAGCCGCACTTGGTTTCAATTAATTAAAGGAGAAGTGTTTCCCATTTATCATGGTTTCAATTTTTCATTGCACGTGCAACCCATACCCGGTAATTGATAATCAGATGAATTTTACTACTAATTCTATTAACTTTCTACCAAAAGTTATGATGTAATATAATGTGATTAATTAAGATATATAATGTAATAACATACAATAATCTCATTACAGTCAGTTTGTATGGAAATCTTTATAAGAGATTTTTACAATTTAATATCAAAATTAAACATTAGCAAGTTAATCTTTACTCTTTAGTTACAAGTCCGCTCTAATTTCCATATGGCCGGCCGCTGCCCTATCTTGGCGTCTTATAAGTAGTATCTGCTTTCTCATGGAAAGATATTCAACATTGGCTGGCCGGTTGCAGCCACTTGCTCATAGAATTAATTACTGGAATCTCTTTCCAATTTTTAATATTTAATGTTTTGGAAAAGTAGACAAAAATATAGATAAACAAAAGACATGTTGCATCCATCGATGAAATTGATCTTCAACAACTCCACACGAAAATGTAATATTTTCTTTTATGAATATAATATTTTTGTTTTCAATTGAATTTAGAAATATATGATTAATTTTAAATTATTTTAAATTTTAAAAATGATATATGATTGAGATTGAATGTAAATTGTATTAGAAAATATGCAGTATAAAAAACAGGATTTAAATTCATAAAAAACAGATTGTAAACTTTCGAGGAAATTTATTATTCTCACTTTGCATCATTAAGCAATCAGCAAAATTTATTATAAGTTCAATGTTTTCGTCAGTAAATGTCATCTAGAGAGTGAATAAAATCTATAACACAAATAATCTACAACAAGTGCTTAGTCCTGGGTGGCAATTCATAAATTTTAAACTTCTTATGACTACTCTTTTTGATACCTTCAATGTTCATAGATTTCTAAAATGACACAAGTACCAATCACATTAATTAGATGGGCTCAACAGTACAATATTATTCTTAATTTCATTTAATTTAACTAATTAAATTAATGCCTCAATCGAATTTAACCTCTAGAGTACTTGATCACTCTTTTATTAATTTGTTTTAATCATGCTTTAATTAAAAGAAAATTCATCTGATAGCCCACCCTATAGAGTGTAGATCAATATAGTCTTGTCCGTAAATGGTCCACCAAGGATAGTAACAACCCAACTACTATTGGATTTTTGTTAGTCTTTCAAAATTAGTATAAACCTTTAGTCTCATTACATTTATTTAATATTAAAGCATGCATCAACGGTGACTCCTTTTTGACAATGACCATTAACTAAGTACAACAAATTTATTAATTTAGACCATATGGAATCGACCTAGTTTCAGAAGAAACCACAAACATCAAAAGATATTCAATACATTGGCCGGCCGCATCCCTGTCTTGAGTCTTGTATTTCCTTTCTTATTTGATTAATGGTGTCTCAGTACAATTTTCAACATCATATTATCATAATATATAGTTAATGTCTAGGACAATTTCTATATAAAAATATAGATTAAAGAAAAGACTTGTTGTATCCAATCAAGCACTCGGCAACTTCTATGCATACCCAGCAAAATTTCGTTAAAAAAATATAAAATTTTCATATTACTCATAGTTGACTATTAAAAAATTTAAAATTTTAAAATAAAATCTAAAATTTGTTAATAGTTTTCCATCAACCGCTTGTCCAAAAATCTTTAAAAAAAATTACTACCACAATAACATAAACTCAAATAAACTTTTCATTAAGGAAATTAACAAAAATAACAATTTTTTGACATTTCTTTCTTCTAAGAAATAAGCTCTCTCACGATCTTTTTATTTTGGGGACATATGTTTGTTTCTTTTTCGGAACAATAACAAAAAATATAATGGCTGAGGTTTTGTGATGGTTTTTGAAAAAGCGGGAGAGTGCATGATTTTTCATAATAAACTGGGGGGTTCAGTAAAAATCCCCAAAATATAATGTAGCACTTTAAAAAAGCATCAAAATTTATAGTTATTTATTCACAATCATCGATAAGGCTCACATGGTTTCAGTTAATTATTTCGAGGAGTCAGTTAATTAAAGGAGAAAGTGTTTCCAATATATCAAGCACACCATTAATTAATAATTAGTAATTAGGAACGTTGTGAGTGAATGCATTGCATTTGATGCCATTAACAATGGTAGGCTCTTTTAATTTCTTCTATCAGGAAATACCAATTTTCTGTATAAACATATATTTTCTATGATGAGATCAATTACAATATTATTTAGGATAGAAACGGGGATATTATGGTAATTGTGATTAAGCCTATTTTAATATACGTCTTCGAATAACAAATGTTAACCTCACTAATTAAGTCTAATAATTTTAGTTATTTCTTACATGTTTTTTATTAATAATTTTTCTATTCTCCTAACTTGCCACCACTGATGTAAATGGTTCACCGATGATAGTAACAACCCAACCACTATTGGATTTTTATTAGTCATTCAAACTTAGTATAACCTCTAGTCTCATTTCATCTATTTAATATTAAAGCATGCATCAACGGTGAATCCTTTCTGACAATGACCATTAACTAAGAACAACAAATTTATTAATTTAGACTATGTGGAATCAACCCAGTTTCACAAGAAACCACAACATCAAAAGATATTCAATACATTGGCCGGCTGCATCCCTGTCTTGACGTCTTGTATTTACTTTCTTATAGGATTAATGGTGTCTCATTACAATTTTCATCATCATATTATCTTAATATATAGTTAATGTCCAGGAAAATGTCTACATAAAAATATAGATTAAAGAAAAGACATGTTGCATCCGATCAAGCACTCGGCAACTTCCATGCATACCCGTTAAAATTCTGTTAAAAAAATATATAAAATTTCCATATTGTTCATAGTTGACTATTAAAAAATTCATAATTTTAAATAAAAACAAAAAAATAAAAATAAAACTTAAAATTTGTTATTAGTCTTCCATCAACCACTTTTCCAAAAATCTTTAAAAAAATTACTACCACAATAACATAAACTCAAATAAACTTTTCATTAAGAAAATTTACAAAAATAAACATTTTTTGACATTTCTTTCTTCTAATAAATAAGCTTTCTCAATATCTTTTTATTTTCGGCATCGATGTTTGTTTCTTTTTCGGAACAATAACAAAAATATAACGACTGAGGTTCTATGATGGTTTTGAAAAAAAGGGTAGAGCGCATGATGTTTCGTAATAAACGGAAGGGTTTAGTAGAAATTCCTCAAAATATAATGTAACACTTTAAAAAAGCATCTAAATTTATTGTTATTTATTCACAATCATCTATCACTTACATGGTTTCGCTTAATTATTCCGAGGAGTGACTTAATTAAAGGAGAAAGTGTGTCGAACATATCATCTATACATTTACATGTGCACACCATTAGTTAATAATTAGTAATTAGGAAGCGGGCCAGGATGAAGTTGGTACAGCACCAATGGTGAAGTCCTGGGTTCGAGTCTCCACAATGGCCTCCTCCATAATTTAAGTGGGAGACCGTGACAGTGGGTTGTGGTTGCGCTAGTCTCCTCTGAGGATTAGTCGTGGTGCGCGTAAGCTGGTCCGGACACCTCGGTTACAAAAAAAAAAAATATTGTGTGTCAATGCATTGCAGTTGATGCCATTGACAATGGTAGGTCCATTTAATTTCTTGTATACTATGATGAGATCAATTACAAAATTATTTAGGATGGAAACTGGAGATATTATTGTAATTGTGATTAAGTGTATTTTAATATATATTTTCGATCAACAAATGCTAGCCTCACTAATTAAGCCTAATAATTTTTTGCTATTTTTCAGTTTCTTCTTATGATAGACTGAATATGAATTAAAAGTAAATCATTATTGTATTTATGATCTAAGAAAAAGTTAAAAGAAAAAAAATTAGTTGGAGTTACCATCCATTCGTCGTTTATATTTAATTGAAGATGACCGCAACTTGGAAACTAAAGTAGAGCTTGCTCTGCACTTTGCTCCATACAATAGGAGTCTATTACTAGATGACTAAATAAGTGTCCCGGTAAGGGGTCATGTTATGGTACATCCGATGTAACGATACAAAATATAATCTTTATATACTCATTTACCACTTTCATAAATTTATTTATAAGTTTTATATAATTTTGAAGATTGATATATTGGCATTTCGGATGTACCGTAGCAAAACCCCTAAGATTTATAACTGTAGAAACAAATCTTTCATTCATTTCATCTGATAATTTGCTACTTAAATAAGACATAAAGGGGGTGTTCGGTATAAGAACAGTGGCTGCCCCCGCAGAATTTGCAAAATTCCATTAGTTCTAACACAACAAAACCCTTTAATCTTTTGGAAATAAATGGAAATAAAAATAACTTAAATAAGCTTTGTCTATCTGAACAAGTTTATGGTAATGGTAAAAATTAGAATATTAGCCGTGGCTTCAGTGGTAGTAAATTGATGCATATTGATGAAAATTCTTAGATGATCCTGTTCTTCATATCCCTTACCTTCTTTATCCCTTCGGATTCTAATTGCCTCATTCCAACTCTTCAAAGATTGCATAATTTTTTTCAAGATATGTGTTTGCTTGGTTCATGAATTGGCTTCTGGTATTGGGCCCTGAGTATCCAAGTTTGCCTGTTGCAGGAGTGCAGCTTATGCTCGGCAGGTAGCACAGAGGAAGCGGAAGGCTGACCAGCAAGAACCGTTAGGAAATGAACCTACCAAGTCACTTACAAGTGCTGAGTTGCCATCTGATGACCCGGAGATGAACACGCACATGAAGTCTGATGTTTCCGCTTCAAAGAAGGAAAAACATGAGTTATCTTCATTGGTTAGATCACTCAAGATGAAATCTAAGCAAGTTCAATTGCCCTCCAGTGGTAAGACCATGTCGAAGAAAGATGATGGATCGCAGTCCGAGAAAAATGAAATTTCAACCTTGGTTAAACCTGTAAAGAAGAAGAACAAAGTTAAAACACAAATGAAATAATAAGGACAAGAAGTTCTGTTTCCATCAATCTTCAGTGTGGAAATGAGACCCCGGGGGCTTATTAGATTAACTTCAACTTCACAATGTTCAGGTTTTTTTCATCCTTTTAAGCAGTTTAATCTGCCAAGTAGCAAGAGAAAAAAAAAAATCAACTTTGGAACAAAATGTGGTTATTTATCTTAATCACAAGATGAGAGTTACTTAACAGAATGATAATAGAAGCTGAAAATTTTACGGATGGGCTTGTACCTTCTTACTCTCACGTTTTGTTCTCTTTTCATTTGCTTTTGTTTCACGAATTTAATGGAGTTGACAGTTTCTGCTTTCTATATGGTTACCATTTTGTAGGGCAAAAACTTGCTTCAACACAGCTTCTTTCATGGTGAGTTCCATCTCAGTTTTTAGTTATTTTTAGCATTTTATAATTACATATTAAGTAGATCATAATGAATGGTAATATACAGCCGTACCATTTGAAGAAATGTTTCATATCAATAGACAATTATGATTTTTAAAATAATAATATAAATTATTTATCAATTAAAACAAACTCCTATCCTTTAAGGTAATGTACTTTATTAGCTGAAACTTCATTTAACGTAATAAACAGAGATATATATTTAGACTACTTACACTTAATGAGAAAAACATATGAATCATTTACCATTTTTTGCTTGAAAAATGACATGAATAATTGTAAGCATGTTTCCTTCTCTTTTTTTTTTTTTTTTCCGATTAATAGCATTTTTTTGGAGTAGGGGTTGTAGATAATATGTCTTTATTATGAACGAAGGCTAGGAAGTTCGAATTTTAGGTTATTGAACATTTGCCATTTTGTCTTTTGCGCACTTGCCTTGGATTTTCTATTTTCTATTTCAGATTCCTGATAAGCTCTGTTCTGTTCATGAATTACACTTTGATATTTGTTTCTTCTAAGCTATTTCATACAAACTCGTTGAAAAAACTTTAAAAATCTCACCACCCATTAATTAAGATTTTATAATTAATCAGTCATTACAAGAAGTTCTGTCAAAAAGCTGAAGAGCTTGACATTAGAATTTGAATTTAAACGAATAAAAACTACTGCTTCTCTTGTTTGATGACAAGATCAATCATTCTGAGGTGTCACCAGATATATGTAACTGGACTCCATGAACACCAATATTACCGCAAACTCTCAATTTCATAAAATTCATTAGACAGCAAAGCGGGAGAAAACAAAACGTAAAATCCTAATTTGAGCAACATTGAGGTGAGTCTTGGGCAAGAAAATGTTGTTAATTTAAAAGAGAATTTGAGTCTTGGGCAAGAAAAGGCCTCTGATTTGGAAGAGAATGCGAGTGAAGGTTAGGAAAATGTTGTTGATTTGCAAGAGAATGCGAGTCTTGTGCAACAAAATGTTGTTACTTTGCAGTAGAATGCAAGTCTTCTGCAAGACAATGATGTCACTCAAGTTGAAATCATAATTTGACTCGCTATACAAGACACAAAACTCACTGGAACCTTCAGTCTGTGACAGATTATTATAAAAATAAAATAATAACCACGATGACACAAGAAAACAAAGATGATTTGATCATAAAGGTCACAAGGGAACAAAGATATTGATGAATGCATTATTGACCACGAATGTCACACCCTGTGTCAAACATAGTAATACTGCAGCGGATAAAAACTTGCCAAGGGAACACAATCGTCGCTATGCCGAAATCCTCCTTTAATCTTTAACTGATCGAATACCTGAGGTACACAATAGACTAGTGAGTATGAAACTCAGTAAGTAGCTAGAATTATGAAATTGGTGTAACAGTCACAATAAAACAATTAATGGCGATAACCATTTCAGATTATGACCACTATTAAAAACTTATTCCATAAATCACCAATTACCGATTATTTCTTAGTATATAAGCCACCAGTGCTCTACTAAGAAAATCAAAAATTGATTTCATTGTTCAAGGATTGCGCCTCTGCGTAAGGGAACTAGCACGGCGGTGCCAAGTTTCTGATTTTCAATCCGTTGCAAATTTCAGTTCCGCGCTCCTGCACCAAAGGAGAGGCACGCATGCGCCAACTCTTTATTCTCTCTTACTTGAGTCGGTGCAATTGGTGCTCCAGCAAGGACAGTATGGCACAGCAATGCCATTCTCTAGCTATACCTCTTTAAGTCTGTTAAAGATGAGCTCATGTACCATTTAATGGTGCTCATGCACTAACCTTGCATCATTGGCCAATTTTCCTAGATCAATTACTCACTTATCCCATCATATTTCTAATTCTTTAAATACTTGTCTATGGGTGATCAAACACGGCTTTTCTATGTCAAAGCTCATCACATACACCCATTTGTATACACATGTCTCATTTACACATAAACTTTCCACAAGTCTATCACATCCTCATGTGCTCCCATAAACATATAAATCATTCACACATGAGTTTCCATAAGCTAGCTACATTGTTCATATGGATATCCATTTCACATAATTTCAGAAGCTTCCACAGTACAGTCACAGACACTTAGAAACAGTGCTCTCTAATCAAGGTAGGACTTTTCATTTTACAGTCAATTCCCATATGTAGGCCTACCCATGAATCAGCTCAAGGCTAGTCTGACAATCCGGGTGATACCGGGCCCATGCTACCGAATCTCGTCTAGAGAAACACATGGTCCAGACCTCCCCTCAAGCCATGGGGATACAGAACAGTACAGATACATTCAAAGGCCTACCCATGAAATAGCTCAAGGCTAGTCTGACAATCCGGGTGATACCGGGCCCATGCTACCGAATCTCATCTAGAGAAACACATGGTCCAGACCTCCCCTCAAGCCATGGGAGTACGTAACAGTACGGATACATTCAGATGCCTACACTTGAAATAGCTCGAGGCTAGTCTGACAATCCGGGTGATACCGGGCCCATGCTACCGAATCCCATGTAGGGAAACACATGGTCTAGACCTCCCCTCAAGCCATGAGAGCCAAATATCCTAAGTTATGGCATGCCACTCACATATCAGTTTTCACATTCAGTCACATAAGTGAAGCTCTATATTAAGCCTTCACTCACATATCATATTTCACATTTCAGTCAGTCACATAAGTGAAGCTCTATATTAAGCTTTCACTCACCTATCACATTTCACATTTCAGTCACATAAGTGAAGCTCTATATTAAGCTTTCACTCACATATCACATATCACATTTCAGTCACATAAGTGAAGCTCTATATTAAGCTTCTAACCCAATCACAACTTGTGACAATTCATTCACTTTAATGCTAGCATTTAACAGTATCACATTTCACATTCGTCATTCAATATACTCTCATGGGCTTGGCATGTAATTTCAAATTCATAACACATCACGCAATGATGCATGCCTTCGCACATCACAGTATTGCAGTTTACTTCCATAATTGAGGTTCTACGTAGGCTTCTCATTAATCACATAACACTCATAAACACAATAAGCCTACATATCTCACATACACTTATGGATGTGCACAATCCACACATTGACATCATTTCTACACATATAGAACCCCATTGAATTCTTTATTAGTGCCAACTCTTCCATTACTCTTCGATGTATTTCAATCACATCGTTGCGTAACTATGTCCATGTATAACTAATCTCATTCAATTTCCACTCGTACACATTCATGGCACTCTAATACACATGATTTTTCAGACATTCATTTGTCATGCCATCTCACATGAGGAAATAGTATCCTCGAATGTTTGGCATGTATTTCATTCTTCATATACACACATCGTTTCATTGGCAATATTATTCAAGCCATATCACAACAAATTCACATATATGAGGGCACAGTCACATTTCTATATCTCACACACATAGAAGTTACACCAACATGTCAATCACATATACATCAAAGTGTGTGAAATCACACATTTCATAAATCACTATAAAATCCAATCAAATCATTTCCTATATCAAGGTCCATTTATTCATGGCCCTGTACACATTCCATCCACACAACTCACATATATTCACAATCACAGTCATTAAACACATTTCATTAATAGTTAATATCTGTTGTGTCCTCAGAAGGTTTTAGCTACTTACCTGGTTAGCCTTGCCTCTTAATTTCGTTGTCCTCTATTTCTTGAAGAGCGGTTGTTTAAAGTTCATCTCCTTTTTCTCCTTCCTCTCTGGTAACCATTGCCATAGTTATGACACATTGATCAATGTCCATTTAGAGGTCATTAAATCCCTTAGGTTAACAACAATTCAACCAACCAATAATATCATTTATTAAACTCTATCACACACACATATTGGTTGGATTATTATAATAAGAGGTTATTCATTTCCAATCATCACCAAAATTCATGGAAATCAAATAGACATACATATTATAGTCCATGAATTTTATTGAGTCAAAATAAGGTCATTTACCCCTTGAAAATCCTTAATTTCATTCACGCAGCAAATCTGTCTGCAGACCTCTCAACTGAACAGTGAAACTTTGAAGAATTTTATAAAATTCTACAATAATCAAATCTCTACCAAACTTTCCAGTCTAAAATTAGACACATATGAGAGTCATTCCACCAAAAATCGTGATTTTCTAAGGAGCTTAAGGCAGTCAAACTAAATTTATTTCACAAACTCAGTTCTAGAACTTAACATTCACAGTTCTTTAAGTCCAGATTTGAAAAATCATAACAATTCATACACAACTCCAAAAACCATCAAAATTTACAGTCTAATAGAAAACATACCCAAGGGTTTTCATATTAAAAATCACGAAATTTTACAAACATTTGCCCCCTCAAATCGAGTTCATTTCGCCTGCCCTGTTTTAAAACAGGGGAATTCACAATTTCGAACCAGAAATTCAAAAATTCATTACAATTCACACACTACGAATTTTCAAGTGTTTCAAAATTCTATAAACTACTTGAAGTGTCTAGTTTATCATATAAAAATTTCAGAGTCATCAAACAACCATAGAATTTATGGGAATTTTCGGACTTAGCACTGTTCAGAAAAATAACTCTGTAGGATTCATGCTCATACTTCACTTCTAGCTTTCTAGCATCATCAAATCTTTAAATTCTTCCATAATTCACTCTAATTCATGTTTTTCTAGCCATTTACAGTATATGTCTAACATGAAATATCACAAACAACAATAAACCATCACTTAATTGCATGGTTATGGCTAGAGTTAGAGAGAGAGGAGTGAATTTTTACCTCTTGGACTCTTGTTTCCTTCCTCTCCTCTTGATTCCATGGCAAAAATTGAGAGAAAATGGGAAGAGAGTGTGCTGGACGTTTCTAAGAGAAAGGGGGAAGAAAAATGAATTTTCTAGAGTTCTTCCATATTTTATAGATATACATCACACAATGATTTCCATTAAGCCCCTACACTTCCTTAGCTTTTCACTCACACCCTTCCATCTCTCATCTAATTTCATTCCTCTCCATGTATATATACATACATACCTCATAATGTTAATAATACATATTTTTACAATATACATGTAAGTCAAACTTACTTAAAATTTGGGGTGTCACAACGAAGCATATACAAATACTTTGAATGGAAAAAGATAACTTTCACCAGGAAACTTGAAACATTATTTAAGCAAAGGTTGGGACCGAGGACCTGATCATTGAGTTAGGTAAATAGAACAAATTTTTTCCCATTAAATAACAGTTAACCAATTAAAGAAATCTCAAAATGATGATATATTTTCCAATCCAAAAACAAGGTTAAAATTTATTCCACATTGAGTAGGCAAACTATAAAAGAAACGTAACTGCCCATTACATATAAAAGATGAGAGCAATTCAACTTCATGCATGACCATCAATCAAAACATCTAAAATATTAAAAGTTTTCTAAATGACAAAGTTCATACACAAGAGGTCTAAATAGAGGAGCTGTCTGTCAGCTGAGAGTTAAGCTACCTTAAAAAAAAAGAGCAAATTTTCATAGTCAGTCGTGCTGATAAATTGTACTCTGTATATTAAACTGTTCATTTTATAACTAGACTTATGATATTTATCTCCATCATTCAGCAAGTGGAAACACCATGTCAATCAATAAGACCCTAAGGAAGGAAAAAAAAAAAGTAGCAATAGTAAATAAAAACAGGAAGCTCCTCGACAGAAAAATTGAATTCGTCTCCCCACATGGGATTTCTTGACCCTGGTACCATTGAACTGCACCAGCAATAGAAGAAGAGATTATATAACTGTAGACACAATAAAGTCGCAACTATACAAATATAAATCCAACCAAAACCTTATGAAACGAAAAAAAATAAATAGTAAATAACCTTTGCAAAAGCATAAAAGAAGAACCACGTCAAACAATTTGTTGCCATATAAATTTAGGATTTATAGATGGAGCATCTCTTTACCATTTCATTTTAAAAAAAATTACAAAATTCAACAGCCATTACATACATATGCAAATCTAATCTAACCATACAGACTTAATAAAATGGATCTAAATAAATCCTAAAAGATCAAAGTCAATCTAAAAGATAATAAAACAAGTCCATGATACTTAAAAGCGGGTATGCCATACTATAAAATCTCCAAGATGGAAAACACTATTCCAACCATTCAGCTTACAAACTCTATACGGTATCCATATGTCTGAAAACCCGTAGCTGTACTTTCAAATAATCTAGATGTGAAGTAACAGTGCCTTGTAATTCAGAACCTAAAGACATAAACAAATGATCCTATGTATGATAGTAACTTGAAATTAATGGATAATGGTTGAATCAGAATTAGGTGATAGATGATTTAAGGATAATTAAAAATAAACTTAAAAAACATTGCTTCCGCTCCATCCCAGAATGATAGCCTGATTATAATATCCATTAAGATCCAATCATGAAAAGCATCCAACAAATCACCCAAAGACCACCATTCATTCAGGTAAATTTTATTTTTAACAAATTGTAGAAGCATTAGAATCAACAAAAGTGATAACACAACTAAGGAAACCAACAAAAGAAACTTCCGACCAGCTTTCAATAACTGCAAGAATAAATCCAGCTAGATGACAATGTAACATAAGATTAAGATACAACATTCACTCGTTAAAGAGTGAAGAACAGAAGATCTCAAAGAAAGAAATTTGTCCAATATTCTAAATCATTATCCAGAAGTCTAGCAGACATAAGCCTACACCCCCATGACCAATTCCTTGAACTTGTCACAAGAAAAAGGTTATTCAGCAACCAAAAAATTAACAATCCAAAAGAGCAGCAACATGGCTGATTCAATTAAAATCAAATCCAAATGCCAGCAAGACAGTCTGCATATTCCACTACAAACTAATGAACGGGGTAATATTTGCGCAATGTCTTCAGAATCCAGTAGGAAGAAAACCATTGCAGCAGGAGTAGTTTTTCAACTCTAAGTGCAACAGCATACTTGGGTGTTAAGAGACTACTGCAAGTATAACAACTTAGCAGAGTCCAGAAATCCAACAGCTATAACCCAAGCCAGAATGACCCTTGAACGAGCAGATCCCACTTCCAATAATGTACATAATTCTGCGGCGTGAAAACTGCATAACCGCACAAGAAATTGATAAGGAACTGAAGAGTTGCAGATAAAAGAAAACCTCCATAACAAGATAAAGGAACTGCATTCAGGCTTACCCAGAAAACATTCAATATTGACAAATATCAAGCTTCGAAGCATTATTACAAGTAACACGTTGCAGATAAATTTCTGAAAAGTCAGCGAAAAACAAAGATTAGTTTTAGCAAACTAATCTTTTATATAGAAGAAAACGAACATTCCAAGAAAGAATTCTACCTCGAAGGCCGAAGAAACATTTGCAAATGTCTAGTCCCTTGAAGCTTGCCTTTACAATACTCCTACTTCTGGGTACATAAAATTTTGAATATAGAAATTGATCAAAATCGAAATGTAGACCATGGGAACCAACATGAAAAAGAACAAATAGATATCTTATTAACAGAGGAATGAGATAAATATAAAGATTTATGAACCATTATTGTGGGGGACAACTACGTAGTTGCGAATAGGATTATAACCCTTTTGCAAAGCGAGTGGTCATCACCAATTGTCCATTCTGTTTTATCTTAGCTGCTTTCCACCAAAACTCTCTAGACAAAAACTTGGTAAATGTTAGAACCACTCGTGTAAATTATTGATATAATTATCTTCAATCATTAAAATCCCCTAGCATCAACTGATATGATTATAATATTCTAAATATTGCAGTATATTGAAAAGTTATGTGTGAAACGGGTAAAAATGGGATAACCATATGAAACTAGCTCATGATGTTCACCTGCCACGATTGATTTTGTCTCAAAATGTTGCTCTGTTTTATAGAAAAATAAGCTTCCACTCTGCATATTTAGGACCCACAAATCAATCTCATGAATCATCTTGTAAATTAATTTTTTACTGTGCAAAAAGTGAACGACAAAAAGTAAAGAAACGTTCAAGTCAATGAATTGCAGAGCAACTGAGAAGTCAAAGAGCAAGAATTGAACTTACTTTAGAGTGCTGTATAGAGCTTCAAACTCAGTTTCTTCACTTTACTCTCTTCCCTCCATGTTGACCTGCAACAAAAGATGATAGGTAAAAAACAGAACAAAGAAATAGTTTTAGACACAAATTGTAGCTGTTGTTTGACTTAAGTATAGAATTAAAATACAAACAATTTGTTGGGATATGATCAGCAAATAATGATGTAATGTGAGGGTGCCTACTTTGGCAAAACCAACCACATTGATATCATTATGATCAAGAGTGAGTTGCTTCAGTTGGGTTTTGTGTTGAAGACTGTGGTAGGTACAGCAAATTCTTGAAAATAAATAAACTCCGGAGGAGGGAAAAAAAAAAAAAAGGAAGGGTCTTACAACTTTCTATTAGTCTCCCTGTACTCCATAACCCTCAACTGAAACAAGAGGTACTGTCCATATGTCAAGATAGGTTTGCAATAATGATATTGCATAGGCGGTTTTGCTTCCATTCTCTGGTACAGATTCTATGCAGTCAATTTTATAAAAAAAATCAAAGTAAATTAAGGTGTTAACAGCATTACATTGACTAACATGAATCAATAAAGAGCAGGAGAGATCCCAATAACCTGTTACTTCTTCTTTGTACTGACGGGATTCCCCAACAGAAGCAACAGGTATTTGGCAGACATAATATTAAACCATAATTCTGAACACTAGAAGACCAATCATCTTCAGAATCAAAAGCCAAACAATGCACATTACTTGCTGAATCCAGTAGAAAAGACTGCCACTTCCGCGGAATAGTCTTGAGCACGAAAGGATACTTAAGAGACTATTTCAAGTATAAGAATGCACAATTCACCAAACAGCTTGCAATGGATTCAATTAGTTTATTGGTTTTTGCACAACTGTCTTCAGAATCCGGTAGGAAAACAAGAACTGGTGCACGAGCAGTTTTTCAAGTCTCAGTGCAACAGCATACTCGAGAGTTAAGAGACCCCCTGGCTAATAACTACCAGAATCAGACCATGAACAAGCAGATCCCCCAGCTAGTAATTTATTCAATTCTGCCTGCTGCAAAGTGCATCACTGCTAAACTGCATAAGAAATTGATGAGGGATAGATCAGTTGCACATTAAAGGAAATCCTCCCACAACAAAAGAAAGAAAATAAATTGAGGATTACCTGGAAATCCTTTAATATTGGCGAATATCAGGCCTCCAAGCACTAGTAAAAGTAACATATAGCAGATGAATTTCTGAGAAGTCAGAGAAAAACAAAGAATTAATTTTAGTAGACTAATTTTTTATACAGAAGAAAACCAATAGTCCAAGAAAGAAATTCTACCTCCAAGGCTGAAGAAACATTTGCGAATATGTAGTCACTTTAAGCTTGCAATTCAATTCTCCTGCTTCTCAGCGCAGAAGAATTTAACTTTAGAAGTTGATCAGTATTGAAATGCCTGAAAGATGATAGAAAACCAACAGGGAAAACAACAAATAGATGTATTATTAATTAACAAAAGGACTGAGATAAATATAAGGATTTATGAACCATTATTTGTGGTGGACGACTAGATATTTGTTGAAGGGATTATAACCTTTTCGTAAAGTGAGTGGTCATTGCCTGTTGTGCATTCTATTCCATCTTCCTTCTTTCCCTCAAAACTAACTTTCTAGACAAAAATTGGGTAACTGTTAGAAGTCTCTCATGTTAGTAACACATTGTTGTTATTTTATTTTATTTTTAATCATTAAGATCACTTAGCATCAACTATAATAGTATTCTAAACATTGAAAGATACTAAAAGGTTACATGAAATGGAGTGAACAATGGTGTAACCATATGAAACTAGCTCATGATGTGAAGCTGTTAGAATTGATTTTGTCTCAAAACATTGATCTGTTGTACAAAAGCGTAAGCTTCCACTCTGTATACTTAGAGATCCGCAAAGCAATCTCATGAATCATATTGTGAACTTATATTTTGAGGCGCAAAAAGGATCAACATTTCCAGTCAATGAATTGCAGAGCAACTGAGCTTCAAACTCAGTTTCTTAAATTTACTATCTTCCCTCCATATTATGCTGCAACAAAAGAAGATAGGTAAAAAGACAATAAACTCTGGAACTGTGATATGTAAACCAAACATTATAACTGTATGAGAATGAAATGGAGTCTCTTACGGCTTCCAACAGCATCCTTGGATACATTTGTCTCCTTGTAGTCCATAAGCCATAGCTTTTCAACTGAACGAAGAGGTATTATGCATACGTCAAGATAGATTGTCATGACAGTTTTGCAAGGCGGTTTTGCTTCTATTTCTCTGCAAGAGACTCAATGCAGTCAATTTGACATATATATATATATATATAAAAGTAGATTAAATTGTCTTCTTATTCATTTATTGTTCGACTTATATTCCATGGAAGTAAGCAGAAGAAAATTGAACCAAAAAAAGAAGAAAGAAACAAATAAATGAAAGAGGAGAGATCCATTACCAAGTTAGCTGTTTAATTCTCTGTTGTATTGATAGAAATTCCCGAACAGATGGAAAAGGAATACAGCAGGCACATTATTAAACCATAAGTCCAAACACTAGAAGGCCAATCATCTTCAAAATCAAATGCTAAACAATGCATATTACTCTCTGAATCCAGTACAAAAGACACCATTTTGAGAGAAGCGCATGTGTATAGAACTCTTGAACACAACAGCAAAGTTGAGAGACTACTTCAAGTATAAGAATGCACAATTCACCAGACAGCTAACAATGCATTCAATTCACCAGCTGGCAGAATAGTCAGGACTACTGCAAAAGCTGATAAAAATTGATAAGAACACAAACTACGTCCCACAAAAACTATAACTATTTCAAAAATCATCCATAAATGCCACAAAGCAATTTGGTAGCCCAAGAATCATTCAAACAGTCATTGATATTTAATAAACAAGGCTTCATAAATGAAGCAACTATTCAACCTTGATATCTTCTACCCTCTCAAAGAAATGTTAACGAGGATATAAAGATAGAATATACAAATTGAGGAATTAGATTCAGGTTTACCTCAATGTTAATAGTGCAGGAATGTTGCCTAATATTTGTGCAGTATTGCAAATAAATCTCAGAAAGACGAGAAATAATAAAAATGGTATTTTTATGCAAACGGTATGTTTAAATACTAGCATAACAATAGACAAAGAAAGAAATTTGTGGTATTAGTACTTAATGGATGCCATTGTCATCAATGAATTTAACAACTAGTTCCTTGTACTCCATAACCCTCAGTCTCAGAATAAATGTACAGACACATCTTAATATACAGATTGCAATGTACGGAGATTACCAAGTAAAGATTTTGGTTCAAAAGGTTCTTCCCCCATTCCTCTGCAACAGACTGTGTATGGTTTTTCTTCAACTTTTGGATACTGTGTGGTGATTTCTTTGCTCAGGTACCCATTTTTAGCAAGATAGAAAATCACAGATCTGAATTTAAAGAAAAATATGCTTCAGATTCCTCTATTGATTCTGAAAATAGATTGAAGCTTTCATTAATAAACATATTACATATAGTTTGTGTTTTAACCTGATCTGCCTTTCTAGCAGTCTAACAAAAAGAATTTTCTAATCAATCTATTTAATTTGGGAAAAGCTCAAACATCTTCAAAGCAGATAGGTTTTGAAGGATACCTGAGGTACAAAGTCCTCCCGAAGCGGAACATTGGCTCCTCGATATCTCCTCTGAAACACCATTTCATTTTCGCCTTTGTAGCTGCAATTTGATAGATTTTTATTCATTAAAATGCCAATTTTTTTTTATTGACCAAAGACAATAGTTTTTTATATATTAGAGTTAGACCAGAGTTAACTTAAAATAAACAAAATAGCTAATAGCTGATAAAAAAATTATTAAAGCTTTAATTTCATTAAATAAAAAGGCATCTAAATTTCATCTTTCTTTATAAAGAAATTTAACCAGCATCGATCTATAGTCTCATAAAATCCTTTCTATCGTTGATTTGCTGATAGACAGTGCTTGTAGAGTAATTCATGCTGCAGTGCTTATAGTTCCAAATGAAATGAAAATTGAAGAGAGAGGATAATATTAATAATAATGGAAAATAAAGATTAAAGAGATGTATAAATACCTTGCCTTACGAAGCTGTTGAAGCAGAGGAGCTTCCCTCTGTATTTAATTGGTAGCAGCCATCTTTTTGAATCCACTTCCTATCAATATTAATATTAGGGATGTGTGAAATTTTTGGCCAATCAACACCCTTGTTATTTCCGCATCTTTCTTCCAATTGGCGACACTCATCGATTTTCAAGACTTGTAATTGCATCATCCCTTCTGGGAGATCCATCAATTTAGGACACTGACTAATCCACAGCTGTTGCAGATTGGGAACATGTTGAAGCCCTTGTGGAAGAGAGACCAGTTCACTAATCTTCCAAAAATATATCAAATTTAGGCTGGTAAATCCTTTCCATTGCTTGTCATCGACATTGGTGAGAAAGTCAAGATCTTGACAACCTTGAACAGACAGCGAGTTTAACTTGGAGAAAGGGGCCGTAAAGGTGGAAGATGTTGAGGGTACTGTTGCAATATTCTTCAACTTCATTGTTTCTTCTAGTGGCCGCAAGCTGGCACGCCACAATGTCAGCGCTTCCACAGATGGATACAGCGGCAAGCAACGCAAATTGGGGCAACTGGTGATGTCTAATTGGGAAAGACAAGGGAATGAAGGTAGGTCCAGTGCTCCATCATCATTATCAACATCAATCCACCACCCCTTTAGATTTGGACATTCATAAATTAAGAGCGTGTCAAGAGACGGGAAAAATGACGTTGAGGATGCGGAAGAAGAATCGTTACTTTCCTTCTCTGATATCATGTACTCTATATCATTTAAACTTCTAAGTATCAAACTCTTAAGAGAAGGTAATTGATCCAATCGAGGGATATGTTGGCATCGCTTACAACCAGCTATCTCAATTCTAGTAACATTTGTGAGAGAGGAAAGCCAACTTGAAATCCTCGTGCCCATAAACCCCCATATTTCAAGGCCTTTTAAATTAGGGTGTGGCTGTAGGCATTCTAGCACTTCCTCGTTAAAACTAACATCACCGTGCAACGAGTCACGCAAAAGTCCATCCTTAGACCACCAGGACAATTTCAGGTAAACGAGATTTTTCTTAGCTTTTAAGTTGGCTAATAATGAATGTTTTGAATTGACATGTTTCAATCCTCTAATTTCTAAGTTTCCACTTAAGTTATTCAACCCATTCAATTCGTCTAGCTCCGCATATTTCCTACTCTCGCTCCCCAATACAAATGTTGATAGCGTTCGTAGATTAGTCAACAACCTTAGTCCACGCGGTGATCCATTCAAATCCCAACAACCTTCCATCATAAGACATCGAAGGCTCACCATTTTTCTAATTTCCCTTGGTAGATTCCTTAGTGATCTACAATATTCCAGTTTTAGTATTTGAAGATTTTTTAACCTTGACATGGAATTAGGGAGTTCTTCAATTTTTTTATTGTGGGACATATCAAGATAGCGTAGATGTTTTAACTTACCTATTAAATTTGGCAACTTTTTAACATTTGATCCAATCAAATCTAATGTACGCAAGCATAAGAAACTTGATGAGATTTTACGAAAGTTGGACCTATTCAAGACATCATTACTATAATGAAGGGGCATCAAAAATGTTCTCAAATGATTTTTTTCAAGCAAAGCATTAGGAAGTTCACATGAAAAATCCAACTCATAATCAAATGAAATGTGACGAGCTTTTGCTTGATAATTTGTTGCATCCAATTTTAGCAAATCACACTCACTTCCAGCAACTTTTGTGGCAAGATCATGCATAAGATCATGCATCTTGCAATTGACCACATAGCCCCATTCATCATACTCTACATCTTGAAAAAACGACATTGAAAGTAAATTCATAAAATACTCATTACCAATAGCTTCTAGACTGCGGTTCATGTTTGATGACTGAATAAATCCTTGTGCCATCCAAAGATCAATTAGGTAATCTTTTTTAATTTTATAATCTTTGGGAAACAATGCACAATAGGCAAAGCATTGTTTCAAGTGTGAAGGCAAATTATCATAACTAAGCTTGAGTGTTGGTAAAATGTCACTTGCTTCTTGATCATCTATTTTTGACAACTCATTTTCCTTAAAACTCAACCAATAATCTTCGGTGTTATTGTAGTAAAGGAAGCGTCCTATTGTCCTTATGGCAAGGGGAACTCCATAACACTTCTTTGCAATACACTTTCCTATATTTACTAGATTTGAGCCTGTTGGCTCTATTCCACCTTCAAATGCCATCCGAGTAAACAAAGACCAAGATTGGTCTTCATTGAGGCCTTCCAAAACATGAAATGGAAGTTTGCTAGTGATCTTAGCAACTCTTTGACTACGTGTAGTTATGAGTATCATACTTCCTTTCATACCATTCATTAATAGCGTTTCCAAATTGAGCCATCTGTCACGATTCTCATTCCATATATCGTCCAAAACTAATAAATATTTTTTTCCATCTATGAGTCTATGAAGGTCTTTTCTTAGTTCGTCTAGGCTATCTGCATTCATATAACTTGAAGAGTTTTGGATGTTTTTTATGATGTCTTTTATAATTATTTTCTCATCAAAAACATCAGAAACACAAATCCACATCCTTAACTGAAAATGATTTTTGACGTTTTCATCATTGTATACATATTGAGCAAGAGTGGTTTTTCCCAATCCGCCAATTCCAACAATAGGAATGACAGAGACAGACTCAATGTCATTTATGTCTAATAAACGTTGAATAATTATGTTTTTATCTTCCTCCCTCCCAATAACATGGTCTGCACGTACAAAGGAGTGTGTTTGTCTTGTTTTATTCTCAATCAGTTTTACATCGAGGTGGAACAGCCTATCACTTTTAATAGCTTCTAGTCTCTCCCTAATAGTCTTAATCTTATGAGCCATCTTAAGACTATATGCAAGCTGATTAGATTTGGAGAAGCAGATGCATACCTCTTCCTGTCGTATCTGAAGTTCAGTAGCAAAATCATCCAACAAGTCATCAGCATCATAAACTGCCTCCTTAAGCCTCAAAAGCCACTCTGTCACCTGATGGTTGTTCTTGCCGTGCTGCTCCTCAGCATCAAGAAGTACAGCTCTGATACTGCGCATGGTCTCCTCAAGCTTCCTAATCTCATCTCCAAATTCAGAGGCCAGGCCGATTTCTTTGAACACCCAGGATCCCAGCCCTTCAATGAGTCTTCCAGCAATGTCAGACAGAATTGCTTCGGCCATTTGGTTTTGTTGCAAAACTTGCAGGAAAGCTAATGAAGTTGTTGTACGTCGAATGAGAGAATTGAAATGCAGATAACTGAGACGAATGTGAGAGTAGTTTGATTAATGCGTTGAGCTGTTTATAAAGGTTTAATTGTAATCTGATCTAAATTAATTAGTAAATTGATTGATTATTATCTTTTCTTGACCATGTGAATTGATCCGAAATCCCACCACAGCTTAATTAAACAAATAAATAAAAGGACTGATGGGAGACATGCACATGTTTAGACATCCAAAGAGAAATTGTCTATTGTTCGATTTTGCAATATATTGACAGTACTTGAGTCGATGACAAGAAGGCTTTGATCTGAACTTCACAAACTTCCATAAGCCGCGCATGGTTTCGATTAATTAAAGAAGAATTGTTTTCCGATGCATCATGTGACCATCTTATTTTAAAAGTCTCATGTACCTCCACTTCTTATTAAGTTTCATTAAAAATTATATTAAAAAAATAAAAATTTTTTATATTACTCATAATTGGCTATTAAAAAAATTAAAATTTTAAAATAAAATAAAAATTAAAATCTAAATTTTATTAATAGTCTTTCACCAACCACTTTTTTAAAAATCTTTAAAACAATCACTACTACAGTAACATAAACTTAAATTAACTTTTCAAACTTGACAAAAATAACCTTTTTTGACATTTCTTTCTTCTAATAAATAAACTCTCTCACTATCTTTTTATTTTCGGCATCGATTGTTTGTTTCTTCCTTGAAACAATAACAAAAATATAATGAAACACTTTAAAAAAGGATCTAAATTTATAGTTTTTTATTCGCAATCATCGATAAGGCTCACATGGCTTCACTTAATTATTCTGAGAGGTCAATTTATTAAATTAAAGGAGACAGTATTTCTAATATAAGAACTTTACACTTACATGTGCACACCATTAATTAATAAATAGTAATTAGGACCGTCATGTGTGAATGCATTGCAGTGTCATTGCCTCATTGTAAATTATTATAAATATCAACAAGGACGTTGCATAATATTATTTGCCAAATCACCCAACTTCCTATATAAACACGTCCATTTACTCAAATTATTTTAGCTTATATTTCACCTCACACACTCATCGGCATGGCCACGTCAACAAGCTTCGCTGATGCCACAATGGTTAGGTCCTTTTAATTTCTTCTATCAGCAAATTAGGCTACCAAATTTCTATACAAGCATATGTCTACTATGATGAAATCAATTAATACAATATTATTTAGGATAGAAATTGGGGATATTATCGTAATTATGATTAAGTGTATGTTGATATACGTTTTCGATCGACAAATGGGAACCTCATTCATTAAGCCTAATGTTTTTTTGTTATTTTTTAGTTTCCTTTTATGATAGATTCAATATTAATTAAAAGTACATCACTACTGTATTTATTATCTAAGAAAAATTTAAAAAGAAAATATTAGTGGAGTTAACATCTATTTATCTTTTATAGTTTATTGAAGAAGACAACTGTCACACCCTGTATCCAACATAATAATACTGCAGCGGATAAGAGCTTGCCAAGGGAACACAGTCGTCGCTATACCGAAATCCTCCTTTAATTTTTATCTGATCGAATACCTGAGGTACACAACAGACTAGTGAGTATGAAACTCAGTAAGCAACTAGAATTATAAAAACTGACGTAACACTCAAAATAAAACAATTAATGGTGATAACCATTTCAGAATAGGACTACTATTCAATACTTATTCCATAAATCACTAATTACTGTTCATATCTTAGTATTCAAGCCACTAGTGCTCTACTAAGAAAATCAGAACATTGATTTCACTGTTCAAGGAATGCGCCCCTGTGCGAGGAAACTGGTACGGCGACGCCAAGTTTCTGATTTCCAATCCGTTGCAAATTTCAGTTTCGCGCTCCTACACCAAAGGAAAGGCACGTATGCGCCAACTCTCTATTCTCTCCTACTTGAGTCGGTGCAAGTGGTGCTCTAGTGCGAAAGGTATGGCGCAGCGATGCCAATTCTCTGCCTATATCTCTTTAGATCCGTTAAAGATGCACTCTTGCACCATTTAATTATGCTCCTGCACCAACCCTGTATCATTGGCCATATCCTAGACCATTTGCTCTCTTATCCAGTCACATTCCTAATTCCATAAATACCTGTCTATGGGCAATCAAGCATGGCTTTTCCATGTCAAAGCTCATCACATACACCCATTTACATGCATATGTCTCATTAATAATTAAACTTTTCACAAGTCTATCACATACTCATATGCTCCCATAAACATATAAATCATTCACACATGAGTTTCCATAAGCTAGCTACATTGTTCATATGGATATCCATTTCATATAATTTCGGAAGCTTCCACAATACAGTCACAGACACTTAGGAACAATGCTCTCTAATCAAGGTAGGACTTTTCATTTCACAGTCAGTTCCCATATGTAGGCCTACCCATGAATCAGCTCAAGGCTAGTCTGACAATCCGGGTGATACCGGACCCATGCTACCAAATCTCGTCTAGAGAAACACATGGTCCAGACCTCCCCTCAAGCCATGGGAAGCCATACGGAACAGTATAGATACATTCAGAGGCCTACCCATGAAATAGCTCAAGGCTAGTCTGACAATCTGGGTGATACCGGGCCCATGCTACCGAATCTCATCTAGAGAAACACATGGTCCAGACCTCCCCTCAAGCCATGGGAGTACGTAACAGTACGGATACATACAGATGTCTACACTTGAAATAGCTCGAGGCTAGTCTGACAATCCGGGTGATACTGGGCCCATACTACCGAATCTCGTCTAGAGAAACATATGGTCCAGACCTCCCCTCAAGCTATGAGAGCCAAATATCCTAAGTTATGGCATACCATTCACATATCAGTTTTCACATTCAGTCACATAAGTGAAGCTCTATATTAAGCTTTCACTCACATTTCACATTTCACATTTCACATTTCAGTCACATAAGTGAAGCTCTTTATATCAAGCTTCTAACCCAATCACAACTTATCACAATTCATTCACCATAATGCTAGCATTTAACGGTATCACATTTCACATTCGACATTCAATATATTCCCATGGGCTTGGCATGAAATTTCAAATTCATAACGCATCACACAATGATGCATGCCTTCGCACATTACAGTATTGCAGTTTACTTTCATAATTGAGGTTCTATGTAGGCTTCTCATTAATCACATATACATTCACAAATACAATAAGCCTACATATCTCATATACGCTTATGGATGTGCACAATCCACACATTGGTATTATTTCTACACATATAGAACCCCAATGACATCTTTATTCGTGCCAACACCTTCCATTACTCTTCGATGTATTTCAATCATATCGTTGCACAACTATTTCCATGTATAACTGGTCTCATTCATTTTCCACTCATACATATTCATGGAACTCTAATACACATGGTATGTCATAGACATTCATTTGTCATGCCAACTCATATGAGGAATTAGTATCCTAGAACGTTTGGCATGTATTTCATTCTTCATATACATACGTCGTTTCATTGGCAACGTTATTCAAGCCATATCATAACAAATTCACCTACATGAGGGCACATTCACATTTCTACATCTCACACACATAGAATTTACACCAACATGTAACTCACATACTTCTCAAAGTGTGTGAAATCACACATTTCATAAATCACTATAAACCTAAGTCAAATCATTTCTCATATCAAGGTCCATGTATTCATGGCCCCATCCACATTCCATCTACACATTTCACATATATTCACAAATACAATCATTAAACATATTTCATTAAAAGTTAACATCTATTGTGTCCTCAGAAGGGTCTAGCTACTTACCTGGTTAGCCTCGCCTCTTAATTTTGCTTTCATATATTTCTTGATAAGCAGTTGTTTAAAGTTCATCTTTTCTTCTTCTTCTTCCTCTCTGGTAACCATTGCCATAGTCATGACACACTGATCAGTATCCATTTAGAAGTCATTAAATCCCTTATAGGTTAACAACAATTCAACCAACCAATAACATCATTTATTAAACTCTATCACACATATGTTCGTTGGATTATTATAATTAGAGGTTATTCATTTCCAATGGAAATCAAATAGACATACATATTATAGTCCATGAATTTTATTGAGTCAAAATAAGGTCATATACCCCTTGAAAATCCTTAATTTCATTCACACAGCAAATCTGTCTGCAGACCTTTCAACTGAACAGTGTAACTTTGAAGAATTTTATAAAATTATACAATAATCAAATATCTACCAAACTTTCCAGTCCAAAACTAGACACATATAAGAGTCATTCCACCAAAAATCATGATTTTCAAAGGAGTTTAAGGCAGTCAAACGGAATTTATTTCACATATTCTGTTCTGGAACTTAACATTCACAGTTCTTTAAGTCCAGATTTGAAAAATCATAACAATTCATACATAACTCCAAAAACCATGAAAATTTACAGTCTAACAGAAAACATATCCAAGGGTTTTCATATTAAAAATCACGAAATTTTACAAAGATTTGCCCCCTCAAATGGAGTTCATTTCCGCTGCCCTGTTTTAAAACAGGGGAATTCTCAATTTCGAACCAGAACTTCAAAAATTCATTACAATTCACACATTACGAATTTTTGAGTGTTTCAAAATTCTATAAACTCCTTGAGATGTCTAGTTTATCATATAAAAATTTCAGGGTCAGCAAACAACCATGGAATTTATAGGAATTTTCGAACTAACCCCTGTTCAGCAAAGAGGCTCTGCAGGAATTTCACTCAATCATGTTTCCTAACTTCCCAAACATCATCCCTTCTCCTTCAATATACCATAACACATACAATATCATGTTTTCACACAAATTTCAGAGCACACATGACACAATTATTCCAAAATTTATAACATATTACATTAATTTCCTGTAAAAATAATGGAACCATGCAAGGAAATGGGAGGAGAAGTTGATTTCTACCTCTAGTTTGTCTCTAGATTTCTTCCTCTTGCTTAATTTGTTGGCAACCATGGAGGAGAAAGAGATTAGGGCTGGCTGCAGGGATAGGATCAAAATGAATATATTTCTCTAGAATTCTCTCTTTTATACTTATCCAAATCTGCAAAATTTCAGTCTAACCCTTTAAGTTTTCAATTCGTTAATTAGCCCCTCCATCTCATCTAATTTCATCCCTCTTCATATATATATATATACATACCTCATAATGTTAATAATACATATTTTTACAATATACATGTAAGTCAATCTTATTTAAAATTTGGGGTGTCACAACAACAACTTGGAGACTAAAGGAGAGTCTGCTTTGCACCTGAATACTTTGCTCCATACAATCTGGGTCTATTACTATATGACCAAATTAGTGTCTAAGGGGTAATACTATGGTACATTTAATGTACTGATATATTCAAAAATTATATAAAAATTATAAATAAGTGTATAAAAGTTGTAAATAAATATGTGAAAGTTGTAAAATATATCTTTTTATATACTCATTAATAACTTTATAATTTTTATATTCTCATTTACAACTTTTATGCACTCATTTATAATTTTTATATAATTTCAAAAATTGATATATGATACATTGGATGTACTATAGCAGAAACCCTTAAGGTATGTACCTGTAGAAACAAATCTTCTCTTCATTTTATCCCACAGTTTGATACTTGAATAAGATATTAGGGGCGTGTTTGGTCAGTGACGAAGCCACCAAGGGACCAGTAGTTGCGCCCACTGAATTTGGAAAATTCCATAAGTTTTAATACAACAAACCCTTTATTCTTTTTGAAAATAAAAATAACTCAAATTTTCAATCCTTCATAAGCCACTAAACCTTGATATATTGTCAATTAATATCATAAAATATTTTTAATACATGAGTTCCAATAATGATTATAAGTATCAAAGTGTTGACCATTTAAGTTACAATAACCTAACAATCTATCAGATTCTTCTTTATAAAATATTTCAAAATACTTACAATTCAAACATATTTTCCAAACAAGAAACTATATATCAAGTATTTTTTAGAAGTATTTTTACCTATATCAATTAAATATTATAAATGAAAATGAAATTATTAAGACTATTTTAAGGACTTTTCAAAGTGTATAATTATTTTTGCTTTTGTTCTCTTAATTACACAAATTTTTAATAGAAGAAAATATATTCACATGTATGTATGAGTGCCGATATATTAATACATAAACTATGAATCAACTTATGCAAAATTTTTCTATTCTCGTAACTTGCCACCACTTATGCAAAATGCAGGCTCCATCGTTGTATTCGGCTGCATTAATCTAAAGGGGAAAGGAAACAATTTTCCTAAAGAAATTCAATTCCTTTGTTTGGTTTTATTAAATGTCTTAGGAGTGAGGATTACCAACAATCTTATTTACTAAAACTTTGATAATTACCTTTCCTTTCAACTTTGGAAGTAAAACTTTGTTTTATTAGGAATAATACGTTAAATTACTAATCTAATAATGTGTACTTTGTATGTATCTGAAACTAAATTAAATTATTAAACTAACTCTGTATATTTTTTATGCACCCAAAACTAACCTTATTCAAATAATTATAAATATAATTCATTAATTTATTTTAAAAAATTAAAAAATAGCAAATTTAATTTATATTTTTCCAAAGTTTAAAAAAATTACAGAATTTAAAAAAACTGTTTCAGGCTGGCGTCACTTGCCGCCACTAATACATCCACATGTTTTGCAATTTTTGTAAAATTTAACAAATAATTCATATATTTAATTATTTATTTATTTAAAAATTATACATTAATATAACAATTTTTTGATATAATCGAATAATAATTTTCTATAGATATTTTTACTTTTTTAATAAATATTTTATATATTATTTTTTCATTAAAAAATTTTGATTATTAAACTAAGCATAATATTCTATATAATTTAATATATATAATTTATTTTTAGAGAGAAAATACAATCTGATCTATTTATTTTTAAAGAGAATAATGTGAGAATACTCTGATTGATGCGTTAAGCTATTTATAAAGATTTAATTGTAATCTGATGTAAATTAATTACTAAGTTGATTAATAATTATCTTTTCTTGACCACGTACGTGAATTGATCAGAAATCCCACCACAGCTTAATTAAAAAAAATAAATAAAAGGACTGATGGGAGACATGCACATGTTTCGACATCCAAAGAGAAACTTTTTATTGTTCGCTTTTATAACATATTGACAGTACTTTAGTAGACGAGAAGAAGGCTTTAATTTCGCCCCAGCACTTGATTGGATGAACTTCACAATCAGCCATAAGCCGCACATGGTTTTAATTCCGAGAAGATTGCCAGTGCATGTCTCATTGTAAATTATTATAATAAAACCAGGCAATTTTTAACGTTTCTTTCTTTTAATAAATAAGCTCTCACACTACCTTTTTATTTTCGGCATTGATGTTTGTTTCTTTCTCAGAGCAATAACAAAAATATAATGAAACGCTTTAACCAAAAAAAAAAAAAAATCTAAATCTATAGTTATCTATTCACAATCATCGACAAGCCTCACATCGATCGTTTCATTTGGTTATTTCGAGGAGCGACTTAATTAAAGGAAATAATGTAATGTAACACTTGAAGAAAAAAAATCCAAATTATTGTAAATTGAATGCATCTGAACAAGTTATCTTCATTGGTTAGATCACTCAAGATGAAATCTAAGCAAGTTCAATTGCCCTCAGTGGTAAGACGTCGAAGAAAGATGATAGATCGCAGTCCGAGAAAAATAATGTTTCAACCTGTAAAGAAGAAGACCAAAGTTAAAACACAAATGAAATAATGAGGACAAGAAGTTCTGTTTCCATCAATCTTCAGTGTGAAAATGAGACCCTGGGGGCTTATTAGATTAACTTGAACTTCATAATGTTCAGATTTTCTTCATCCTTTTAAGCAATTTAATCTGCCAAGTAGCAAGAGAGAAAAAAAAAATCAGTTTTGGAACAAAATGTGGTTATTTATCTTAATCACAAGATGAGAGTTACTTATCAGAATGATAATAGAAGCTGAAAATTTTACGGATGGGCTTGTGCCTTCTTACTTTCACGTTTGTTCTCTTCTCATGTGCTTTTGTTTAACGAATTTAATGGAGTTGACAGTTTCTGCTTTCTGTATGGTTACCATTTTGTAGGGCAAAAACTTGTTTCAACACTCGGCTTCTTTCATGGTGAGTTCTATCTCAGTTTTTAGTTAATTTTAGCATTTTATAATTACATAGTAAGTAGCTTAAAATAATGAATAGTAATAGACAGCCGTATCATTTGAATAAATGTTTCATATCAATAGACAATTATGATTTTTAGAACAATAATATAAATTATTTTTCAATTAAAACAAACTCCTATCCTTTAAAATAATGTATTTTATTAGCTGAAACTTCATATAACGTAATAAACAGAGATATACATTTAGACTAGTTATGCTTGTGAGAAAAACATATGAATCGTTTACCATTTTTTGCTGGACAAATGACATGAATAATTGGAAGCACGTTTCCTTCTTTTTTTTTTTTTTGTTGATAGCATTTTTTTGGAGTAGGGGTTGTAGATAATATGTCTTTTTTTTTTTTGAACGAAGGCTAGGAAGTTCGAATTTTAGGTTATTGAACATTTGCCATTTTGTATTTTGTGCACTTACTTTGGATTTTCTATTTTCTATTTCAGATTCCTGATAAGCTCTGTTCAGTTCATGAATTACACCTTGATATTTGTTTCTTCTAAGCTATTTCATACAAACTCGTTGGAAAAACTTGAAAAATCTCACTACCCATTAATTAAGATTTTTAATTAATCCGTCATTACAAGAAGTTCTGTCAAAAAAAACTGAAGAGCTTGACATTAGAAGTTGAATTTAAATGAACAAAAACTACTGCTTCTCTTGGTTGATGACAAGATCAATCATTTTGAGGTGTCACCAGATATATGTAACTGGACTCCATGAGCATCAAGATTATGATTAAAATAATTATAGTAATTTTTTGCCCTACACCAATATTTCCACAAACTCTCAATTTCATAAAATTCGTTAGACAGCAAAGCGGGAGAAAACAAAACGTAAAGTCCTAATTTGAGCAACATTGAGGTGAGTCTTGGGCAAAAAAATGTTGTTAATTTAAAAGCGAATTTGAGTCTCGGCAAGAAACTGCCTCTGATTTGGAACAGAATGCGAGTAAAGGTCAAGAAAATGTTGTTGCTTTGCAAGAGAATGTGGGTCATGGGCAGAAAATATTGTTAATTTGCAAGAGAATGCAAGTCTTGCGCAAGAAAATGTTGTTACTTTGCAGTAGAATGCCAGTCTCTGCAAGACAATGATGTTACTCAAGTTAAAATCATAATTTGACTCGTTATACAAGACACAAAACTTATTGGAACCTTCAGTCTATGACAGATTATCATAAAAATATAATTATAACCACAATGACACTAGAAAACAAAGTTGATTTGATCATAAAGGTCATAAAGGAACAAAGATATTGATGAATGCATTATTGACCACGAAGTATATACAAATACTTTGAATGACAAAGATAGCTTTCACCAGGAAACTTGAAACATTGTTTAAGCAAAGGTTAGGATGGAGGACCTGATCATTGAGTCAGGTAAACAGAACAATTTCTTTCAAGCCATTAAATAACAGTTAACCAATTAAATCTTAAAGAACTCTTCAAATGATGATATATTTTCCAATCCAAAAACAAGGTTAAAATTTATTCCACATTGAGTAGGCAAACTATAGAAGAAACGTAACTGCCCATTACATATAAAAGATGAGAGCAATTCAAGTTCATGCATGACCATCAATCAAAACATCTGAAAGATTAAAGTTTTCTAAATGACAAAGTTCATACACAAGAGGTCTAAATAGAGGAGCTGTATGTCACCTCAGAGTTAAGCTACCTTGAAAACAAAGAGCAAGTTTCTTATGGTCAGTGGTGCTGATAAATTTTACTCTGTTTATTAAACTGCTCAATTTATAACTATACTTCTGATATTTATCTCCATCATTCAGCAACTGGAAACACCATGTCAATCAATAAGAACCTAAGGAGGGGGAAAAAAAAAGTAGCAATATAATAGTAAATAAAAACAGGAACCTCAACAGGAAGCTCATCGACAAAAAAATTGAATTCCTCTCCCCACATGGGATTTCTTAACCCTGGTACCACTGAACTGCACTAGCAACACAAGAACAAATTATATAACCGTAGACACAATAAAGTCGCAACTATACAAGTATAAATCCAACCAAAATCTTATGAAACGAAAAACAATAAATAGTAAATAACCTTTGCAAAAGCATAAAAGAAGTACCATGTCAAACAATTTGTTGCCATATAAATTTAGGATTTATAGAGGAAGTTTCTCTTTACCATTTCATTTAAAAGAAAAAAAATTCAACTAGCCATTACATATATCTGTAAATCTAACCATACAGACTTAATGAAATGGATCTAAATAAATCCAAAAAGCTCAAAGTCAATCTGAATAAGAATAAAACAAGTCCATGATACTTTAAAGCGGTATGCCATAATATAAAATCTCCAAGACGGAAAACACTATTCCATCCATTCAGCTTACAAACTCTATATAGTATCCATATGTCTGAAAACCCATAGCTGTACTTTTTTTTTTTTTTTTGAGTAACCGAGGTATCCGGACCGGCTTATGCGCACCACAACTAATCCTCGGAGACTTGTAGCTGTACTCTCAAATAACCTAGATGTGAAGTAACAGTGCCTCATAATTTAGAACCTAAAAACATAAACAAATGATCCTTTGTATGATAGTAACTTGAAATTAATGGATAATGGTTGCATCAACATTAGGTGATAAATGATTTAAGGATAATTAAAAATAAACTTAAAAACATTGCTTCCACTACCATCCAAGAATGATAGCCCGATTATCATATCCATTAAGATCCAATCATGAAAAGCATCCAACAAATCACCCAAAAACCACCTTTCATTTAGGTAATTTTTATTTTTAACAACTTGTAGAAGCATTAGAATCAACAAGAGTGATAACACAACTAAGGAAACCAACAAAAGAAACTTCAGACCAGCTTTCAATAACTGCCAGAATAAATCCAGCCAGATGACAATGTAACATAAGATTAAGATACAACATTCACTCGTTAAAGAGTGATGAACAGAAGATCTCAAAGAAAGAAATTTGTCCAATATTCCAAATCATTATCCAGCAGTCTAGCAGACATAAGCCTACACCCCCATGACCAATTCCCTGAACTTGTCACAAGAAAAAGGTTATTCAGCAACCAAAAAAACTAACAATCCAAAAGAGCAGCAACATGGCTGATTCAATTAAAGTCAAATCCAAACGCCAACAAAGATGGCCTGCATATTCCACTACAAACTAATGAAAGGCTAATATTTGCACAATGTCTTCAGAATCCAGTAGGAAGAAAACCATTGCAGCATGAGTAGTTTATCAACTCTGAGCGCAACAGGATACTTGGGAGTTAAGAGACTACTGCAAGTATAACAACTTAGCAGAGTCCAGAAATCCAACAGCTATAAACCAAGCCAGAATGACCCTTGCACGAGCAGATCCCACATCCAATAATGTTCATAATTTTGCAGCGTGCAAACTGCATAACTGCACAAGAAATTGATAAGGAACTGAAGAGTTGCAGATAAAAGAAAATCCTCCATAACAAGATAAAGGAACTGCATTCAGGCTCACATGGAAAACTTTCAATATTGACAAATATCAGGCTTCCAAGCATTATTACAAGTAACACGCCACAGATAAATTTCTGAAAAGTCAGCGAAAAACAAAGATTAGTTTTAGCAAACTAATCTTTTATATAGAAGAAAATCAACATTCAAAGAAAGAATTCTACCTCGAAGGTCGAAGAAACATTTGCAAATGTCTAGTCCCTTGAAGCTTGCCTTACAATACTCCTACTTCTGGGTGCATAAAATTTTGAATATAGAAATCGATCAAAATCGAATTGTAGACCATGGGAACCAACATGAGAAAGAACAAATAGCTATCTTATTAACAGAGGAATGAGATAAATATAAAGATTTATGAACCATTATTGTGGTGGACACTTACATACCTGCGGATAGGATTATAACCCTTTTGCAAAGCGAGTGGTCATCACCAATTGTCCATTCTGTTTTATCTTAGCTGCTTTCCACCAAAACTTTCCAGACAAAAACTTGGAAAATGTTAGAACCACTCCTGCAAATTATTGTTATAATTATCTTCAATCATTAAAATCCCCTAGCGTCAACTGATCTGATTGTAATATTCTAAATATTGCAGTATATTGAAAAGTTATGTATGAAATGGGTAAAAATGGGATAACCATATGAAACTAGCTCATGATGTTCACCTGCCACAAATGATTTTGTCTCAAAATGTTGCTCTGTTGTATAAAAGAATAAGCTTCCACTCTGCATATTTAGGACCCACAAATCAATCTCATGACTCATCTTGTAAATTAATTTTTTACAGTGCAAAAAGTGAACGACAAAAAGTAAAGAAACGTTCAAGTCAATGAATTGCAAAGCAACTGAGAAGTCAAAGAGCAAGAAGTGACCTTATTTTAGAGTGCTGTATAGAGCTTCAAACTCAGTTTCTTAACTTTACTTTCTTCCCTCCATGTTATCCTGCAACAAAAGATGATAGGTAAAAACAGAACAAAGAAGTAGTTTTAGACACAAATTGTAGCTGTTGTTTGACTGAAGTATAGGATTAAAATAAAAACAATATGTTGGGATATGATCAGCAAATAATGATGTAATGTGAGGGTGCCTACCTTCGCAAAACCAACCACATTGATATCATTATGATCAAGAGTGAGTTGCTTCAGTTGGGTTTTGTGTTGAAGACTGTGGTAGGTACAGCAAATTCTTCGAAGGAGAAAAAAAAAAAAAAAAAAAGGAAGGGTCTTACAACTTTCTATTAGTCTCCTTGTACTCCATAACCCTGAACTGAAACAAGAGGTATTGTCCATATGTCAAGATAGGCTTGCAATAATGATATTGCTTAGGCGGTTTTGCTTCCATTCTCTGGTACAGATTCTATGCAGTCAATTTTACAAAAAATATCGAAGTAAATTAAGGTGTTAACAGCATTACATTGACTAACATGAATCAATTAAGTGCAGGAGAGATCTATTACCCAATAACCTTTTACTTCTTCTTTATACTGATGGGATTCCCCAACAGAAACAACAGGTATTCGGCAGACATAATATTAAACCGTAATTCCAAACACTAGAAGACCAACCATCTTCAGAATCAAAAGCCAAACAATGCACATTACTCGCTGAATCCAGTAGAAAAGACTGCCACTTCCGCAGAATAGTCTTGAGCACGAAAGGATACTTAGAGACTATTTCAAGTATAAGAATGCACAATTCACCAAACAGCTTACAATGGATTCAATTAGTTTATTGGTTTTTGCACAACTGTCTTCAGAATCCAGTAGGAAAACAAGAAGTGGTGCACGAGTAATTTTTCAAGTCTCAGTGCAACAGCATACTCGAGAGTTAAGAGAACCCCTGGCTATAACTACCAGAATCAGACCATGAACAAGCAGATCCCCCAGCTAGTAATTTATTCCATTCTGCCTGCTGCAAAGTGCATAACTGCTAAACTGCATAAGAAATTGATGAGGGATAGATCAGTTGCACATTAAAGGAAATCCTCCCACAACAAAATAAAGAAAGTACATTGAGGATTACCTGAAAATCCTTTAATATTGGCGAATATCAGGCCTCCAAGCACTAGTAAAAGTAACATATAGCAGATGAATTTCTGAAAAGACAGAGAAAAACAAAGAATTAATTTTAGTACACGAATTTTGTATACAGAAGAAAACGAATAGTCCAAGAAAGAAATTCTACCTCCAAGGCTGAAGAAACATTTGCGAACGTGTAGTCACTTTAAGCTTGCAATACAATTCTCCTGCTCCTCAGCGCAGAAGAATTTAACTTTAGAAGTTGATCAGTATTGAAATGCCTGAAAGATGATGGAAAACCAACAAGGAAAACAACAAATACATGTCTTATTAATTAACAAAAGGACTGAGATAAATATAAGGATTTATGAACCATTATTTGTGGTGGTCGACTCGATATTTGTTGAAGGGATTATAACCTTTTCGTAAAGTGAGTGGTCATCGCCTGTTGTGCCTTGTATTCCATCTTCATTCTTTCCCTCAAAACTAACTTTCTAGACAAAAATCGGGTAACTGTTAGAAGTCTCTCATGTTAATAACACATTGTTGTTATTTTATTTTATTTTATTTTTTAATCATTAAGATCACTTAGCATCAACTATAATAGTATTCTAGACATTGAAAGATACTAAAAGGTTAAATGAAATAGAGTGAACAATGGTATAACCATATGAAACTAGCTCATGATTTGAAGCTGTTAGAATTGATTTTGTCTCAAAACATTGATCTGTTGTACAAAAGTTTAAGCTTCCACTCTGTATATTTAGGGATCCGCAAAGCCATCTCATGAATCATATTGTGAACTTATATTTTGCTGCGCAAAAAGGAGCAACATTTCCAGTCAATGAATTGCAGAGCAACTGAGCTTCAAACTCAGTTTCTTGAATTTACTGTCTTCCCTCCATATTATGCTGCAACAAAGAAGATAGGTAAAAAGACAATATACTCTGGAACTGTGATATGTAAACCAAACTTTATAACTGTATGAGAATGAAATGGAGGCTCTTACGGATTCCAACAGCATCCTTGGATACATTTGTCTCCTTATAGTCCATAAGCCACAGCTTTTCAACTGAACGAAGAGGCATTATGCATACGTCAAGATAATATTATCATGACAGTTTTGCAAGGTGGTTTTGCTTCCATTCCTCTGCAAGAGATTCAATGCAGTCAATTATATATATATAAAAGTAGATTAAGTTGTCTTTTTATTCATTTATTATTTGACTTATATACCATGTGAGTAAGCAGAAGAATATTGAACCAAAAAAAGAAGAAAGAAACAAATAAATGAAAGAGGAGAGATCTATTACCAAGTTAGCTGTTCAATTCTTCTTTGTATTGGTAGAAATTCCCGAACAGATGGAACAGGTATATAGCAGGCACATTATTAAACCACAAGTCCAAACACTAGAAGGGCCAAAATCTTCAGAATCAAATGCTGAACAATGCATATTACTCTCTGAATCCAGTAGAAAAGACACCATTTCAAGACAAGCGTGTATGTACAGAACTCTTGAGCAGAAGAGCAAAGTTAAGAGACTACTTCAAGTATAATAATGCACAATTCACCGGACAGCAAGCAATGCGTTCAATTCACCAGCTAGCAGAATAGTCAGGACAACTGCAAAAGCTGAAAAAAATTGATAAGAAAAACAAAATACATCCCACCAAAACTATAACTATTTTAAAAATCATCCATAAATGCCAAGAAAGCAATTTGGTAGCCCAAGAATCATTTAAACAGTTCATTGATATTCAACAAAAAAGGCTTCTTAAACGAAGCAACTATTCAACCTTGATATCTTCCACTCTCTCAAAGAAATGTTAGAGGATATAGAGATAGCATATACAAATTAAGGAATTAGTTTCAGGTCTACCTCAATGTTGATAGTGCAGGACATGTTGCTTAATATTTGGGCAGTATTGCAAATAAATCTCAGAAAGACAAGAAATAATAAAAATGGTTTTTTAAGCAAACTGAATGTTTACATAGTAGCATAACAATAGACAATAATTTTTTTTTATTGACCAAAGACAATAATTTAAAATAAACAAAATAGCTGATAAAAAATTATGAAAGCTTTAATTTCATTAAATACAAAGGCATCCAAATTTCGTCTTTCTTTATAAAGCAATTTAACTAGCATCGATCTATAGTCTTATAAAATCTTTTCTACCGTTGATTTGCTGATAGACAGTGCTTGTAGAGTAATTCATGCTGCAGTGCTTGTAGTTTCAAATGAAATGGAAATTGAGGAGAGAGGATAATATTAATAATAATAGGAAATAAAGATTAAAGAGATGTATAAATACCTTGCCTTACGAAGCTGTTGAAGCAGAGGAGCTTCCTTCTGTATTTAATTGGTAGCAGCCGTCTTTTTGAATCCACTCGTTATCAATTAGAATATTAGGGATGTGAGAAATCTTTGGCCAATCAACACCCTTGTTATTTCCACATCTTTCTTTCAACTGGGGACACCATCTGATTTCCAAGCCTTGTAATTGCATCATCCCTTCTGGAAAATCCATCAATTTAGGACATTCACTAATCTCCAGCTCTTGCAGATTGGGAACATGTTGAAGCCCTTGTGGAAGAGAGACTAGTTCACTAATCGCCCAAAAACGTATCGAATTTAGGCAGGTAAATCCTTTCCATTGGTTGTCATCGACATTGGTGAGAAAGTCAAGATCATGACACCATTCAATACGCAGTGAGTTTAATTTGGAGAAAGGGGCAGAAACGGTGGAAGAGGTTGAGGGTACTGTTGCAATATTCTTCAACTTCATTGTTTGTTCTAGTGACCGGAAGCTGGCATTCCACAATTCCAGTTCTTCCACAGAAGGATACAGCGGCATGCAACTCAAATTGGGGCAACTGATGATGGCTAATTGGGAAAGACAAGGGAATGAAGGTAGGTCCATTGCTCCATCATCATTATCAACATCAATCCACCAACCCTTTAGATTTGGACAATCATCAATTAAGAGTGTGTCAAGAGATGGGAAAAATGACGTTGAGGATGCAGAAGATGAATCATTACTTTCCTTCTCTGATATCATGTACTCTATATCATTTAAGCTTCTAAGTATCAAACTCTTAAGAGAAGGTAATTGATCCAATCGAGGGATATGTTGGCATCGGCTACAATCAACTATCTCAATTTCAGTAAGATTTGTGAGAGAGGAAAGCCAACTTGAAATCCTCATGCCCATAAACCCACATATTTCGAGGCCTTTTAAATTAGGGTGTGGTTGTAGGCATTCTAGCACTTTCTCATCAAAACTAATGTCATCATCCAAAAGTCCATTCCTAGACCGCCAGTCCAATTTCAGGTACACGAGATTTTTCTTAGCTTTTAAGTTGGCTAACAATGAATGTTTTGAATTGACATTTTCCAACCCTCTAATTTCTAAGCTTCCACTTAAGTTATTCAACCCATTCAATTCGTCTAGCTTCGCATATTTCCTACTCTCGCTCCCCAATACAAAGGCTGATAGCGTTCGCAGATTAGTCAACAACCTTAGTCCACGAGGTATTCCATTCAAATCCCAACAATCTTCCAACATAAGACATCGAAGGCTCACCATTTTTCTAATGTCCCTTGGTAGATTCTTTAGTAATCGACAACCCGTGACTTTGAGTATTTGAAGATTTTTTAACCTTGTCATGGAATTGGGGAGCTCTTCAATTAATTCATTACCAGACATATCAAGATAGTGTAGATGTTTCAACTTACCGATTGAATTTGGCAACTTCTTAACATTTGATCCAATCAAATCTAACATACGCAAGCGTATGAAACTTGATAGGATTTTATAAAAATTATACATATTCAAGACGGAATTACTATAATGAAGGGGTATTAAAAATGTTCTTAAGTGATTTTTTTCAAGCAAAGCAGTAGGAAGTTCATATGAACGATGCAACTTAAAATCAAATGAAATGTGACGTGCTTTTGCTTGATGCTTTGTTGCATCCAATTTTAACAAAGTACACTCACTTCCTGCAACTTTTGTGGCAAGATCAGGAAATAAATATTTTTCTTAGTTACTTAAAGATTCTGGGAGACTTTTGCTTCCAAGATTGATGTTGTTCCTTGATATCAGCTTTCCAAGATTCATGATACCCCTTGATATCAGTTTTGTTGTTGGAGATTTCTTTTTTCATTCATAACTCTGCATAGTCATATATAAAAATCTAATTTATCATTTGAGCAACTAACTCAAGAGTGATTAATCAAAATTTGATAATTCATAGCCCTGCCCTTATTTTTCGTTTTGTTTGCTCTGTTTCCATAAAATCTTCAACATATAACTAAGAAATCCGTCGAACACACTTAACGAACATGAGATCAATACATTGGCTCAGGTCAATTCCTACGTCTTTGGAAGACAGGAAACTATGACATTTTAAGTGGGCAGCAAACAAATGCGCGAACACTCGAGTAACTCTTTAGAGTTTCAATGAAATGAAAAACTTTAGGTGAACAAAATTGTCAAGCTATATACAAGGTATGACAATAAATATGCCACCCCAAAACAGAAAAGAAAAATAAAAAAATTAAGATTTGGCAACAGGCCACCCCATAGGGTTGCCTGGCCTCCTTTACCCACTAATTGAAAATTAATAATTTTTTTTCAAAAACACGTTAGCCTCTAATTTTGCATTTCACTTGTATCAATAAAATAATCTTTATTAATAATACAATAATCTTTCTTTTACATTATTGTCAGTGTTGCCTCTTAAATTATTTTAAATTTATTTTAGACTTCTATTAATAATAAAATAAAGTGTTTTGTTACGAAACTATTGTCAATTAATATCTCTTAAGTTATTTTTAATTGTAGTTTAAAATTTTTATTAATAATATAAATTCTTTTTTAAATTACTGTTAAGTGTTTTCTTTTAGATTATTAGTAATTTATTTAATTTTATACTAATAATAAAATAATTTTTAAAATTATGTAAATAATAACAGAAATATGAATTAAAAGCTTACAACAACATTGAATTTAAATATCCAACAAATATACTTACAATCCTGTGTTACCGAGGGCGTGGGTGATTGCTCGTTCTTCTCACAATCAGACAAATGTGACTCGAGATACGAGTGGGCAATTTCTAACATAGGCTGCATCTCTTTTTTGTACTACATGAAATTTAGGATAAAATTAAAACATTTTACCGTTTGAAAGTTAATTAAGAAATTTTTTTTAAGTTTCAATAAATGTATTCTTTTACATTTAAAAATGACCTTGACACAACAATATTCAAAAGGGAGATCGGTGTGAGATGTTAATCGGTTTTCTACGACAAGGCTATTAAACGGCCAAGAAAATGTATTTTTATTAGCTGAAACTTCATAAAATCATAAAACATATTAACAGAGAAATATATATTTAAACTACTTACACTTTAAGAAAATCAAATGTATCGATTGTAATTTTTTGTTGGAGAAATGACATGAGAAATTGGAACTATGTTTCCTTTTTTTTTTTTTTTGGTTAGTAGCATTATTTTGGAGTAGGGGTTGTAAATAATATATCTTAATTATTGCTGTGTATCCATCTGAGCTTGGACTTCAGCGAATGAAAGAGGAAGAGGTTCACGGTCCTGTTGGCCTATTTGATGATGAAAACGATAACTGTGATCAAGAAGGGGGTGATGAAACTGACAAGGAGAAGTTGCGTGCTTTATGAGAAAAGGAGGCTAAGGTGATTGATTTTGTATTTCTAATGCTCATCACGGATTCTTGCAAAGGCCTTTGGATATATTGTCTATAATAGCAAGCTTCATACACTTGGATCCCTTAATAAGGGATATTGAAAGATTAATAGCTTTGGCATATGTTATAAGTTATTAATAGCTAAGGTGGTATTTGTTTTCATCACTTAACACTTTTTAGATCTAAACACTTTTTAGAACTTAATTCAAACCATTTAAAATTATGTTTGTTTACTCTTTTATATAGCTCTTAAAAAAAGTGATAGGAGAGTATCTTATTTTTAATATGATATTTTTATCCTTGTAATTAAAAATAAAAAACATTTATATTACATTTGTACAACTTCTTAAAATTAAATCAAAATTCTTTTTTCATTCAAATAACTAATATTATATTTATTACAATCTTTTAAAAATGAAATATTTATTTTTGTTATGGAAATTAAAATATGTGGCTTTTAATATGTGTAAAACAAATAGTTTACAAAATTAAATTGAAATATTAACATAGTAATAAATTAATAAGCTTATTTATTATAAAAACCTATATATTTATATTTTGTTTGATATAAGTCAAGACTATCAATAATTATTTACTTTAATTATTTCTTAATTAAATTATTACATTAAATTTTTATTTATTTTAATTTTATTAACCAATGCATGTAAAACAAGTCAAATTTTAAAAATTCAAATGCATATTTATTAAATAAATTATATTATTGTAATTATTCTTTTTATATATTTTATATCATATACATACATAATTTAATTTTTAATTTAAAATTTGAATTTCAAATGCAGTAAGTAATACTATATTATTTAAATATTTTATTTAAAACAAAAAAATAAAAAAATTTTAAAAATTGGATCATCGGAGCCGCCGTCCTGGAGCTGCCGTCTGCCATCGACGATGTGGTGCATTTGATACATTGATTATACTATTATGATTGGATTTGACTTATCTACAACATTATTGAAATGATTCTTGTTGAAATAGTGGCGTTTCGTAGTAAAATGCCTGAAAACTTTCGGCAACTGAATGCTTTTTCGATCTTTAACGAACAAACGGCGATGTTTCCTGCAAAAAAAAAAAAATCCGACAGCCATGTAGAGCGAGCCGAGGCGGTCATGATGGTACCAGCGGTGTCGTTGAACTCACGATTTCGACAACGGCTGGCGACGGTCGACCAACAGTGATGATGAACGCTGGCAGTTGTCCAATTTTCAAAATTTGAATAAAAAATAAAATATTTAATATTAATATATTTTTATTTTTATTTTTAATATGAAATATTTTTAATTAATTATATAACTTTTATTAATTAAATATAAAGGGTATTTATGAAATAAAAATTATCACAAGAGGACAATTTAGATATTTTAAAATTTTCTGACATTTAGAAAAAAAAAAGTGATAAATTTTCACTTTTTATTTTCAGACAATTTCATCTAAAAATTAGTGACTAGATATAAAAACAAACATATGAAATTTTTTAGTTTCTTAAATCTGAATGGATTCAGATTAAAAACAAACATATAAAAACTTTTTAGTTTCTTAAATCTGAATGGATTCAGATTTCGCCCAATCAATGGGCCCTAACTCTAGGATTCCTGTCCTTAATGGTTATAGTTATATTTCTTAGTAAGATTGGTCTTCATTTTAGCCCATAGTGATTCTATAAAGCTGCCTACATTGCTTTAGTAAGATAAGCTATTATTTTGCTTACCGTATTATACATTCTTACTTCTTTATTATGCATTGATATAATTTTTTTTCTATGTCTTACTCCCAGGTACTACTATGTTGTAGTAGAATGTGATTCAAGTGCAACAGCAGATTACCTTTACAAAGCCTGTGATGGAGTTGAGTTTGAAAGATCATCAAACAAGCTTGATGTAAGATTTATTCCTGACACAATGGAATTTAAACATCCCCTTGTGATGTTGCAACGGAGGTATGTATTCTAGACTGAATCCAGAACACCGTTAGAGTGCCACCTCAGCATGTGACATGTGACAATCTCTTGGAAAACTCCAATTCTCTATATTACATTCTCTCCTACCTATATATATATATATATATATATATTTATGTCAAAACTCAGTTCTTTTGTTCCCGTTCTGTCCAAATTCCTTTAATATTCAACAGCGTTTTGTTGTTTGTCTCTTACTTCACATGTGGATATGAGGTTGGTTTAGATGCCAAATCAACATGCTGAGGTGTCACCTGGTGGTATTTTGTACTTTATTATTTTTGCTATGAGTAGCTATATATGCATGAAACTTGGGCAACAGGAATAAAAGTAAGATAATCTACTTAGCTAATTTATGTTGCTCATCATGCTTATTTTCTGCAGCAAAAGTGTTTTAATATCTTTCAATTTTCTTTTGTTGAGTACGTACTTGGAGTTGAGATATAGCACAATTTAAAAATATTGATCGTCCTTGTTTTGTGCAGGCACCTGCAAACTATGGAGGTTTAGATTTTTATACCAAAGCACTGCAGCATTGTGATGTTCATCTTTCTTGGGATGATGATGAACCAGAACGTGTAAAGACCTTGAATAGAAAATTCAATCCTGATCATGTCTGTATGCTTGATGTGGATTCCTTTACAAATGTTACAATGTACCCTGACCATTAGAATATTAGTCGAATAAAATATGGAGTTCAAATTTTTACTTGGAATCTGAATTAATATCAAATTGCAATTTTCGTATTTAATTTCTCTTTCGGCCATCTGTTTTAATTTAACAATCTTTTTCTTTTTACTCCTTTCTATATATATATTTTTTTAAAAATGTTGTTTTTACACATTCCATTTGGGATGATATTTCATTTATTAAGAGCAATGTTTCGTACTGATTCAGTCCGGCATTCAAGGTTATGTGTCTGTTAGTTTTACACCCTTGCGACTGTCAGGGTGGTAGATCGGGGTCATGTTTTATTCTGCCTCTGTTCATATGCAATGATAATCACACAAATAACAATTATCACACTTGCAGAAGCACAAGTAATTATCTTGACGAATGATTTTTTTAATTTATTATGATATTTATTATTTAATTAATCTCTAATTAGAATTTTTTAATTTATTGTCGTTATATGTCCAAATTTGTATGTTATTACAAATTTTAATATGTAGAGGTATGAAATCTTATTTTTATTGGATTGGATTGACTTAAATTGCATTTTAATGTAGATTAAGTTAGATTAGTTTGAATTGTATTTTATTTTATATTTATTGGATTGGATCGGATTACAAATTTGATAATCCATTTTATAATTGGGTTGGAATAGACAAAATTGATCGGTTTCGAATTGACAAACATCCCTAAGTGAAAGATAGAGCATTCAATATTGCATAATTTATACAAGAGTCTTGATAGTTATTATTATTGTTGTTATTATTTATTTTACAAGAATCTTGGTATTAAATCTCACTCAAACTATAATTTGGGCGGGGCGTATTTGTTTTATATTTGTAAGTTAATAAAATAAAAAAGCAAGAAAGAAATAAAACACAAGGCCTGGTAGTTGGGTGCAATTCCAGAAATTGCTTCCTCATTTTCAAACTGTATAAGACAGATAAAAGAGGGGGCTTATCTAGGGATGGCAAAACCCTGAGCTGAAGTTGGGGTTTTCGATACCGCATGCTGAGTACGGTATTGATATAATGTGGGCAGTGGAAGCTGTTGATCAATGTGTAATGTGATTGAACTGGTTGTGTTTGCAGTTGAGGAACATGAAAGGTCATGGGAGCAGAACGATGAGTTAGGTCTGAATGATATGGACACAGCTTCTGCAGATGCGGCCTATAGCTCAATTGATAACGCATGAGGAGCAGAGGGACATATTAGTTTGTGATTTAAAAGATAATTTTCTTTTTTTTTAATTATAATTTATGTGAGGCAAAAAGTGTATACAAATTTAATGGGTAGTTTAGTAAAAAAAAAATTAGTTACTTTGGTATCGATTGTAGTAGAATGTCATTGTAAAAAATTTTCATATTTTAAAATTTTGAATCATTAGAGGTACAATTTTTCTTGTTTTAATGGAATTTCAATTGAATGTGTGTCTTATTAATACTTATTTAGGGTTAAAGAGGGTAAGTAGGAGTTACTGTTGAATGAAATAGAACTGACTTGTAATAATTTAATGTAGATTCTATAACCTAATGTGAGGAAATTTTAGGTGACTTGTAAAAAATAAGAAGCCAAAGAACGTGGAGATATCTGGCAGTGAAATTTAGTGAGTACACAAATTGAATTTTGAGTAGTGAAAGTGAAAAGCCCCTTCTTTGTTTCTGAAAAGAGAAAATTTGTACTAATTAATTATGAGATTGAAGGGTGTTTTTATTATATAATTTCATAAAGAGTGAGTGTTATGGCCATAACAAAATTGGGCCTCAATTATTTCTAATTCAGTAAGCCCATTACTGTAGCCCATTATCTGAGCCCATTACAGTAAGCCCATTACTGTATCCCATTATCTGGGCCCATTATCTAGGTCCCACAATGACCCATCCTGGCTCAAATAATTTCTAATACAGTAAGCCCATTACTGAAGCCCATTATTTGGGCCCATTATCTGGGTCCCACAATGGCTCATCCTGACTCCTATATAAACCTTCCGAATTATTACTCAAGGTATGCACACTTTTCTGAACTTATTCTCTCTCTAGATTTCCTTTACTTTTGAGAGCTTCTCTCTCTAAGAAATTCTCCCAGAAAATTCCGGAGTGCCGGAAACTGACTTGAGCGTCGGAGGGTCTTCGCCGGCACCACCGCCGACACCCCTGACTATTTTTCTTTGCTCGCAGGACTGGACCCGACGTACGACCCGAACTCCGACCCACTTCCCGGCCGTTCGAAAATCGTGCATCAACAGTTGGCGCCGTCTGTGGGGACGACTATCTAAGCCTCTTTAGTTGTTGCTCCCATCCAAACGTATTCAAACATATCATGAGTCACGAATCCCAACACTCAACCTCCCTAGAGGTTGACGAAGAAATCGAGGTAGAAGCACCTCCCTGACGCCGAAGGGTAGTTGACACAGGGAGAGCTTTAGTGATATCCTCTGGGGTGGAGCCTAACCTCAGGCAACCCCGACTTCCACTTAGAAGACCGAGGAGAGACAAGACGAATCGATTAACTACCATAGAACGTACCATGCGAAATTTTAGTGAACAAATGAACCGTATGGTGACTATGTTCAACCAAGCATTTAGACAAAGTGCTTAGCAGGCTGCTGCTGGGAATAACCCAAGGAGTGCCATGGTAGTGCCTAATGTCCCGACAGATGTCAATGGGCATCCTGACCTAGTCGCCCAGACTACTGGATTGCCTCGCCATCAGGTCATTCAACCAAATCTTCACCATCCTATTGTTCTCCATGCTGAATATTCACCTCATTCAGCAGCTCATTTCACCATCCGCTGCTCTCTAGCCCGGATATATGCCACTGGTAAGGAACTGATGTCAAGGGGTCATCGCACCATCAGCCCTCTCACTGTAGTGGTCACCCATATCAATCAATTGGTAAGGGTTTTTGTAAGTCCAGGACGCACCCCATTTGCATCCTTGACAGCTAACACCTCGAGCCACCCCGCCGGATCCATATGTGCCATAAAAAAGGACTCCATTTCCATGTCAAACCCCATCTCCAATCGCCTAGTCGATTGAAAAGGCCTCACCTCATGTTTGCCACTAGTCAACACTTGAGCCTCCACCTCTACCGAATTCTCCCCATCCGGTATTGGATACCATATGCAAATAAGGAATCAAACCCACATTGTATGAAGAAAAAACTCCATCTCCAGTATCAGCTCAAAATCACTCAATGGAACCACTGCCAAATTCACCCCGTCTTGGACAGTCCCTTGCCCTATGAGATCTGTCACAAATGAAGCACCCCGTAAGCTTACTTTTGCCCTGCTGCAAATATCCTTGTTTGGTCTTGCTAGACTCAGCTTCCATGGTCTCCCCTTTGGAAACTCCAGCCTTCTTCCTTCACTCGGGCTTCTTCCTCTCATGCATGGAAAATGCCTCAAAATAGAAGTCAACCAAACCATCCGCAACAGCAATTGTAGTTGGTAAATCTGTTACCCCTTGCCTACGCAACTCTGTTTGCGCCTAAGGCTGCAATCCCGACACAAAGTTGAAAAGCTTGTCTTCATCCGACATATTCTTGAAGTCCAACATCAAGGAGCTGAATTCCTTTACGTACTCCCACACAGAACCCGTGTGCTTGAGTTTCTTAAGGCTCTCCCTTGCATGCCACCCCGCATTGCAAGGTAGGAATTGACCCTTTAATTCCCGTTTGAGTGTTTCCTACGTCTCAATGGCTGGTCTCACTGCATTGGCATCTTCTTGGATACGAGTGCGCCGGCAAAGCGTCGCATCACCCACCAAATACATACTAGTGATGCTTACTTTCTCGGTCTCGGCCACTTTAGCAGCTTTGATTCCCGAATGGACAGCCCCTGCTACCCCAGATGCAGTACTCATTGCTTGCTTGATCACTTTAAGTTCATCCTTCATCTCTATGAGGCTTTACTTAAACGTATCAGTCAAGGCAATGATGTCCTCCGAAATAGCATCAAATTTCTAGTTCACCTCACGCATGAACTCCACCAATGTTCCGTGCAAAGTTGCAATCTCAGCCCCATGCATCTCCCATTGCTCCATCAAGCTCCCCTTCTGTTGAGCTTGTGGTATGCCAACTAGCGCCTCTAACTGTGCCAATCTATCTTTGAGCCTCTCCCCAGACACTCAAAAGATAACCAGAATGTGAGTAGGTAGAAACAAGTTACGCAAGATACATTAAATCCCCGTTCGAATGCCACTTTGGCCCTCGTAGCCAAACTGGACCTCTTCTCCAACTTGGCCCTCCTAGCCAACCTTGGCTCTCCTTGCCACAACCGGGCTCTGATACCACTTGTCACAGGACTTTTTTTCTGATATGCGGATTGCCCTGCGATAGCGCTAAGCCCCCGCTTAGCCAGCTACTCGATAAACCGCCTTGGAGGTTCTCACCGAGGTACGCGTAACTCAACTCACAATTTTTCGAGAATACACACAAAAATATTTACGGAAGCACCGACTTCCAACTTTTCTTTTTATTGCCTCAAAGAAAAGAATACAATCCGCCCCAAGATTGTGTGCTGAAAACACTCACAATGACACTCACACTACCTACTCCGTTCGCTAAGTGTTTTCTCCTTGTGTCACTCTCTACCCCTGTAGAGTTCTACCTGGAGACCTCCCTCTGGAGTGTCTACCTATTTCTAGCCCACCATCTTGGTACATATATATAGCCAACCAACAACCCTGGCTGCTAGGTTCCAAGTAGTTGACATCCCCAACTATTAGGCTAGGTGACGCGCTCCTACGCTCCCACATAATCCTCCACTCCCCCATAAGTGGAGATCATGGGAGTTAACTACCCGTAACTCCCCACTTCCTCTCATGGGTATAACCACCCATGATTGAAGATCATGGCATGGAGGTAACTCCCATGAGTAACTTCCCACTCCGGAAGTAACCACTTCGAGTAACTTCCCACTCCGTAGGAAGTAACCACCTCGAGTAACTTCCCACTCCGTAGGAAGTAACCACCCGAGTAACTTCCCACTTCCCTCATGAGCATAACTACCCATGAGTGGGATCATGGCATGGAATATGGGAATTAACTTCCCACTACCATTCCTATTCTCAAGGACATGGTTGAGCCCTCTCAACCACTAAGTTAGTGGGGAAGTTACATTTCCTACACCTTAGGAAATAACTTTCACCCCACTACTTCCTTATTTTTAGGAACCACAATCCTCTTGGATATGTGCCATGTTTTAAGCCCACTAACACGCCCATATGCACCATGAACCGCTGTTGTGCGCCATGTCGCCCGATGCCATACGCCATGTCGCCACTTTGTGGTGCGCTACCCGTGCGCATGCTTGCTACCCCGCAAGCGTCCCAGCCCGAATGCGTGCATGTGCTAGTGTCCATGCGCTACGTTGCCCCCAACGTGCGCGTAGCATCGTTGTGTCGCACCCAACTCCCGTGTGCGCTCCACACATCATGCCCACAACCCGTGCGTGCATGTTATACGACTGTGCCCCGCACATCTCTATGCGCGCGCCACACATCATGCCCGTAACCCGTACGTGCATGTTATCTCACTATGCCACGCCCATCTCATGTGCGTGCCATACAACGCTCACTACCCATGCATGCGTATTATTTCGTTGCGCTACACATCCCCCTATGTCAGCGTTCACATTGCCTTGCGCTTCCCCTCGCGCATCAATGCCTCTATCACGCCACGCAACGTCTCCACACCTTGCTTAAGCACTCACCCATGTGCTTCTCGTGGGCATGCACCCTTGCAGCCCCTTCAAAGCCATGGCATAGAGCAAGGCATGCTATGCCAGCCATATGCGAAAATCAAGGGTGTAACAGTCGGCCTCCCACCACTTTTCAACCTCCGGTTCACTATCTGAGGTAGCAGAGGACGACCAGTCACTCTCCCCTTCAGTATCCACCACCTTGTGGTTAACAGAATTATGTCCTAGCTCACGATCCTGACTGAAGAAGTTTTGGTAAAACTCATTAACTTCTTTACGGCTAGTCACAGGATCCTTATCCCTTGAAGATTGGGTTTGATGACTCGATTCCCCCCGTAGCACTTTCACAGTGGTTTTAACTCTAGCCATCTGCACAGTCAAAGAGGGGTCGTTAGTCATCAAACTAAGTCTATTGAGGGAGGGAAGAGATGAAAGGAAAGAGATACTGGAGGACCGTATTGAAAGTTTTCCAAGATAGCTCTCGAAAAGTACTTTGAAAAATTCGCGGAAACACCCCCGCGAAGAAAAAATAAAGTTTGAAAATTCGCGGAAACACCCCCACGAAGAAAAAATAAAGTCTGAAAATTTGCGGAAACACCCCACGAAGAAAAAATAAAGTTTGAAAATTCGCAGAAACACCCCCACGAAGAAAAATTAAAGTCTTAAAATTCGCGGAAAAACCCCCGCGAAGAAAAAATAAAGTTTGAAAATTCGTGGAAACACCCCGCGAAGAAAAAATGAAAGTTTGAAAATTCGTGGAAACACCCCCGCAAATTAAAATCAAAGTTTTAAAATTCACGAAAACACCCCCATGAAGAAAAAATAAAAGTTTGAAAATTCACGAAAACACCCCGCGAATAAAAATTAAGGTTCGAAAATCCGTGGAAACACCCTCGCGAATAAAAAATGAAGGTTTAAAAATTCGCAAAAACAACCCCATGAATAAAAAATGAAGGTTTGAAAATTCGCGAAAACACCCCGCGATTAAAAATGAAGGTTTGAAAATTCGCGGAAACACCCCCGCGAAAATCAAGTTTTGAAATTTTTCAGGAACACCCCCAAAGTTATAAAATGAAAAATGAAAAATTAAAAATTGCTGAAAGACCCCCGCACTCACTCGAATTTCTTCTGGGAGGCCCCTGCATGCTACGTGAACAGTACACGCAGCATGTAGCGTGACCAGCCCCGCGGGCTCGCCCCCCCACCCCCCCCCCCCCCAACCCCCGCGCGCCCAGCGCCCCTCGGGTGCTCGCCTCCGCACGCCCAGCGCCCCGTGGGCTCGTCCATGCGCGCCCAGCGCCTTGAGCTCGCCCCCGCCTTCGCGAGCTCGCCCATCGCGCCCAGCCGCAGGCTGGGCATGGGCGCTGCACGCATGGGAGCATGCAGCGCACAACTAGCCCACACGAGCTTGCTGGGCGCCCATGCGCACCCAGCTCTTGTGAGCATGCTGCGCGCAGCTCGCCCTCACGATGCGAAGCAGGCTAGAGATGAAGATACCAGAGATGAGGAAAGAGACTTAAACTGAGGCAAGGTGCGTTCTGAAATAACTGAGTTAAATACCGATCAAAAGAAGCATTATCCATAAGCGACTGCTGGGAAGAGATTTATATGAGCACCGATTGAAACGAAAATAAATATCAACGATCGCCTCAAAACGAACCACCAAACTAGAATGGTGGAACCACCAAAAGAAAGGCCTGAATACGCATTTTACTTGCGAACGGCCTCGGCTACTACAATGACAGGGCCAAGAAATCGGGCCGGAATAGCAGCTCTTTTTCGCGAGCTCGCCCATCGCACCCAGCCGCAGGCTGGGCGTTGGTGCTGCATGCATGGGAGCATGCAGCGCCCAGCTCGCCCACGCAAGCTTGCTGAGCGCCCATGCGCACCCAGCTCGCGTGGGCATGCTGTGCGCAGCTTGCCCAGCTCGCCCTCGCGAGCTTGCTGCGCGCACTGCGCGCCTCCGCAAGCCTGGCTCTCCCTTCGCATAGAGCTGGCTCCTCGTGAGCTCGCCCTTCTCTTCTTATATGATCGTCCCTCATGCGCTTATCGCTCGCCCCTTTCATGGTCATCGCTCGCCGACCTTCAACTCCATGAGTTCGCCACTCACATGGTTGTCATTGCCGTAGCAGCTGAGATGATGCTTCAATGTGCCACCAATGCAAGCATAACTTAAAGGAGTTTGCATCGATGCTTCATTGCGCTGGCCGTAAAGTGTTTCAAATCATTCATTACCAATCCCACTTTTTGATACGTTTTTATAATGCAAAGCCTTCAACATTCTTTATATTTGTTTGAAGAAATTTCCAGTTACATGTGACATATTAAAAATCATGCATTCCACATCCAAGATAGATTATTTTATTTGTTTGTTTAGATGATTTATATTCTTAGGCCAAAGAATGCTCGCCCTTCGCATACAGCTCGCCCTTAGCGAGCCCGCCCTTCGCATGCTCGCCCCTCGCGAGCTCGCCTATGGTTGCTTAGGTACTGCCCCTTGTTAGCTCGCCCTTCACCCGCTCGCCTCTCGCCAACTAGGCCTTACTTTTTGAGGCATGCATATGTAATAAATTACATATTTGGGCCGGCCTCCTCATACATTTAATTTCCAGCCCAGAATAGTTAAATAGTCCCTACGTCGACCCGTTAGTCGACTTGGGCCTAGGGGGACTACTATTTGGCCATAACAAAATTGTGCCTCAATTATTTCTAATTTAGTAATCCCGTTACTGTAGCCCATTATCTGTGCCCATTACAGTAAGCCCATTACTGTATCCCATTATCTGGGCCCATTATCTGGGTCCCACAATGACCCATCCTAGCTCAAATAAATTTTAATACAGTAAGCCCATTACTGAAGTCCATTATTTGGATCCATTATCTGGGTCCCACAATGGCCCATCCTGACTCCTATATAAACCCTTCGAATTATTACTTAAGGTATGCACACTTTTCTGAACTTATTCTCTCTCTAGATTTCCTTTACTTTTGAGAGCTTCTCTCTCTAAGAAATTCTCCTAGAAAATTCCGGAGTGCCGGAAACTGACTTGAGCTTCGGAGGGTCTTCGCCAGCACCCCTGACTGTTTTTCTTTGCTCGCAGGACTGGACCCGACGTACGATCCGAGCTCCGACCCGCTTCCCGGCCGTCCGGAAATCGTGCATCAACAGCGAGATTATTTGCATCCAAATAATTGCTTTGTTATTTTCAGTAAGTTTTTATTTGAAAACATTCATAAAGTAATTTAATAATAAGTATAAAAGATATTATTAAATAAAGGAATATTACTCGTGTACATCCTATCTCAGCATACCAATCATTATCTGAATCCTAGCTCTATTTTTTTTTTTTTAATATTAAGAGACCAAAAAGATTAAGCAATCGGAAGACATTGGCCAAAAAAAAATTTCTGCCGACCTAATCATTCATGTGTGGTTTTGTTGGATGAGAAGAATTCAACCTATAGAGGTTAGACGAAGAAAACAGTTGTGTTGGATGAGAAGAATTCAACCTCTAGACTAAGTTATTTTGTTTTCATCCCCATTAAAGTTAGCTTTTGCGTTGCGTTTTTATATTGATTTTATGGGAAAAGAAAAAAAAGAATTTAAATGTTTGAGTAAGAGAGCTTATATTACATACTAGCTTTCCGTTAAAAACGAAAAAACCAAAAAAAAAAATGTAAATTAATACGGGTACTTCGAGGGTCCAGTACCTGAAACTTAAAAGAGTTTTCAGTAATAAAACAAGTCTGACTTCTTATTCTGTGAAAGAAAGGGTAAATTAATACTGGCACTTTTCAGCGTCCAGCACCTCAAACTTGGAGTGTGAGTAATAAAACAAGTCTGACTTCTTATACCGTAAAATAAACAGTAAATGGATAATGGTACTTTGAGGGTCCAGCACCATACCGTAAAATAAACTTTAGGTTAAATTAATACTGGTAGTTTGAGGGTCCAGCATCTCAAACTTAAGAGTAAACACGAATGCACTGAGGATAACAATTTATTCCTTCTTTCCACCCATTCAAATTACATGATGTTATCCTTCTCTTTTATACTGATACTGGGTTTGGTTTTATATAGCTGGCTGAATTGGAATTAAAAGAGTTCTTGGCTTCTGATGAGATTGAAACCGACGAGGAAGATGAAGATGACAATGGCACAGAGGAGAAATCTGAAAAAAAGAGTAAGAAACGAGATATATACCGTTCTTTTCTTCAATCTGGTGATGGTTCAGATGGAGATGCTGAGGAGGGTGGCCAGGATATGGAGGTCACATTCAATACTGGCTTGGAGGATATAAGCAAGCGCATTTTAGAGAAGAAAGACAAGAAACCAGAAACTGTTTGGGAGGCCTATCTCAGAAAAAGATAAGAAAGAAGGCCAGAAAGAATAAATGGAAGGATTCATCAGATGATGAGAGTAGTGATACTGATCAGGAAGCAATTGAAGAACCAGATGATTTTTTTGTTGAGGAGCCTTCTGTCAAAAAAAGTAAGGAGGCTCAGAGTAAAAGCAAAAAACAAGCAAAGCAACTTGAAGATACAGAGGCAGAAGTTAATGCAAGCAGAGCAGAGCTTGAGTTACTACTAGCTGATGACAAGGGGGCAGACAATAGTTTAAAGGGATATAATTTGAAACCTAAAAAGGCCAAGGGGAAAAAGAGAGAAGAAGCTCCTGATGAGGATAAAATACCTACTGTTGATTACGAAGATCCACGGTTTTCAGCTCTGTTTACTTCTCCTCTTTTTGCTTTGGATCCCACTGAACCACAGTTCAAAAGGTATGAAAAATATAGATCGACACCTATTTTAAATTTACGTCAAAATAAGGATAAAATGATGCAACTCTTACGTAAGTGTAAAAAATAGAATATTTTCTGCGGCTTCAGTGATTGTATATTGATGCATCCTGATGAAACTTCTTAGATGATCCTGTTCTTCATATCTTACCTTCTTTTGCCCTTCGGATTCTAATTGCCTCATTCCAACTCTTCAAAGATTGCATAATTTTTTCCAGATATGTGTTTGCTTGGTTCATAAATTGGCTTATGGTATTGGGCCTAAGTATCCAAGTTTGCCTGTTGCAGGAGTGCAGCTTATGCCCGGCAGGCAGCACGGAGGAACCGGAGGCTGACGGGCAAGAACCATTGGGAAATGAACCTACCAAGTCACTTACAAGTGCTGAGTTGCCATCTGATGACCCTGAGATGAACACGCACATGAAGTCTGATGTTTCCGCTTCGAAGAAGGGAAAACATGAGTTATCTTCATTGGTTAGATCACTCGAGATGAAATATAAGCTAGTTCAATTGCCCTCCAGTGGTAAGACGTTGAAGAAAGATGATAGATCGCGGTCCGAGAAAAATAATGTTTCAACCTTGGTTCAACCCGTAAAAAAGAAGACCAAAGTTGAAACACAAATGAAATAATAAGGACAAGAAGTTTTGTAATTACGTCAGTCTTCTGTACGGAAATGAGACGCTGGGGGCTCATTAGATTAACTTGAACCTAATAATGTTCAGATATCTTTCATTCTTTTAAGCAGTCTAATCTGCCAAGTAGCAAGAGAAAAAAACTTCAATTTTGGAACAAATTGTGGTTATTTATCCTAATCACAAGATGAGAGTTACTTAACAGAATGATAATAGAAGCTGAGAAATTTACGGGATGGACTTGTGCCTCCTAGCTTTTACGTTTTGCTCTTTTCTCATTTGCTTTTGTTTAACGAATTTAATGGAGTTGACAGTTTCTGCTTGCTCTATGGTTATCATGTTGTCGGGCAAAAACTTTTTTCAAAACTTGGCTCTTTTCATGGTGAGTTCCATCTCAGTTTTCAGTTATTTTTAGCATTTTATAATTACATAGTAAGTAGCTTAAAATAATGAATGGTAATATACAGCCATATCATTTGAAGAAATGTTTTATATCAATAGACAATTATGATTTTCAAAATGATAATATAAATTATTTATCGCTTAAAACAAACTCCTGTCCTTGAATTAAGAAAATATATTTTATTTGCTGAAACTTCATATAACGTAACAAAAAGAGAAATATATATTTAAAACTGCTTACACTAATGAGAAAAACATATGTCTTGTTTACCAACTTTTGCTGGACATATGACATGAATAATTGGAAGCATGTTTCCTTCTCATTTTTTTGGTTGATAGAAGTAGGGGTTGTAAATAATATGTCTTTATTATGAACGAAGGCTAGCAAGTTCGGATTTTAGGTTATTGAACATTTGCCATTATGTCTTTTGTGCAATTGCTTTGGAATTTTTATTTTCTATTTCAGATTCCTGATAAGCTCTGTTCTATTCATGAATTACACCTTGATGTTTGTTTCTTCTAAGCTATTTCATACAAACTCGTTGGAAAAACTTGAAAAATCTCACTGCCCATTAATTAAATTTTTATAGTTAATCGGTCATCGCAAGAAGTTGTGTTAAAAAGCTGAAGAGCTTGACATTAGAATTTGAATTTAAACAAATAAAAACTATTGCTTCGCCAGGTTGATAGCTGGATCAATTATTTTGAGGTGCTAGCAGATACATAACTGGACTCCATGAGTATCAAAATGATGAGTAAAATAATTATAGTAATTTTTTGCCCACAACATGATTACCCCACACAAACCACAAACTCTCAACTTCATAAACTTTGTTAGACAGCAAAGCGGAAGAGAACAAAACGTAAAGCCCTAATTTGAGCAACATGAGGTGAGTCTTGGACAAGAAAATGTTGTTAATTTAAAAGAGAATTTGAGTCTTGGGCAAGAAAATGCCTCTGATTTGGAAGAGAATGCGAGTGAAGGTCAGGAAAATGTTGTTGATTTGCAAGAGAGGGTTGAGTATGGGCAGGAAAATGTTGTTAATTTGCAAGAGAATGCAAGTCTTGTGCGAGAAAATGTTGTTACGTTGCAGTAGAATGCAAGTCTTCTGCAAGACAATGATGTTACTCAAGTTAAAATCATAATTTGACTCGCTATACAAGACACAAAACTCACTGGAACCTTTAGTCTATGACAGATTATTATAAAAATAAAATAATAACGACGATGACACAAGAAAACAAAGTTAATTTGATCATAAAGGTCACAAAGGAACAAAGATATTGATGAATGCATGATTGAACATGAAGCATATACAAATACTTTGGCAAAGATAACCTTCACCGGGAAATTAACTTGAAACATTATTTAAGTAAAGGTTAGGTTCGAGGACCTGATCATTGAGTCAGGTAAACAGAACAAATTCTTTCAAGCCATTAACTAACAGTTAACCAATTAAATCTTAAAGAAGTCTTAAAATGATGATATATTTTCCAATCCAAAAACAAGGTTAAAATTTATTCCACATTGAGTAGGCAAACTATAGAAGAAACGTAACTGCCCATTCCATATAAAAGATGAGAGCAATTCAAGTTCATGCGTGACCATCAATGAAAACATCTGAAAGATTAAAAGTTTTCTAAATGACAAAGTTCATACACAAGAGGTCTAAATAGAGAAGCTGTATGTCACCTCAGAGTTAAGCTACCTTAAAAACAAAGAGCAAGTTTCTCAAAAACAAAGAGCAAGTTTCTCATGGTCAGTGGTGCCGATAAATTGTACCCTGTATATCAAACTGCTCAATTTATAACTAGACTTATTGATATAGGACAAATTAGGAATAAATTAGGGATTTTAATTTTGATCTTAGGAATTTTACTAAATTAGGGATTTTGACTATTATTATGGATTTGGACTTCCTAAATTGGGAGTAATCCTAATTTGAGTTATTTTCCTAATTAATAGTTTACTATTTTATTTAGGATTTAATTTTGGTATTTTCTAGTTTAACTAGGATTAGTATTATTATTTCCTAATGGAAGTATATTTCCTAGTTAAGTTATGATTGTCGGCACTTTAAATAAGTGTCTTTAGTTATTTTATTTCGCAGACTTGGTTGTTATTGGTTTTTTGATCTTTTAGTAAAAACATTGTCTCTTCCCTCAATTTCACTCTATTTCTCCCTAAATTTCTTCTATTGTTTCTCCCCTTTCCTCTGTCTACATCTCTCTCCCTTTCTATTAACTTGAGGAACCCCGTTCCTCATCAATTGGTATCAGAGCGTGGTTTTGATCCCCTCTTGTACTTTTTATCCTTAAATTTTTGTTTAACCCATAAAACCTAAACCTCCTACCACCATCAACTTACTTTACCCCAATTTCTTCTTCCATCATCCATTAAAAAAAAAAAGAGTTACTGTTCATCAATGTTACTGTTCATGAACGAGCACTGTTCACCGGAGTTACTGTTCACATGGATACTGTTCACTGCAACCATTATCATACTCTTCTTGTCGATATCTACAATGTGTCCTTCAGTACAAACTTCAATACTTTCAATGATACAAGCCTCAGAAAATAGGATAAACATTAAGATAGATGTTTTGAAAAATAAATTAGAAAATAGATTGAAAGAAGTATTAGCAGCTTTAAAAGCTTTACAAGCTTCTGTTCTCGCAAAACAATACTCTAATTTGGAGTTATCTACCAAACATAGGAATCAAGGGATTTTGGATACAACTTCTAAAAACCATGAGGATGAGTGTGATGTTCTAGTAGAGATGATGAAGCAAGCGACGTTGATCTTGAAGATGGGCATGAATCTATATGTGATATTGAGATTGAGGGCAAGATGAATCCTAATGATGATGTAGAGCCTACATGTGAAGAATCTAGAGGTGATATTGAGATCGAGGGCAAGATGAATTATAATGATGATGTGGAGCCTATATGTGAAGAATCTCATGAAATCATTCAAGAAGTTGATTTCATAGGTTGTGATTCATATTTGGGTTCTTCTACTTCTATCATTGGGTCAACGGTCAAATCTTTCATGGGAATTATTGTTTCTCTATCAATATTGAAGGTCGCTGAAGCATCAATAATTTTTCTATCATGTGTGCTTCCAATATTAGATCGTCATGAAGCGAAGATTTGGATTGACGACTTTCCAATGATCATGCAAGATAAGACGTGGCGTTTCCTTGTGTATTGGCAACTTCCTCCTTGACAACTTGCCAGGAGTCGAGTTCTTTTAAGCGGAGGAGAATTGATGTAGGACAAATTAGGAATAAATTAGGGATTTTAATTTTGATTTTAGGGATTTTACTAAATTAGAGATTTTTTACTATTATTATGGATTTTGACTTCCTAAATTGGGAGTAATCCTAATTTGAGTTATTTTCTTAATTAATAGTTTACTATTTTATTTATGATTTAATTTTGGTATTTTCTAGTTTAATTAGGAATATTATTATATTTCCTAATGGCCTAATTGAGTTATGATTGTCGACACTATAAATAAGTGTCTTTAGTTATTTTATTTCGCAGACTTGGTTGTTATTGATTTTTTGATCTTTTAGTAAAAAGATTGTCTCTTCCCTCAATTTCACTCTATTTCTCCTTAAATTTATTCTATTGTTTCTCTCATTTCCTCTGTCTATATCTCCCTCCCTTTCTGTTAACTTGAGAAACCCGTTCCTCATCAACTTCTGATATTTATCTCCATCATTCAGCAACTGGAAACACCATGTCAACCAATAAGACCCTAAGGAGGGGGGGAAAAAGTAGCAATAGTAAATAAAAGGAGGAACCTCGACAGGAAGCTCATCAACAGAAAAATTGAATTCCTCTCCCCACATGGGATTTCTTGACCCCGGTACCATTGAACTGCACCAGCAACACAAGAAGAAATTATATAACTGTAGACAAAATAAAGTCGCAACTATACAAATATAAATCCAACCAAAAAACCTCATGAAACGAAAAAAAAAATAAATAGTAAATAACCTTTGCAAAAGCATAAAAAGAAGTACCACATCAAATAGTTTGTTGCCATATAAATTTAGGATTTATGGATGGAGTTTCTCTTTACCATTTCATTTAAAAAAAAAATTATGTCACAACTAAGGGTGATAACACAACTAAGGAAACCAACAAAAGAAACTTCAGACCAGCTTTCAATAACTGCCAGAATAAATCCAGCCAGATGACAATGTAACATAAGATTAACAATTCAAAACAGTAGCAACATGGCTGATTCAATTAAAATCAAATCCAAATGCCAGCAAGACGGCCTGCATATTCCACTACAAACTAATGAATGGCTAATATTTGCACAATGTCTTCAGAATCCAGTAGGAAGAAAACCATTGCAGCAGGAGTAGTTTTTCAACTCTAAGCGCAACAGCATCCTTCGGAGTTAAGAGACTACTGCAAGTATAACAACTTAGCAGATGAACCTTGCACGAGCAGATCCCACATCCAATAATGTACATAATTCTGCAGCGTGCAAGCTGCATAACTGCACAAGAAATTGATAAGGAACTGAAGAGTTGCAGATAAAAGAAAATCCTCCCATAACAAGATAAAGGAACTGCATTCAGGCTTACCCGGAATACTAACAATATTGACAAATATCAGGCTTCCAAGCATTATTACAAGTAACACGTCGCAGATAAATTTCTGAAAAGTCAGGGAAAAACAAAGATTAGTTTTAGCAAACTAATCTTTTATATAGAAGAAAATCAACATTCCAAGAAAGAATTCTGCCTTGAAGGTCGAAGAAACATTTGCAAATGTCTAGTCCCTTGAACCTTGCCTTACAATACTCCTACTTCTGGGTGCATAAAATTTTGAATATAGGAATCAATCAAAATCGAAATGTAGACCATGGGAACCAACATAAAAAATAACAAATAGATATCTTATTAACAGAGGAATGAGATAAATATAAAGATTTATGAACCATTATTGTGGTGGACAATTACATACCTAGGGATAGGATTATAACACTTTTGCAAAGCGAGTGGTCATCACCAATTGTCCATTCTGTTTTATCTTAGCTGCTTTCCACCGAAACTTTCCAGACAAAAACTTGGTAAATGTTAGAACCACTCCTGTAAATTATTGTTATAATTATCTTCAATCATTAAAATCCCTAGCTTCAACTGATCTGATTGTAATATTCTAAATATTGCATCATATTGAAAAGTTATGTATGAAATGGGTAAACATGGGATAACCATTTGAAACTAGCTCATGATGTTCACCTGCCACAATTGATTTTGTCTCAAAATGTTGCTCTGTTGTGTAAAAGAATAAGCTTCCACTCTGAATATTTAGGACCCACAAATCAATCTCATGAATCATCTTGTAAATTAATTTTTTTACTGTGCAAAAAGGTAACCACAAAAAGTAAAGAAATGTTCAAGTCAATGAATTGCAAAGCAACTGAGAAGTCAAAGAGCAAGAAGTGACCTTGTTTTAGATTGCTGTATAGAGCTTCAAACTCAGTTTCTTAACTTTACTTTCTTCCCTCCATGTTATCCTGCAACAAAAGATGATAGGTAAAAACAGAACAAAGAAGTAGTTTTAGACACAAATTATAGCTGTTGTTTGACTGAAGTATAAAATTAAAATACAAACAATATGTTGGGACTTATCAGCAAATAATGATGTTATGTGAGGGTGCCTACTTTGGCAAAACCAACCACATTGATACCATTATGATTAAGAGTGCTGAGTTGCTTCAGTTGGGTTTTGTGTTGAAGACTGTGGTAGGCGTAGGTACAGCAAATTCTTGAAAATAAATAAACTCTGAAGAAAGAAAAATAAAAAAAAAAGGAAGGGTCTTACAACTTTCTATTAGTCTCCTTGTACCCCATAACCCTCAGCTTCTCAACTGAAACAAGTGGTATTGTCCATATGTCAAGATAGGTTTGCAATAATGATATTGCTTAGGCGGTTTTGCTTCCATTCTCTGGCAGAGATTCTGTGCAGTCAATTTTATAAAAAATATCAAAGTAAATTAAGGTGTTTACAGCATTACATTGACTAACATGAATCAATAAATAGAAGGAGAGATCTATTACCCAATAACCTTTTACTTCTTCTTTGTACTGATGGGATTCCCCAACAGAAGCAACAGGTAATCGGCAGACATAATATTAAACCATAATTCCAAACACTAGAAGACCAATCATCTTCAGAACAAAAGCCAAACAATGCACATTACTCGCTAAATCCAGTAGAAAAGACTGCCACTTCCCCAGAATAGTCTTGAGCACGAGAGGATACTTAAAGACTATTTCAAGTATAAGAATGCACAATTCACCAAACAGCTTACAATGGATTTAATTAGTTTATTGGCTTTTAAACAACTGTCTTCAGCATCCAATAGGAAAACAGGAACTGGTGCACTGAGTAGTTTTTCAAGTCTCAGTGCAACAGCATACTCGAGAGTTAAGAGACCCCCTGGCTATAACTACCAGAATCAGACCATGAACAAGCAGATCCCCCAGCTAGTAATTTATTCAATTCCGCCAGCTGCAAAGTGCATAACTGCTAAACTGCATAAGAAATTGATGAGGGATAGATCAGTTGCACATTAAAGGAAATCCGCCCACAACAAAATAAAGAAATAAATTGAGGATTACCTGGAAATCCTTTAATATTGGCGAATATCAGGCCTCCAAGCACTAGTAAAAGTAACATATAGCAGATGAATTTCTGAGAAGACAGAGAAAAACAAAGAATTAATTTTAGTACACTAATTTTTTATACAGAAGAAAACCAATAGTCCAAGAAAGAAATTCCACCCCAAGGCTGAAGAAACATTTGCGAACGTGTAGTCACTTTAAGCTTGCAATACAATTCTCCCGCTTCTCAGCGCAGAAGAATTTAACTTTAGAAGTTGATCAGTATTGAAATGCCTGAAAGATGATGGAAAACCAACAAGGAAAACAACAAATAGATGTCTTATTAATTAACAAAAGGACTGAGATAAATATAAGGATTTATGAATCATTATTTGTGGTGGACGACTAGATATTTGTTGAAGGGATTATAACCTTTTCGTAAAGTGAGTGCGCATCGCCTGTTGTGCATTCTATTCCATCTTCCTTCTTTCCCTCAAAACTAAGTTTCTAGAAAAAAATTGGGTAACTGTTAGAAGTCTCTCACGTTAATAACACATTGTTGTTATTTTATTTTTTAATCATTAAGATCACTTAGCATCAACTATAATAGTTAACATTGAAAGATACTAAAAGGTTACTAGCATCAACTATAATAGGATTCTAAACATTGAAAGATACTAAAAGGTTACATGAAATAGAGTGAACAATGGCATAACCATATGAAACTAGCTCATGATGTGAAGCTGTTAGAATTGATTTTGTCTCAAAACATTGATCTGTTGTACAAAAGTTTAAGCTTCCAATCTGTATATTTAGGGATCCGCAAAGCAATCTCATGAACCATATTGTGAACTTATATTTTGCTGCGCAAAAAGGAGCAACATTTCCAATCAATGAATTGTATAGCAACTGAGCTTCAAACTCAGTTTCTTGAATTTACAGTCTTCCCTCCATATTATGCTGCAACAAAGAAGATAGGTAAAAAGACAATGAACTCTGGAACTGTAATATGTAAACCAAACTATATAACTGTACGAGAATGAAATGGAGGCTCTTATGGCTTCCAACAGCATCCTTGGATACATTTGTCTCCTTATAGTCCATAAGCCACAGCTTTTCAACTGAACGAAGAGGTATTATGCATACGTCAAGATAAGATTGTCATGACAGTTTTGCAAGGCGGTTTTGCTTCCATTCCTCTGCAAGAGATTCAATGCAGTCTATATATATATATATATAAAAGTAGATTAAGTTGTCTTCTTATTCATTTATTATTTGACTTATATTCCATGTGAGTAAGCAGAAGAATATTGAACCAAAAAAAGAAGAAAGAAACAAATAAATGAAAGAGTAGAGATCTATTACCAAGTTAGCTGTTTAATTCTCCTTTGTGTTGTTAGAAATTCCGGAACAGATGGAAAAGGAATACAGCAGGCGCATTATTAAACCATAAGTCCAAACACTGGAAGGCCAATCATCTTCAAAATCAAATGCTAAACAATGCATATTACTCTCTGAATCCAGTAGAAAAGACGCCATTTTGACAGAAGCGTGTGTGTGTGGAATTCTTGAGCACAAGATCAAAGTTAAGAGACTACTTCAAGTATAAGAATGCACAATTCACGAGACAGCTAACAATGCATTCAATTCACCAGCTGGCGGAATAGTCAGGACAACTGTAAAAGCTGATAAAAATTGATAAGAACACAAACTACATCCCACCAAAACTATAAATATTTTAAAAATCATCCATAAATGCCAACAGAGCAATTTGGTAGCCCAGGAATCATTAAAACAGTTCATTAATATTTAATAAACAAGGCTTCATAAATGAAGCAACTATTCAACCTTGTTATCTTCTACCTCTCAAAGAAATGTTAAGAGGATATAAAGATAGCATATACAAATTAAGGAATTAGATTCAGGTTTACCTCAATGTTAATAGTGCAGGAATATTGCTTAATATCTGTGCAGTATTGCAAATAAATCTCAGAAAGACAAGAAATAATAAAAATGGTATTTTTATGCAAACTATATGTTTAAAAAGTAGCATAACAATAGACAAAGAAAGAAATTTGTTGTAACTTAATGGATGCCATTCTCATCACTGAATTTATCAGATAGTTCCTTGAACTCCATAACCCTCAGTCTCAGAATAAATGTACAGACACATCTTAATATACAGATTGCAATGTACGGAAATTAGCAAGTAAAGATTTTGGTCCAAAAGGTTCTTCCCCCATTCCTCTGCAACAGATTGTGTATGGTTTTTTGTCAACTTTTTGTATACCGTGTGGCGAGTCCTTTGCTCCGATAGCCATTTGGCAAGGTCAAAAATTACAATGTAAATTTTGTAATCAATCTATTTAACTTGGGAAAAGTTCAAACATCTTCAAAGCAGATAAGTTTTGAAGGATACCTGAGGAACGAAGTCCTCCCCAAGCAAAAAATTGGCTTCTTCGTTATCTCCTCTGAAACACCATTTCAGTTTCTCCTTCGTAGCTGCAATTTGATAGATTTTTATTTATTAAAATGCCAATTTTTTTTTAATTGACCAAAGACAAAATTCTTTTATATATTAGAGTTAGACCAGAGTTAACTTAAAATAAACTCTTTATAAAGCAATTTAACCAGCATCAATCTATAGTTAACTTAAAATAAACTCTTTATAAATCAATTTAACCAGCATCAATCTATAGTCTAATATAATCTTTTCTACCGTTGATTTGCTGATAGACAGTGCTTGTAGAATAATTCATGTTTCAGTGCTTGTAGTTTCAAATGAAATTAAAATTGAGGAGAGAGGATAATATTAATAATAATAGGAAATAAAGATTAAAGAGATGTATAAATACCTTGCCTTACGAAGTCGTTGAAGCAGAGGAGCTCCCTTCTGTATTTAATTGGTAGCAGCCATCTTTTTGAATCCACTCGAAATCAATTTTAATATTAGGGATGTTACAAATCTTTGGCCAATCAACACCCTTGTTATTTCCGCATCTTTCTTCCAATTGGGGACACCCTCTGATGTCCAAGACTTGTAATCGCATCATCCCTTCTGAGAGATCCATCAATTTAGGACATCCAACAATCTTCAGCTCTTGCAGATTGGGAACATGTTGAAGCCATTGTGGAAGAGAGACTAGTTCACTAATCTCCACAAAAGATATCGAATTTAGGCTGGTAAATCCTTTCCATTGGTTGCCATCGACATTGGTGAGAAAGCCAAGATCTTGATAGCCTCCAATAAGCAGCGAGTTTAATTTGGAGAAAGGGGCAGAAACGGTGGAAGAGGTTGAGGGTGCTGTTGCAATATTCTTCAACTTCATTGTTTGTTCTAGTGGCCGCAAGCTGGCTTTCGCCAATTCCAGTTTTTCCACAGATGGATACAGCGGCATGCAACTCAAATTGGGGCAATAGTAGAGTTTTAAAAGGGAAAGACAAGGGAATGAAGGTAGGTCCATTGCTCCATCATCATTACCAACATCTCTCCACCAACCCTTTAGATTTGGACAGTACCAAATTGAGAGTATACCAAGAGACGGGAAAAATGACGTTGAGGATGTGGAAGAAGAGTCGTTACTTTCTCTTTTTGATATCATGTACTCTATATCATTTAACCATTCAAGCCTCAAACTCTTAAGAGAAGGTAATTGATCCAATCGAGGGATATTTTGGCATCGGTTACAACCAACTATCGAAATTTCAATAAGATTTGTGAGAGAGGAAAGCCAACTTGAAATCCTCGTGCCCATAAACCCACTTATTCCGAGGCCTTTTAAATTAGGGTGTGGTTGTAGGCATTCTAACACTTTCTCATTGAAACTAACGTCACCATACAACGGATCACCCAAATGTCCATCCTTAGACCACCAGTCCAATCTCAGGTACACGAGATTTTCCTTCGCTTTTAAGTTGGCTAATAATGAATGTTTTGAATTGACATGTCTCAGTCCTCTAATTTCTAAGCTTCCACTTAAGTTTTTCAACCCATTCAATTCGTCTAGCTCCGCATATTTCCTACTCTCGCTCCCCAATACAAATGTTGATAACGTTCGCAGATTGGTCAACAACCTTAGTCCACGTGGTATTCCAATCAAAGAGTTAAAACCGTTCGTCACAAGACATCGAAGGCTCACCATTTTTCTAATGTCCCTTGGTAGATTCTTTAGTGATCTACAATATTCCAGTTTTAGTATTTGAAGATTTTTTAACCTTGACATAGAATTGGGTAGTTCTTTAATTTCTTTATTATAGGACACATCAAGATAGCGTAGATGCTTCAACTTACCAATTGAATTTGGCAACTTTTTTACATTTGATCCAATCAAAACTAACGTACGCAAGCGGATGAAACTTGATAAGATTTTATAAAAATTGGACCTATTCAAAGTGTCATTTCTAGGACCAAGGGGCATCAAAAATGTTCTTAAATGATTTTTTTCAAAAAAGGCACTGGGAAGTTCACCTGAAAAATCCAACTTATAATCAAATGAAATGTGACGAGCTTTTGCTTGATAATTTGTTGCATCCAATTTTAACAAAGTACACTCACTTCCTGCAACTTCAGTGGCAAGATCATGCATAAGGTCATGCATCTTGCAACTGATCACATCACCCTTTTCATCATACTCCGCATCTTGAAAAAATGACCTTGAAAGTAAATTCTCGAAATAGTCTTTACCAATTGCTTCTAGACTATGGTTCATGTTTGGTGATTGAATAAATCCTTGTGCCATCCAAAGATCAACCAGGTAATCTTTTTTAATTTTATAATCTTTGGGAAACAATGCACAATAGGCAAAACATTGTTTCAAGTGTGAAGGCAGATTATCATAACTAAGCTTGAGTGTTGGTAAAATATCACCTGCTTCTTGATCCTCTATTTGACACAACTCATTTTCCTTAAATCTCAACCAATAATCTTCTTTGTCATTGTAGTAAAGGAAGCGTCCTATTGTCCTTATGGCAAGGGGAACTCCGTGACACTTCTTTATAATACACTTTCCTATATTTACTAGATTTGAACCTATTGGCTCTATTCCACCTTCAAATGCCATTTGAGTAAACAAAGACCAAGATTGGTCTTCATTTAGGCCTTTCAAAACATGACATGGAAGTATGCTAATGATCTTAGCAACTTTTTGACTACGTGTAGTTATAAGGATCTTACTTCCTCTTATACCATTCATTAATAGCATTTCCAAATTGAGCCACTTGTCACGATTTTCGTTCCATATATCGTCTAAAACTAATAAATATTTTTTTCCATCTATTAATCTATGAAGGTATCCTCTTACCTCATCTGCATTAAGTTTTTCAAGGCTTTCTACATCCTTATCTTTTGAAGACTTTTTGATGATTTCTCTTAATTCATCCGCATTAAGCTTTTCCAGGCTTTCTACATTCTCATCATTTGAAGACTTTTCGATATTTTTTATGATGTCTTTTACAATTCTTTTCTCATCAAAAATGTCAGAAACGCAAACCCACATCCTTAACTGAAAATGATTTTTGACCTTTTCATCATTGTATACATATTGAGCAAGCGTGGTTTTTCCTAACCCCCCAATTCCAACAATAGGAATGACTGAGACAGGCTTAACGTCATTTGTGTCTAATAAACGTTGAATAATTATATTTTTATCTTCCTCCCTCCCAATAACATGGTCTGCATATACAAAGGAGTGTGTTTGTCGTGTCGTATTCTCAATCGGTTTCTTACTGAGGTGGAACTGCCCATCACTTTTAATATCATCTAGTCTCTCCCTAATAGTCTTAATCTTATGAGCCATTTTAAGACGATATGCAAGCGGATTAGATTTGGAGAAGCAGATGCATACCTCTTCCTGTCGTAGCTGAAGTTCAGTAGCAAAATCATCCAACAAGTCATCAGCATCATAAACTGCCTCCTTAAGCCTCAGAAGCCACTCTGTCACCTGATGGTTCTTCTTGCCGTGCTGCTCCTCAGCATCAAGAAGTACAGCTCTGATACTGCGCATGGTCTCCTCAAGCCTCCTAATCTCATCTCCAACTTTAGAAGCCAGTCCGATTTCGTTGAACACCCGGGATCCCAACCCTTCGATGAGTCTTGCAGCAATGTCAGACAGAATTGCTTCAGCCATTTGGCTTTGGTTGCAAAACTTGCAGGAAAGCTAACGAAATTGTTGTAGGTCGACTGAGAGAATTGAATTGCAGATAATTAAGAAGAATGTGAGAGTAGTTTGATTGAAGTGTTGAGCTATTTATGAAGATTTATAATTGTAATCTAATCTAAATTAATTAGTAAGTTGATTAATTATTATTATTATCTTTTCTTGACCACGTGAATTGATCGGAAATCCCACCACAGCTCAATAAAAAAACCATTTTTTAACATTTCTTTGTTCTAATAAATAAGTTCTCTCACTATCTTTTTGTTTTCGACATCCACGTTTGTTTCTTTTTCAGAATAGTATAAAAAAGATAACGTAACTTTAAGAAAGCATCTAAATTTATATAGTTATTTATTCACAATCACCAATGAGGCACATGGTTTCACTTAATTATTCTAAGGAGTCAATTAGTTGAAGGAGAACGTGATTCCACTGTATAACCTTTACATTCGCATGCGCACACCACTAATTAATAGTTGGTAATTAGAACATTGTGTGTGAATGCATCGCAGTTGACGCCATTGACAATGGTAGGTCCTTTTAATTTCTTCTATCAGTAAATAACAAATTCCTGTACAAACATACATTTATTATGATGAGATCAATTACAATATTATTTAGGATAGAAAGTGGGGATATTATCTTGATTATGATTAAATGTATTTTAATACACTTTTTCGATCAACAAATGTGAATCTCACTAATTAAGCCTAATAATTTTTGTTATTTTTTAGTTTTTTATGATAGATTTAATATGAATTTACAACTTATATACATTTATTTATAATTTTTATTCAATTTTAAAAATTAATGTACAGTATATTTGATATACCGTAACAAAACCCTTAAAGATGTATATATGTAGAAACAAATCTTTTATTCATTTTATTCAATAATCTGGTGCTTGAATAAGACATTAAGGAGGTGTTCGGTCAGTGATGAAGCCACCAAGGGACCAGTGGTTGCCCCACTGAATTTGAAAAATACCACCAGTTTTAACACAACAAACCTTTTAATCTTTTGGAAATAAAAATAACTTAAATTTTCAATCCTTCATGAGCCACTAGACCTTGTTCATTCGTTACGAAGCACGCTGCGGTGGATTCTATCCACAATATTTGAAAATCAAGTTGCCAACATTGACTAAAGAGTCTTATGTTTGATAAATTTCCAATTAAAAATTAATTTCTTCGATCTCTTGCCTTAAAAGATACATGGTGAGGTAAGTCATCTTCATTTATTGAATCTTAATTGAATCTTAATTAGCTTTAGCATCATAACCTTTCATACAGATTAAGATTTACTTTTTCTTTATTGATATTCATTACATAATTAACGGCTTTTTATTGCCTTATCCTTGTGGACCTGATCTCCATTATATGATCACTTCTGTTAGGGGATAATAAAGCTAGGTTACTACAAAAGCAACATTCGGATGAGGGGCTTATTGCTTGATAGAGATTGGAGACTTGGATTAATGTGAAAAGGACCAATTTGTGGGGGGACCTTATAGGGTAACATTAAATTATTATTCCCTATTCACAACACAAACAAATCTGTTTGTCCAATGCAAAACACAATTGTTGCTCGTCATCATGACCTTGTAGCGTGCCATTAAATTATTATTTCCCTTTGCAAATGAACAAAATTATTATTTTTTTCATGTATTTATTATGATGCAACTGATTTCAATTAAGACAAAATCTCTCGCTACAACGGATGTACAGATGACTGATGTGATGTAGTGTATCTATTCAGTGAAAAATTAAAAAAGTAAGATGAACAATAGATTTTATCATTCTTGTCTCTCACTTTTCTAACTTTCCATTAGATGAATGTACTATACCAATTCAGTTAGACGGTATATCCGCTGTAAGGAAGTCTTTTTCCTTAACCAAATATTTTGATAGAAATTACAATATTCATCAAAAACAAACCGGAGAAGAATATTAGTCATCCGAGGACAATGAGGTTTCGCTCTTGATCAGGATTCAGTTATGATTTACGATTAGACATAGGTTCTATTCATACATGTGACCAGGGGCGGAGCTACCCTTAGCTTGAGGAGAATAACTATTCTACGTTATTATCAAAGCTAACCTAACCGGATTGAATCGTTCGAAACTCCTTTCCAGCTGCCCTGCATATTGCTTTTGTTTTCTACCTTTGCTGTCCTCTTTCACATAAATAACTGAATAAATTAATGAATATCGGTTCATTCAATCAAGATACGTGTTTTCTCTCAAAGATTTTGTTAGAAAAATGATATTATCAATTTTGACTCTAATGTCATGCTTTGGGTCCTCACTGTCTGCCATAGGCCATAGCTATTGTTTATCACTTGGGTTAGGTTTTGATTAACTACTAGTTTGTCTTTTATAAGCACTAAGAACAGTGGCTGATTGCTTTAGTTTTCTACACTTGCATAATTGTACTAATTTTTCTAATGATTGGTTAATATAATTCATTCTTTAACTCCGTTCTACCCCTGATTCATGTTTCCACTTGATCAATATCGAAGATCACAATTGTCCTTATCTTCTTCTATGATTAATAAAATCTCATCATCTTATCTTCAAAAAAGTCATATGAAGTGACATGCTCTATATTTGTGCTTGAAAAACTCTTCTTATCTTCAAAATAAAATATAATATCTTAAACTTTGAGTTTTTAACGTGTCTATTTTAGTAAATACATTTACCACAACCTTAAAATCAACATATCTATTTTTTTTCCAAAGTTACGACAAATTCAAAATAAAATTTTCCGAACATTTTTAATTTCCTTAATATGAATTCTATAAAAATGCCTATTTTAGAGTATTACTATGTTACCTTAAAAATAAATATTATTATTTATTTTCTTCAACTAAACATTAAAAAGACTATTTCCCATTTTTAAAAACAATATGAAAACTTAATTTTCTCTATTTAAATCAATGATTTTGTTAATTTTCCTTTTGTTCAAGCATGCTCTCTCTAACCTGTGAAGATCATATCATACTTGAAAATAATCGCATGAAATCAAGAACTACAAAAACTAAGGCTAGATTCAGTTTGAATCTTTTAAGGTTTTCTTTTTTATGTTTCCTCTTAGTTAGAAATTTTATATTTTTGTTTGTTTATGAGTATGTATTGTAAATTTTCTTTTCCTTTTTATATTCTTCTTTTGGAATTCTAAAATCTAGATATTGATTTTCAATATATTTTTATTGATTTTGTTTTTTCATTGTAAATACTGATGATTGTCTCATAATTTTTTTAATTTAAATATTGATCAATTTTACATCATCAAATGTTAGTTTATTTTGGCCCCTTCTAAATTCAAATCCTGTCGTGCCCCTGCTTATGACAAGAGTATTTCAAATCATGACTCAAAAGCGATGTTGGAGGCTATCAATATTTCACTGCTAGAGAGAAAAGACACAATCATGGAAACTAATATTGCATTATGCACCAAATCAGGAAATAAATATTTTTCTTAATTGCTTAAAGATTCTGGGAGACATTTTCTTACAAGATTGATGCTGCTCCTTGATATCAGCTTTCCAAGATTAATGATGCCCCTTGATATCAGTTTTGTTGTTGAAGATTTCTTTTCTCATTCACAACTCCGCATAGTCATATAAAAATATCTAATTTATCATTTGAGCAACTAACTCAAGAGTGATTAATCAAAATTTGATAATTCAAAGCCCTGCCCTTATTTTTCGCTTTGTTTGCTCTGTTTCCATAAAATCTTCAACATGTAACTAAGAAATCAGTCGAACACACTTAACCAACATGAGATCAATACATTGGCTCAGGCCAATTCCTAGGTCGTTGGAAGACAGGAAACTATTACACTTCCAGTGGGCAGCTTCGAGGAATCAAACCTCAAACTTGTGGCAGCAAACAAATGCGTGATCACTCTAGTAACTCTTTAGAGTTTCAATGAAATGAAAAACTTTAGGTGAACAAAATTCTCAAGCTAGATACGAGCTATGACAGTAAATATGCCAATCCAAAACAGAAAAGAAAAAAAAAATTAAGATTTGGCAACAGGCCAGGCCACCCCATATGGTTGCCTGGCCTCTTGTACCCTCTAGTTAAAAAATAATAATTTTTTTCAAAAACACGTTAGCCTCTAATTTTGTATTTCACTTATATCAATAAAATAATCTTTATTAATAATGCAATAAACTTTCTTTTACATTATTGTCAGTGTTGCCTCTTAAATTATCCTCAATTTATTTTAGACTTCTACTAATAATAAAATAAAGTGTTTTGTTACGAAACTATTGTCAATTAATATCTCTTAAATTATTTTTAATTGTAGTTTAAAATTTTTATTAATAATATAAAGTCTTTTTTAAATTACTGTTAAGTGTTTTCTTTAGATTATTAGTAATTTATTTAATTTTATGCTAATAATAAAATAATTTTTAAAATTATGTAACTAATAACAGAAATATAAATTAAAAGCTTACAACAACATTGAATTTAAATATCCAACAAATATACTTAGAATCCTGTGTTACTGAGGGCGTGGGTGATTGCTCGTTCGTCTCACAATCAGACAAATGTGACTCGAGATACGAGCGGGCAATTTCTAACATAGACTGCATCTCTTTTTTGTACTCCATGAAATTTAGGATAAAATTAAAACATTTTACCGTTTGAAAGTTAATTAAGAAATTTTTGTAAGTTTTAATAAATGTATTCTTTTACATTTAAAAATGACCTTGAGACAACAATATTCAAAAGGGAGATCGGTCTGAGATGTAAATCAGTTTTCTACAACTGGGCTATTGAACGGCCAAGAAAATGTATTTTTATTAGCTGAAACTTCATAAAACATATTAAACAGAGAAATATATATTTAACCTGCTTACAGTCTTACACTTTGAGAAAATCATATGTATCGATTGTAATTTTTTGCTGGAGAAATGACATGAGAAATTGGAACCCTTTTTTTTTTGGTTAGTAGCATTATTTTGGACTAGGGGTTGTAAATAATACATCTTAATTATTGCTGTGTATCCGTCTGAGTTTGGACTTCAGCGAATGAAAGAAGAAGAGGTTGGTCCTGTGGCCTATTTGATGATGAAAATGATAACAGCGATGAAGAAGGGGATGATGAAATTGACAAGGAGAAGTTGCGTGCTTATGAGAAAAGTAGGCTAAGGTGATTGATTGTGTATTTCTAATGCTCATTATGGATTCTTGATATGGCCTTTGGATATAGTATGTATAATAGCAAGCTTCATACACTTGTCTCCCTTAATAAGGGATATTGAAAGATTACTAGCTTTTGGCATATGATATAAGTTAGTCTATCACAGAATTTTAACTCCAGGATGCCTGTCCCTAATGGCTGTAGTATATATTTCTCAGTAAGATTGGTCTTCATTTTAGCCCATAGTAATTCTATAAAGCTGCCTACATTGCTTCAGTGAGATAAGCTATTATTTTGCTTACCGTATCATACATTCTTACTTCTTTATTATGCATTCATATAATTTTTATCTATGTATTATTATTATGCATTCGTACTACTATGCTGTAGTAGAATGTGATTCAAGTGCAACAGCAGATTACCTTTACAAAGCCTGTGATGGAGTTGAGTTTGAAAGATCATCAAACAAGCTTGATTTAAGATTTACTCCTGACACAATGGAATTTAAAAATCGCCCTCGTGATGTTGCAACGGAGGTATATATTCTAGACTGAATCCAGAACAACATTAGAGTGCCACCTCAGCATGTGACATGTGACAATCTCTTGGAAAACTCCAATTCTCTATATTACATTCTCTCCTACCTATTTTATTGGATGTCAAAACTCAGTTCTTTTTGTTCCCGTTCTATCCAAATTCCTTTAATATTCAACACAGTTTTGTTGTTTGTCTCTTACTTCACATGTTGATATGTGGTTGGTTTACATGCCGAATCAACATGCTCGTTTTCTGCAGCAAAATTTTTTAAATATCTCTCATTTTCTTTTGCTGGGTAAGTACTTCGAGTTGAGATATAGCACAATTTAAAAATATTGATCGTCCTTGTTTTGTGCAGGCACCTGCAAATTATGGAGGTTTAGATTTTTAAACCAAAGCACTGCAGCATAGTGATGTTCATCTTTCTTGGGATGATGATGAACCAGACCGTGTAAAGACTTTGAATAGAAAATTTAATCCTGATCAGGTCTGTATGCTTGATGTGGATTCCTTTACAAATGTTACAATGCATACTGACTGTTAGAATATTAGTCTAATAAAATATGGAGTTCAATTTTTTACTTGGAATCTGAATTAATATCAAATTGCAATTTTCGTATTTAATGTCTCTTTTAACTATCTGCTTTAATTTAACAATCTTTTTCTTTTTACTCCTTTTTTTTATATATATATATTTTTTAAAATGTTGTTTTTACACATTCCATTTGGGATGATATTTCATTTGATAAGAGCAATGTTTCGTACTGATTCAGTCCGGTCATTCAAGGTTATGTGTCTGTTAGTTTTACACTCTTGCGAATGTCAGGGTGGTAGATTGGGGTCATGTTTTATTTCTGTCTGTGTTCGTATGCAATGATAATCACACAAATAACAATTATCACACTTATAGAAGCAAAAATAATTATCTTGAAGGATGACAATAGTAATCACGAATGCACTGAGGATAACAATTTATTCCTTCTTTCCACCAATTCAAATTACATGATGTTATCCTTCTATTTTATACCGATACTGGGTTTTTTTTTTTTTTATTATAGCTGGCTGAATTGGAATTAAAGGAGTTTTTGGCTTCTGATGAGAGTGAAACTGACGAGGAAGATGAAGATGACAATGGCACGGAGGAGAAATCTGGAAAAAAGAGTAAGAAACGAGATATATGCCGTTCTTTACTTCAATCTGGTGATGGTAGGATGGCCAGGATATGGAGGTCACATTCAATACTGGCTTGGAGGATATAAGCAATCGCACTTTAGAGAAGAAAGATAAGAAATCAGAAACTGTTTGGGAGGCCTATCTCAGAAAAAGACGTGAAACAAAGAAGGCTAGAAAGAATAAATCGAAGGATTCATCAGATGATGAGAGCAGTGATACCGATCAGGGAGCAATTGAAGAACCAGATGATTTTTTTGTTGAGGAGCCTTCTGTCAAAAGAAGTAAGGAGGCTCGGAGTAAAAGCATAAAACAAGGAAAGCAACTTGAAGATACAGAGGCAGAAGGTAATGCAAGTAGAGCAGAGCTTGAGTTACTACTAGCTGATGACAATGCGACACAGAATAGTTTAAAGGGATATAATTTGAAACCGAAATAAGGCCAAGGAGAAAAAGAGAAAAGCAGCTCCTGATGAGGACTGATGATTACGAAGATCCGCGGTTTTCAGCTCTGTTTACTTCTCCTCGTTTTGCTTTGGATCCCACTGATCCACAGTTCAAAAGGTGTGAAAAACATAGATTTAAACTACTTAATTTTGGCAGTTTAATCTGCCAAGTGGCAAGAGAAAAAAATTCAATTTTGGACGAAAATGTGGTTATTTATCTTAATCACGAGATGAGAGTTACTTAAAAGAATGACAATAGAAGCTGAAAAATTTACGGATGGGCTTGTGCATTCTTACTTTCACGTTTTATTCTCTTCTCATTTGCTTTTGTTTAACAAATTTAATGGAGTTGATAGTTTCTGCTTTCTATATGATTACCATGTTGTAGGGCAAAAACTTTTTTCAACACTCGGCTTCTTTCATGGTGAGATCTATCTCAGTTTTTAGTTACTTTTAGCATTTTATAATTACATAGTAAGTAGCTTAAAATCATGAATGGTAACATACGGTCGTATCATTTGAAGAAATGTTTCATATTAATAGACAATTATGATTTTTAAAATGATAATATAAATTATTTATCAATTAAAACTAACACCTGTCCTTTAAGAAAATGTATTTTATTAGCTGAAACTTCATATAATGTAATAAATAGAGAAATATATATTTAAACTACTTACACTTATGAGAAAAACATATGTATCGTTTACCATTTTTTGCTGGACAAATGACATGAATAATTGGAAGCATGTTTCCTTCTCATTTTTTTTTTTAATTTTTTTTAGTTGATAGCATTATTTTGGAGTAGGGGTTGTAAATAATATGTGATGTAGGACAAATTAGGAATAAATTAGGGATTTTAATTTTGATTTTAGAGATTTTAATTAATTAGGGATTTTGACTATTATTAGGATTTTGACTTTCTAAATTAGGAGTAATCCTAATTTGAGTTATTTTGCTAATTAATAGTTTACTATTTTATATAGGATTTAAATTTTGATATTTTCTTGTTTAGTTGGAATTAGATTCTATTTCCTAATAGATTCTATTTCCTAGTTAAGTTATGATTGTCGGCACTATAAATAAGTGTCTTTAGTTACTTTTATTTCTTAGACTTGGTTGATATTGTTTTTTTGATCTTTTAGTAAAAAGATTATTTCTCCCTCAATTTTTCACTCTATTTCTCCCCTAAATTTCTTCTATTGTTTCTCCCATTTCCTCTGTCTACATCTCCCTGCCTTTCTTTTAATTTGAGGAACCAGTAAGACATACATATGTGTTTTATGATGCATGTGTGCGTGTGTGAAAGGGAGAGATAGAGAGTTTGTGAACGTGTATAAGTTTGTAATTTTGTGTGATGTATGTCTTACTGGTTGTTGGGTTATGTATGAGTCATGATGAGTTTCTACTCCATTTGGTAGTTAGGTCATCATCATTTCTGACCACTTGTAGGCCAGAAGGGAGCGAGCTAGGGCCACTTGCCTTCTCTATCTTTCGCAAGAAAATATTTTGGCAGCCCCGTTACATGATGATAATGTATAAGTCATTAATTAAAATCCTTTTATTTCCTGCACAAACATATCTATATATTGCAGGCTGCAGAGAACTTTCTAAAATGAGTTTGGGCTGCAAAGCTAGTCGACAGCAAAACAGAAAAGACTTGTTGCCTTAAACCTCTTTTTTGTTTTCACACGTCTAAATTAAATTATGTAACCCAATATTATTAACTCTAAAGAACAATTTATCATCTTTTCACCATTCAAAACCATGTCGGCAACAAAGAAAATAAATTGGTTAAACATGAGTAATGATGAGACAAAAAGAAAAAGCTTGACATTAATGAAACTTTGTACCTACAAAAAGATGTTATATGTATTTAAATCATCTGGAAGCAATACAACAGTAACAAAAAATATATGATTCATTTTCATTTATGAAAAATATGTAACACAAACATGCATATACATAATCTATATGAAATATAGCTCAAGTGTCTTCCATCTGGATCATTAAATGGCTTGGCATTATCCAGAATCTTATTAAATCCTACTCTATCATAATGCATATGTAAATATGAATTTATATAGAGGAAATATTGAACCTACTAGGAAGGTTTCAAACGCATGATGCTTACCTGCCATGCTAACCATTTCGAATCTGCCAGAGCTCCTGGGAAGCCCTCATTTCGATCTAACATGTATAGATCAGCAGATGTGAAGTTTAATACAGCTCCATGTTTCTTTAGCATTGCAGCAATTGCAGCATATCCATCACGATTACATGGGTTGTAGAACCCAGCAGTTAATTCAGCGGCATGACTGGCTTTCTTATACCACTATTGGATACTTGATAGCTGCTCAGCAATTAAAATATAGAAGCAGACTGGGATGAAGCAAGGTATACCAGAACACTTTTAAACTAATGCCCCAAAGATTGATAAAAAATCAGGATATAGATTTGCCTAGTTTGAATAAGAATGTCATCAAGCACAGAACACAACCTTCATAGATAGATAATTTTACTGTGCAAAACACATCACAAATTCATATTGCAGCCATTGATGTGGCTAGAATGTTGCCATGGATAGGCCCATAAAAGGTTTCAATAAAAGTTTTAAACAAAAATTAGAACAAAGGAAATTAACAATAGGAAAATTAAAGAAATGCAAAGAATAAATTGCATAGATATATCAAAAAAAGATCTCCATTCAATTTCAATCATATCATCCGATTTGAAGGGAAATTGCCGTCTCCAGTTATATAAAAGAAAAGCAAATTTCTCAGAGCCAAACTCACCTTTACTGCAATGGAGGTGCCTTCAAAAGCTAATCGTCCAAGAGAAAGCACCTAGTCGCCATGATCAACTAAAACTTGGGAGTACCAATTAAGGAAAAACCTCCCATAGTAGCCATTATAATCACCTCCATCACAAAAAAAGCCAATTTCGTGTGGCTATGAATTATAAGAGCCGGCATTATCTGGTCCTCTGGCCCAAAAGGACTGTCCCCTGCTTCTGCCGACTTCCTCAGGCTTTTTAGCAAATACTGATCATAACACTACAAACAAGAAAATTTAATATTTATCCTTAGAGAAGAAAATAGATCAGGACTTCTGCAATAACAATTTCTTGTTACCTGCACTCCAAAGAGAAACAAAAAGATTAGACGAAGCTGGTCAAAGACTCCATAGCGTAATCACAGCCCACTAAAGATCTGCAAACAATAAAAATAATGCATTAAATTTAGGGAAAAAAAATCTGTGTAAGCATTTAAGACCAGGAGAGAGTTAGGATCGATTTATTTACCCCAGAGAAAGTTAAAGTTCGTGAAGAGCGCATAAAATCTCTGAGAACCAAAAGATTTAGCGAAGTGAAAAACAAGATCTGGAGACAAATTTGATAATGAGTTTGGTTTGATAACATACGAAGACGACGAGATCAGGAACAAGCAAGTCAAGTCAGAACTGCAAAATCGTACCTGAAAGATGAAGAAAGCGAAGCACCGAAATGAAGAGTCATAACTGCAAGTCAAGTCATTGCGAAATCATACCTGAAAGATGAAGACAGCGAGCACTAAAAATGAAGACGAAGAAAGCGAATGATGCGACGATTATGGCTGGGTTTTCGTGACTGCTACAAGTTTGGCAAGCATCGAAGAGGAAGACGAAGTGAGATGGAGTGTGTTAAGAGGCGATGATGATCGATAGGATCTAGGGTTTGGAAATTTTTTTATTTTATATTGACTAATATGTGTCACAATTAAAAAATTGTGACACATGAAACTTAACCTACTTTTTGTGAATCGTGACACATATAGGTTTGACTGAATTTAAAGTTATCATAAGTGTCATTCTCTTGAGAACCGATATAAAATTAGTGACACAAAAACTCTTATTTCTTGTAGAGCTCAATGATACAAGCCTCAAAAAATAGGATAAACAACAGGTTTGATGCTCTGGAGAGTAGAATGGATGCCATGGAAGATAAAATTACAGAAGTATTAATAATTGTAAAAGCCTTATAAGCTTCCTTTCTTAAAATACATGGCCCTAATTTAGAGTCATCCACCAAACATAGGACTCAAGAGATCTTGGGTGCAACTCCTAGGAACCATGAGGATGAGTGTGATGATTTTAGTGAAGATGATGAAGCAAGCGAGGTTGATCTTGTAGATGGGCATGAATCTAGAGGTGATATTGAAAGCGAGGGCAAGATGAATTCTAATGATGTTGTGGAGCCTACATGTGAAGAATCTTATGAAATCATTCAAGAAATTGATTTTATAGGTTGTGATTCATATTTAAATTCTTCTATTCCTATCATTGGGTCAACGGTGAAGTCTTCTATTGGGTCAACGTTGAAGTCTTCTATGGTGATTATTGAATCTCTACCAATATTGAAGGCCGCTGAAGCATCAATAATTTTTCTATTATGTGTGCTTCCAATATTAGACTGTCATGAAGCGAAGATTTGGATTGACGACCTTCCAATGATTGTGCAAGATAAAACGTGGCGTTTTTATGTGTATTGGCAATTTCCTTCTTGACAACTCGCCAGGAGTCGAGTTCTTTCAAGAGGGAGAGAATTGATGTAGGACAAATTATGAATAAATTAGGGATTTTAATTTTGATTTTAGGGATTTTAATTAATTAGGGATTTTGACTATTATTAGGGATTTTGACTTTCTAAATTAGGAGTAATCCTAATTTGAGTTATTTTCCTAATTAATAGTTTACTATTTTATATAAGATTTAAATTTTGATATTTTCTTATTTAGTTGGAATTAGATTCTATTTCCTAATAGATTCTATTTCCTAGTTAAGTTATGATTGTCAGCACTATAAATAAGTGTTCTTAGACTTGGTTGATATTGTTTTTTGATCTTTTAGTAAAAAGATTATTTCTCCCTCAATTTTTCACTCTATTTCTCCCCCAAATTTCTTCTATTGTTTCTCCCCTTTCCTCTGTCTACATCTCCCTCCCTTTGTTTCTCCCCTTTCCTCTGTCTACATCTCCCTCCCTTTCTTTTAATTTGAGGAACCTCGTTCCTCATCAATATGTCTTCATTATGAATGAAGGCAAGCAAGTTCGAATTTTAGGTTGTTGAACATTTGCTATAATGTCTTTTGTGCAATTGCTTTAGATTTTCTATTTTCTATTTCAGATTCCTATAAGCTCTGCTCTGTTCATGAATCACACCTTCATGTCTGTTTCTTTTAAGCTATTTCATACAAACTCGTTGGAAAAACTTGAAAAATCTCACTGCCCATTACTTAAGATTTTATAATTAATCGGTCAATAATACAAGTTGTCTCAAAAAGCTGAAAAGCTTGACATTAGAATATGAATTTAAACAAATAAAACTACTGCTTCGCCAAGTTAATGACTAGATCAATTATTTGGAGGTGTCAGCAGATACATAACTAGACTACGTGAGCATCAAAATGATGCTTAAAATTATTATAGTAATTTTTTGCCCTACAACATGGTTACCCCACAGGAACCACAAACTCTCAACTTCATAAAATTTGATCGACAGCAAAGCAGAAGAGAACAAAACGTAAAATCCTAATTTGAGCAACATGAGCTGAGTCTTGGGGAAGAAAATGTTGCTAATTTAAAAGAGAATTTGAATCTTGGCAAGAAAATGCCTCTGATTTGGAAGAGAATGTGAGTAAACGTCAAGAAAATGTTGTTGATTTGCAAGAGAATGTGGGTGATGGGCAGGAAAAATTTAATTTGCTGGAGAATCTAGGTCATGGGCAGGAAAATGTGGTTAATTTGCGGGCGAATGCAAGCCGTGTGCAAGAAAAAGTTGTTGCTTTGCAGGAGAATGCAAGTCTTCTGCAAGACAATGATGTTACTCAAGTTAAAATCATAATTTGACTCACTAGACACAAAACTGACTGGAACCTTTAGTCTATGACAAATTATTGTAAAAATAAAATAATAACCACGATGACACAAGAAAACAAAGTTGATTTGATCATAAAGGTCAAAAAGGAACAAAGATATCAATGAATGCATTATTGACCACGAAGCATATGCAAATACTTTGAATGGTAAAGATGACTTTCACCAGGAAACTTGAAACATTATTTAAGCAAAGGTTAGGACCGAGGACCTGGTCATCGAGTCAAGTAAACAGAACAAATTCTTTCAAGCCATTAAATAACAGTTAACCAATTAAATCTTAGAGAATTTTTAAAATGATGATTAATTTTCCAATCCAAAAACAAGGTTAAAATTTATTCCACATTGAGTAGGCACACTATAAAAGAAACGTAACTGCCCATTACATATAAAAGATAAGAGCAATTCAAATTCATGCATGACCATCAATCAAAATATCCGAAAGATTAAAAGTTTTTTAAATGACAAACGTCATACACAAGAGGTCTAAATAAGCTTATGCGCACAACGACTAATCCTCGAAGGAGACTAGCACAACCACAACCCACTTTCATGGTCTCCCACTTAAATCATGAGGGAGGCCATTGTGGAGAGTCGAACTTAAGACTTCACTGTTAGCCTTGCCAACTCTCTTCTGGGCTGCCTTGCCACTTGAACCAACCGATTGTGGGTGCCTCAGAGTTAAGCTACCTTAAAAACAAAAAAGCAAATTTCTCATAGTCAGTGGTGCTGATAAATTGTACTCTGTATATTAAACTGCTCAATTTATGACTAGACTTCAGATATTTATCTCCATCAGCAACTGGAAACACCATGTCAATCAATAAGAACCAAAGGAAGGAAAAAAATAAAAAAGTAGCAATAGTAAATAAAGACAGGAACCTCAACAGGAAGCTCATTGATAGAAAATTTGAATTCTTCTCCCCACATGGAATTTCTTGACCCTGGTACATTGAACTGCACTACCAACACAAGAAGAAATTATATAACTGTAGACACAATAAAGTCGCAATTGTACAAATATAAATCCAACCAAAACCTTATGAAATGAAAAACAATAAATAGTAAATAACCTTTGCAAAAGCATAAAAGAAGTACCACATCAAACAATTTGTTGCCATATAAATTTAGGATTTATAGATGGAATTTCTCTTTACAATATCATTTAAAAAAAAAATTCAACTAGCCATCACATATGTGTGTAGATCTAACCATACAGACTTTAATGAAATGGATCTAAATAAATCCTAAGAGCTCAAAGTCAATATGAAAGATAATAAAACAAGTCCATGATACTTAAAAACGGTATGCCATAACCTAAAGTCTCCAAGATGGAAAACACTATTCCATCCATTCAGCTTAGAAACTCTATATAGTATCCATACGTGTGAAAACCCATAGCCGTACTCTCAAATAACCTAGATGTGAAGTAACAGTTCCTCATAATTCAGAACCTAAAAACATAAACAAATGATCCTGTGTATGATAGTAACTAGAAATTAATGGATAATGGTTGCATCAGCATTAGGTGATAAATGATTTAAGGATAATAAAAAATAAACTTGAAAACATTGCTTCCGCTACCATCCAAGAATGATAGCCTGATTATAATATCCATTAAGATCCAATCATGAAAAGCGTCCAATATTAACAAATTGTAGAAGCATTAGAATCAACAAGAATGATAACACAACTAAGGAAACCAACAAAAGAAACTTCAGACCAGCTTTCAATAACTGCCAGAATAAATTCAGCCAGATGACAATGTAACATAAGATTAAGATACAACATTCATTCGTTAAAGAATGATGAACAGAAGATCTCAAAGAAAGAAATTTGTCCAATGTTCTAAATCATTATCCAGAAGTCTAGCAGACATAAGCCTACACCCCATGACAAATTCCTTGAACTTGTCAAAAGAAAAAGGTTATTCAGCAACCAAAAAATTAACAATCCAAAAGATCAGCAACATCGGTGATTCAATTAAAGTCAAATCCAAATGCCAGCAAGACGATCTGCATATTCCACTACAAACTAATGAACGGCTAATATTTGCACAATGTCTTCAGAATCCAGTAGCAAGAAAACCATTGCAGCAGGAGTAGTTTTTCAACTCTAAGCGCAACAGCATACTTGGGAGTTAGGAGACTATTGCAAGTATAACAACCCAGCAGAGTGCAGAAATCCAACAGCTATAACCCAAGCCAGAATGACCCTTGAACAAGCAGAATGCCACATCCAATAATGTAAATAATTCTGCAGAGTGCAAACTGCATAACTGCACAAGAAATTGATAAGGAACTGAATAGTTGCAGATAAAAGAAAATCCTCCTTAACAAGATGAAGGAACTGCATTTAGGCTTGCCCGGATAACTTTCAATATTGACAAATATCAGGCTTCCAAGCATTATTACAAGTAACACGTCGCAGATAAATTTCTGAGAAGACAGCAAAAAAGAAAGATCAGTTTTAGCAAACTAATCTTTTATACAGAAGAAAACGAACATTCCAAGAAAGAATTCTACCTCGAAGGCCGAAGAAACATTTGCAAATGTTTAGTCCCTTGAAGCTTGCCTTACAATACTCCTACCTCTGGGTACATAAAATTTTGAATATAGAAATTGATTAAAATCGAAATGTAGACCATGGGAACCAACATGAAAAAGAACAAATAGATATCTTATTTAACAGAGGAATGAGATAAATATAAAGATTAATGAACCATTATTTTGGTGGATAACTACATACCTGCTGATAGGATTATAACCCTTTTGCAAAGCGAGTGGTCATCACCATTTGTCCATTCTGTTTTTATCTTAGCTGCTTTCCACAAAACTTTCTAGACAAAAACTTGGTAAATGTTAGAACCACTCCTGTAAATTATTGTAATAATTATCTATAATCCAAAGATCACCAGCTCTTGCAGATTGGGAACATGTTGAAGCCATCGTGGAAGAGAGACCAGTTCACTAATATTCGAAAAATATATCGAATTTAGGCTGGGAAATCCTTGCCATTGATTGTCATCGAAATTGGTGAGAAAGCCAAGATCTTGACAGTCTCCAATAGATAGCGAGTTTAATTTGGAGAAAGGGGCAGAAACGGTGGAAGAGGTTGAGGGCACAGCTGCAATATTCTTCAACTTCATTGTTTGTTCTAGTGGCCGCAAGTTGGCACACCAGAATGTCAGAACTTCCACAGATGGATACAGCGGCATGCAACTCAAATTGGGGCAATCGTGGATTGATAATCGGGAAAGACAACGGAATGAAGGTAGGTCCATTGCTCCATCATCATTATCAACATCTCTCCACCACCCCTTTAGATTTGGACAGCCCATAATTGAGAGATTGCCAAGAGATGGGAAAAATGACGCTGAGGATGTGAAAGAAGAATCGTTACTATCCTCTTCTGATATCATGTACTCCATATCATTTAACCTTGCAAGACTCAAACTCTTAAGAGAAGGTAATTGATCCAATCGAGGTATATGTCGGCATCGGTCACAAGCATAAATTGCAATTTTAGTAAGATTTGTGAGAGAGGAAAGCCAACTTGAAATCCTCATGCCCATAAACCCAATTATTTTAAGGCCTTTTAAATTAGGGTGTGGCTGTAGGCATTCTAGCACTTCCTCGTTAAAACTAACGTCATCATTCAACGGGTCACCTGAAGGTGTAAACCAGTCCAATTTCAGGCACGCGAGATTTTCCTTATCTTTTAAGTTGGCTAATAATGAATTTGAATTGGCATTTCGCAATGGTCTAATTTCTAAGCTTCCACTTAATTTTTTCAACCCATTCAATTCGTCTAGCTCCGCATATTTCCTACTCTCGCTCCCCAGTACAAATGTTGATAACGTTCGCAGATTAGTCAACAGCCTTAGTCCACGTGGTATTCCAATCAAAGAGTCACAATCTTTCTGTTATGCACGAGCGGAAGCGATAACCAACAGAACAATCAAATGCACAACCACAACTATGCCAGATAATTGAATATAATAGCGACTAAAGAGGCAACCAATCAACCACAATGCAGAAATAGAAAACACACCAGGATTTAACGAGGTTCGGTATAAGTACCTACATCCTCGGGCGCTGCTGAAGAAACTTTTCACTATCTTCAAAGAGAATTACAAACTTTTGGGCCACAATACAAATTTCACAACTATTGGGTCAAACTGTAATTACCCAAATAGTTGGGCCAAACTGTAATTATCCAAACAATTGGGTAATACTACAAATACCTAAAATCAAAGGAGGAAAAACAAATATTACAAACTTTAAGGTCCTTACTGAAAGGCCCTTAAACTATGAGGTCTTATATGTGAGACCTTACAACTTTAGGGGGGTGAAAGATATTTCAATTTGGGACACAAAATAATTTCTCATATGGCTTATTTTATAAGAGCCATATGAAACCCACACTTCACAAGTTACCGATATGAGATCCTAAAAAATTGCATATGAGCCAAATAATCAACAAATCTCCACCTTGGCGAATATGCCGACCCACCACAAAACTCTTCTTTTTTTCATATTCTCTATCACAACTGCAACACCTCCAAATGCGCCCAATGGCGCGGTCAAACAGGCACAATGTTGATCAAGTCCAAACAATGACTGAACTTGATCGCTGTCACAACCTTAGTCAACATGTCTGCGGGATTCTCGGCAGTCTCAGTCTTCTGAAGTAAGATTCTTCCTTCATCAATGATCTCCCGCACAAAATAATACCGAACATCAATATGCTTCGTACGAACATGGAACACTGGATTCTTCGCTAAGTGGATAGCACTCTGACTGTCAGAATAAAGAATAATCTTCTTCTGCCCAATTCCCAATTCATCCAGCAATCCCTGTAACCAAATAGCTTCCTTCACAACCTCTGTCATAGCCATATACTCTGCCTCTGTAGTAGACAAAGCCACTGTAGACTGTAAAGTAGACTTCCACTCACTGGTGCTCTTGCAAGAGTAAACACATAACCGGTTGTCACCGACGTTTATCCAATCACCAGCATAATCTGAATCAACATAACCAATAGCATACTGACCACATGTATCATCCCTCTCAAAGACTAAGCCAACATCTACGGTTCTCAACAATACCGTAGAATCCATTTCACTGCTTGCCAATGTCCTTTACCAGGATCATGCATGTATCTGCTCATAACTCCAACTGCATGTGAAATGTCGGGTCTCGTACACACCATAGCTACATCAAGCTACCAACTGCATTAGCATATGGAACTCGAGACATATACTCTCGTTCCTCATCTGTACTAGGAGATAAAGATGCACTAAGCTTCATATGAGGAGCAAGTGGGGTACTTACATGTTTTGACTGCTCTGTAATGCCAAACCGCTGTAATATTTTCTTCAGATACTGCTTCTGAGTCAAACAAATCTTGCTTCTCCCTTTATCTATGCTAATCTCCATGCCAAGAATCTTCTTAGCTTCACCCAAATCTTTTATCTCAAACTCTCGATTCAACTGAGTCTTCAACTTTACAATTTCTTCAACACTCGTCGAAGCTATCAACATATCATCAACATACAAGAGTAGATAAATGAAAGAACCATCATGTAGCCTCCGAAAATACACACAATTATCAAATTTGCTTCTTGTGTACTTCTGACCCATCATAAACCGATCAAATCGCTTATACCACTGTCTGGGAGATTGCTTCAAACCATAAAGCGATCTTTTCAGTTTGCATACCAAATTTTCCTTACCAGCAACTTTGAATCCCTTTGGCTGAGTCATATAGATTTCCTCTTCCAAGTCACCATGTAAAAATGCAGTTTTTACATCCAATTGAACTAGTTCCATATTCATCTGAGCTACCAAGGCCAACAAAATTCTAATGGAAGAATGTTTCACAACTGGAGAAAATACCTCATTGTAGTCAATTCCTTCCCTCTGAGCGTAGCCTTTAGCCACCAACCTTGCCTTGTAGCGGACGTCATTCTTGTCAGGAAATCCATCTTTCTTTGCATATACCCATTTGCACCCAATTGCCTTTTTACCTTGCGGTAGTTGAGCTAGCTCCCAAGTTTCATTCTTCTGAAGAGACTGCATCTCTTCACTCATAGCTGTCTTCCACTCATCAACTTCAGAACATCTGACTGCCTCTCTATAAGTGGAAGGAACATCAGCATCTACAATTGGAAGTGCATAGGCCACCATATCAGCAAATCGAGCAGGTCTGCGAATCTCACGTCTTGGCCTATCAATTGCAATAGATTCTTGTTGCTGTTGGGGTTCCTGAGTAGAACCCTCACCATCATCTCCCAAATCCTCCTCTGTCACAGGAGTATCAACATCTGTCTCAACAGATCTAACTGGGTTCAATGTCGTCGTTTCAAACTCCACCTGCTGCTGAGTATGCTCCACCTGCTGTAGAGTACCATTCACCTTTGTCTGGTTTTCTGATTTCTTCAACATTGAAGACTCATCAAATGTCATATCTCTGCTGGATACAATCTTCCTCGAACTAGGACACCAAAGACGATATCCTTTCACTCCTGAAGCAAAACCCAAGAAAATTGCTTTCTTGGCTCTAGGATCCAGCTTAGATTCTTTCACATGATAATATGCGGTGGAACCAAAAACATGTAAAGAATCATAATCAGAAACAGGTTGTCCAGACCATACCTCCAATGGAGTTCTATCACCAATAGCAGCTGATGATAGACGATTAATGAGATGACACGCATAAGTCACAGCCTCAGCCCAAAATTCCTTGCCCAATCCAGCATTGGACAACATACACCGAACTTTCTCCAGCAATGTCCGGTTCATGCGTTCTGCCACCCCATTCTGCTGTGGTGTACCTCTAACAGTAAAATGACGTACAATACCTTCATCTTGACACAATTTCAAAAACTGATCACTGCAATACTCACCACCATTATCTGTTTTGAGATGTTTGATTTTCTTGCCAGTTTGTGTCTCAATCATCTTTTTCCATTTAAGGAAAGCACGAAGTACATCATCTTTTGATTTCAAACAGTACACCCAAGTTCTTCTTGAAAAGTCATCAACAAAAGTAACAAAGTAGTGTCTACCTCCAATCGATGCTGTTTTGGTAGGTCCCCACACATCTGAGTGAATAAAATCAAGAATACCCTTGGTATTATGAATAGCGGTGCCAAATTTCACTCTCTTCTGCTTTCCCAGAACACAATGCTCACAGAAATCCAGCTTGCAGGTCTTTGCACCTTTCAATAAGCCTCGTTTCACCAAACTGAATAAGGCTTTCTCACCTGCATGTCCCAAACGCATATGCCACAGTCTTGTGATCTCTGAATCTGCATCATTATCAGAAACCATAGCAGCTGATCCAATAACCGTATTACCATTATAGTAGTACAAGTTGTTCCTCCTAGTGCCTTTCAATACCACAAGAGCGCTTGAAGTGACCCTCAGAATACCATCTCGAATAGGTATACCACAGCCTTTAGATTCTAAGGCTCCCAAAGAGATGAGATTCTTCTTCAACTTCGGTACATACCGAACATCTGTCAAAACTCTAGTCAGTCCATCATGATTCCTCAATCGGATCGAACCTATCCCAGCAGTATGGCAAATATCATCATTGCCCATATACACAACTCCACAATCAAGCTGTTCAAACTGAAAGAACCAATCCCGATGTGGACACATATGATAAGTACAACCCGAATCCATAATCCACTCATCAGAAACAGAAGTGGATGGATGACCAACTAGACAAATATCTGAATCACTATCATCCTCACGCTCAACAACACATGCATCAGAAATAGCCTTGCCCTTATCTTTCTTTTTCAACTTAGGACAATCTTTCTTCCAATGCCCTTTCTCACGACAAAAGGCACACTCATCTTTTCCTAATCTACCCCTCGACAAAGATTTTCCCCTTTTTCCTGGTTTCCTACTATGACTACGCCCTCTCACTGTCAATGCATCTACTGACTCATCCCTATGTTCCCTTTGATCTTTCTTACGAATTTCATAATTCAACAAAGCAGAACAGACTTCTTCAAAAGACAGTTTATCTTTCCCATGGATAAGAGTAATGCACAAATGATCTAATTCATCCGGAAGTGAGCCAATCAATAGCATAGCCTTAATTTCATCTTTGAAGGTTTCATCTAAGTTTAACAAATCAGCAATTAACTTATTAAACTCATCAATATGAGAACTGATGCTCGTACCTGGTTTTAACTGGAGACGGAACAATCTCTTCAATAGGTACAGCTGATTCTCATTGCTTTTCTTCATATATTTGTTCTCCAGTGCCTTCCACAATTTGCTTGCAGATGTCTCCTTAGTGAACGAATACTTTTGTTCTCTACACAAGCAAGAGCGAATTAACCCACAAGCTTTTATATTCAGCCTGTCCCAATCTCTTGCACTGATATCTTCTGGTTTTGTTTCTTCCAGAACAATATCCAAATCTTGCTGATACAACCCGTCCAACACCTCACTCTGCCATAAGCCGAAATTATTTCGACCATCAAATTTTTCAACATCTATTTTTGCATTTGTCACAGTCACTGTCTTCTCAGATACAGTAGACGATGAAGCCATTACTACCTCTCACAAATAAGCTCGATACACAAATCACCAATAACCAAGCTCCAAACAAACTATTATATTCAATAACTAGCAATCCAAAATCAATAGCCCAGAATAGTAGTAAGTGCTTCAATGAAATAGCCACTAACTACCCAAAACCTTCGGCTCTGATACCAATTGTTATGCACGAGCGGAAGCGATAACCAACAGAACAACCAAATGCACAACCACAACTATGCCAGATAATTGAATATAATAGCGACTAAAGAGGCAACCAATCAACCACAATGCAGAAATAGAAAACACACCAGGATTTAACGAGGTTCGGTATAAGTACCTACGTCCTCGGGCGCCGCTGAAGAAACTTTTCACTATCTTCAAAGAGAATTACAAACTTTTGGGCCACAATACAAATTCCACAACTATTAGGTCAAACTGTAATTACCCAAATAGTTGGGCCAAACTGTAATTACCCAAACAATTGGGTAATACTACAAATACCCAAAATCAAAGGAGGAAAAACAAATATTACAAACTTTAAGGTCCTTACTGAAAGGTCTTTAAACTATGAGGTCTTATATGTGAGACCTTAGAACTTTAGGGGGGTGAAAGATATTTCAATTTGGGACACAAAATAATTTCTCATATGGCTTATTTTATAAGAGCCATATGAAACCCACACTTCACAAGTTACCGATATGGGATCCTAAAAAATTGCATATGAGCCAAATAATCAACACTTTCATCATAAGACATCGAAGGCTCCCCATTTTTCTAATGTCCCTTGGTAGATGCTTTAGTGATCTACAATATTTTAGTATTTGAAGATTTTTTAACCTTGACATGGAATTGGGGAGCTCTTCAATTTCTTGATTATGGGACAAATCAAGATAGCGTAGATGCTTCAACTTACCGATTGAAATTGGCAACTTCTTTACATTTAACCCCTTCAAAACTAACGTACGCAAGCGTATGAAACTTGATAAGATTTTATAAATATTGGACTCATTGAAGATGCCATTTCTAGGACAAAGGGGCATCAAAAATGTTCTTAAATGAGTTTTTTCAAAAAAAGCACTAGGAGGTTTACATGAAAAATCCAAACCTATAATCAAATGAAATGTGACGAGTTTTTGCTTGATAATCTGTTTCACCCGATTCTAACAAAGCACACTCACTTCCTGCAACTTCAGTGGCAAGATCATGCATAAGATCATGCATCTTGCAACTGATCACATGATCTAATTCATCATACACTACGTCTTGGAAAAATGACCTTGAAAGTAAATTCATGAAATACTCATTACCAATTGCTTCTAGATGTTTGATGACTGAATAAATCCTTGTGCCATCCAAAGATCAACTAGGCAATCTTTTTTAATTTCATAATCTTTGGGAAACAATGCACAATAGGCAAAGCATTGTTTCAAGTGTGAAGGCAGATTGTCATAACTAAGCTTGAGTGTTGGTAAAATGTTACTTGCTTCTTGATTCTTTATTTGGGACAACTCATTTTCCTTAAAACTCAACCAATACTCAGTGGTGTTATTGCAGTAAAAGAGGCGTCCTATTGTCCTTATGGCAAGGGGTACTCCCTGACACTTCTTTATAATACACTTTCCTATATTTACTAGATTTGAATCTTTTGGCTCTATTTCACCTCGAAATCCCATTCGAGTAAACAAAGACCAAGATTGGTCTTCGTTGAGGCCTTTCAAAACATGACATGGAAGTATGCTAGTGGTCTTAGCAACTCCTTCACTACGTGTGGTTACAAGTATCTTACTTCCTTTTATGTCATTCATTAATAGCATTTTCAAATCGAACCACTCGGCACGATTGTCGTTCCATATATAGTCCAAAACTAGTAAATATTTTTTTCCATCTATTAGTCTATGAAGGTCTTTTATTAGTTCGTCGAGGCTTTCTTCATTCATATCATTTGAAGACTTTTCGTTGTTTTTTATGATGTCTCTTACAATTCTTCTCTTATCAAAAACATCGGACACGCAAACCCACATCCTTAAGTGAAAATGATTTTTGACATTTTCGTCATTGAATATGTATTGAGCTAGAGTAGTTTTTCCTAACCCCCCAATTCCAACAATAGGAATGACCGAGGGAGACTCAACGTCATTTGTGTCTAATAAACGTTGAATAATTATATTTTTATCTTCCTCCCTCCCAATAACATGGTCTGCACGTATAAAGGAGAGTGTTTGTCGTGTTGTATTCTCAATAGATTTTTCATCGAGGTGGAACTGCCTACCATTTTTAATATCTTCCAGTCTCTCCCTAATAGTCTTAATCTTGTGAGCCATCTTAAGACCATATGCAAGCGGATTAGATTCGGAGAAGCTGATGCATACCTCTTCCTGTCGTAGCTGAATTTCAGTAGCAAAATCATCCAACAGGTCATCAGCATCATAAACTGCCTCCTTAAGCCTCAGAAGCCACTCTGTCACCTGATGGCTCTTCTTGCCGTGCCGCTCCTCAGCATCAAGAAGTACAGCTTTGATACTGCACATGGTCACCTCAAGCTTATTAATCTCATCTCCAACTTTATAGGCCAGTCCGATTTCTTTGAACACCCAGGATCCCAGCTGTTCAATGAGTCTTCCAGCAATGTCAGACAGAATTGCGTCAGCCATTTTGGGTTTGGTTGCAAAACTTGCAGGAAAGCTAATGAAATTGTTGTACGTCGAATGAGAGAATTGAAATGCAGATAATTGAGACGAATGTGAGAGTAGTTTGATTGATGCGTTGAGCCGTTTATGAAGGTTTAATTGTAATCTGATCTAAACTAATTAGTAAATTGATTAATAATTATCTTTTCTTGACCATGTGAAATGATCTGAAATCCCGCCACAGCTTAATTAAACAAATAAATAAAAGAACTGATGGGAGACATGCACATGTTTAGACATCCAAGGAGAAATTGTCTATTGTTCGATTTTGCAATATATTGACAGTACTTGAGTCGACGACAAGAAGGCTTTGATCTGAACTTCACAATCTTCCATAAGCCGCGCATGGTTTCAATTAATTAAAGGATAATTGTTTTCCGATGCATCGTGGTTTCAATTTTTCGTTTCATATTGACAGTACTCATTATTAATTTCAATTAATTAAAGAAATTGTCTATTGTTCGATTTTGCAATATATTGACAGTACTCATTATTAATTAATTTACCCGTTAATTAATAATGAGTTTCTTAGGGGTGTTTTGAAATCCCACCAATGTGACCATCTTATTATAAAAGTCTCGTGTACCTCCACTTTTTATTAAATTTCATTAAAAATTATATTAAAAAAATATAAATATTTTTTATATTACTCATAAATGGCTATTAAAAAATTAAAATTTTAAAATAAAAATAAAATCTAAAATTTTTTAATAGTCTTTCATCAACCACTTTTTTAAAAATCTTTAAAACAATCACTACTACAGTAACATAAACTTAAATTAACTTTTCAAAATTTACAAAAATAACCTTTTCTTTTTGGCATTTCTTTCTTCTAATAAGTAAGCTCTCTCACTATCTTTTTATTTTCGGCATCAATGTTTGTTTCTTCCTCAAAACAATAGCAAAAATATAATGAAACACTTTAAAAAAGGCATCTAAATTTATAGTTATTTATTCGCAATCATCGATAAGGTTCACATGACTTCACTTAATTATTCCGAGAAGTCAATTTATTAAAGGAGAAAGTATTTCCAATATAAGAACTTTACACTTACATGTGCACACAATTAATTAATAATTAGTCATTAGGACCGTTATGTGTGAGTGCATTGCAGCGTCATTGCCTCATTGTAAATTATTATAAATATCAACAAGGACGTTGCATAATATTATTTGCCAAATCACCCAACTTCCTATATAAACACGTCCATTTACTCAAATTATTTTAGCTTTTATTTCACCTCACACACTCATCCGCATGGCCACGTCAACAACCTTTGCTGATGCCATTGACAATGGTTAGGTCCTTTTAATTTCTTCTATCAGTAAATTAGGCTACCAAATTTCTATACAAACATATATTTACTATGATGAAATCAATTACAATATTATTTAGGATAAAAACTAGGGATATTATCGTAATTATGATTAAATGTATTTTAATATACGTTTTCGATCAACAAATGTGAACCTCACTCATTAAGCCTAATTTTTTTGTTATTTTTTAATTTCTTTTTATGATAGATTCAATATGAATTAAAAGTACATCACTACTGTATTTATTATCTAAGAAAAATTTAAAAAGAAAATATTAGTTGGAGTTACCATCTATTTATCTTTTATATTTTATTGAAAAAGATAACAACTTGGAGACTAAAGGAGAGTCTGCTCTGCACCTCAATACTTTGCTCCATACAATATGGGTCTATTACTAGATGACCAAATTAGTGTCTAAGGGGTAATACTACGCTACATCCATCCAATGTACTGATATATTCAAAATTATATAAAAATTATAAATGAGTGTATAAAAGTTGTAAATAAATATATGAAAGTTTTAAAATATAACTTTTATATACTCATTTATAAATTTGTATCTTTCATATACTCATTTACAATTTTTATACACTCATTTGTAATTTTTATATAATTTTAAAAATTGATATATGATATATTGAATGTACTATAGCAAAAACCCTTAAGGTATATACCTGTAGAAACAAATCTTCTATTCATTTTATCCGATAATTTGATACTTGAAGAAGATATTAGGGGCGTGTTCGGTCGGTGACGAAACCACGAAGGGACCAGTGGTTGTGCCCACTGAATTTGGAAATTTCATAAGTTTTAACACAACAAACCGTTTATTCTTTTTGGAAATAAAAATAACTTAAATTTTCAATCCTTCATAAGCCACTAAACCTTGATAGATTGTCAATTAATATCATAAAGTATTTTTAATAAATGAGTTCCAATAATGATTATAAGTATCAAAGTGTTGACCATTTAAGTTACAATAACCTAACAATCTATCGGATTCTTCTTTATAAAATATTTCAAAATACTTACAATTCAAACATATTTTCCAAACAAGGAACTATATATCAAGTATTTTTTTAGAAGTATTTTTACCTATATCAATTAAATATTATAAATGAATATGAAACTATTGGGACTATTTTAAGCACTTTCCAAAGTGTATAATTATTTTTGCTTTTGTTTTCTTAATTATACAATTTTTTAATAGAAGAAAATATATTAACATGTATGTGTGACTGTGAGTGCCGATATATTGATATATAAACTATGAATCAACTTTCATTTTTTTTATTAATAATTTTTCTATTCTCCTAACTCGCCACCACTTATGCAAATTGCAGGCTCCATCGTTGTGTTCGGCTGCATTAATCTAAAGGGGAAAGGAAACAACTTCCCTGAAGAAATTCAATTCCTTTGTTTGGTTTTATTAAATGTCTAAAGAGAGAAGATTACCAACAATCTTATTTACTAAAACTTTGATAATTAGCTTTTCTTTCAACTTTAGAAGTAAAACTTTGTCTTCTTAGGAATAATACATTAAATTACTAATCTAATAACGTGTATTTTGTATGTATCTGAAACTAAATTAAATTATTAAGCTAACCTTGACCTTGTAAATTTTGTATGCATCCAAAATTAACCTTATTCAAATAATTATAAGTATCATTTATTAATTTATTTTAAAAAATTAAAAAATAGCAAATTTAATTTATATTTCTCAAAAGCTTAAAAAAATTGCAAAATTTAAAAAAACTGTTTCAGGTTGGCGTCACTTGCGGCCACCAATACATCTACATGTTTGGCATCATCTCCGGTACCAACGTGATCACTGAGCCGTTTTCTACTCATCCGTGATTGTTTCGTCGGTGTGGGCTGCGTCTTTTATAGGCAGAAATGAAGTTTAATGGCTGAACCCAAAAATTTAACCACTGCATGTGACTAAACGGCAACACGATCGACAATGAAATTTAGACGGAAAGGAAGATCGCCAGCGAGGATCCCGATGGTGCCGACAGTGACGTGCACATGCGACATTCATTGGACTCCTACGATGCTAGATGGTGGTCGACGACTCAACTAACAATCCTTTGGGTAAAGATTAGTTTAGTCCATCATCGAATCTTTGAGCTGTCCCCCCTTCTCGTCTCGCGCAAATGGATCTTCACTGATAGCAGTTTCAAGCCTGCCAGCGGCGAGCAGAAGCAAGGTTATTCGATACCTCAGGAAAGCCTGGCCAGAACCACACGTGCAAGCTATTTTTTGCAATTTTTTTAAAATTTAACCAATAATTCATCTATTTATTTTTTTATTTAAAAATTAAACATTAATATAACAATTTTTCAATATAATCGAATAATAATTTTCTATAGATATTTTTACTTTTTAATAAATCTTTTATATATTATTCATTCATTTATTTCAAAAATTTTGATTATTAAACTAAGTGTAATATTCTATATAGATATATAATCCATAATGGGTTGGTTCAAGTGGTAAGGGCGGGATTCGGTAAAACCAACGGTTAAGTTTTGGGTTCAATTCTCCATAATGATCTCCCTCATGTGACACGCTTAAACCGGTATGAATACCTCGATTACAAAAAAAAAATCTATATAATTTATTTTTAAAGAGAAAATACAATCTGATCTATTTATTATTAAAGAGAATAATGTGAGAGTACTTTGATTGATGCGTTAAGCTATTTATAAAGATTTAATTGTGATCTGATCTAAATTAATTACTAAATTAATTAATAATTATCTTTTCTTGACCACGTACGTGAATTTATCAGAAATCCCACCACAGCTTAATTAAACAAATAAATAAAAGGACTGATGGGAGACATGCACATGTTCAGACATCCAAAGAGAAATTTTTTACTGTTCGCTTTTATAACATATTGACAGTACTTTAATTAATAAATAATGATGATCAAGGGCTTTTAGAACATTAATTAATAAATTAGAAATTAAGAACAGTAGGCGTAACTGCACTGCCTGTAACATCCTAAATTTCTAGTGTACATGGCATGGTGTATAATAAATACATATGTAGTAATATGTATAAATATATATGTGATGTATATGAATTATAGTGTAATAAATGAAAGAATGGTGGACTTAATTGAAAGAATGAGACGAGGGAGGGCTAATATGAAATTCTTGTTTACTATATAAATAAGAGGAATTTTAGAATTCCATCAATTTGGCCTCTTAGGTCACGATCTAGCCCTTATTTTCTCTCCATTTGTCTTCACAAAAACCACCAAATCATCAACAATCCAAGGCAAGGAAGTAAGGAAGGAGGAAGAAGGAAGAAGAAAGAGGTGAGAATCAATTTTCTAATTAGTATACCTTGTGCTATAGTCTATTTGTGCAAAAATTTCCTTGGGTTGTGATGTGGATATGAGAATCACTGCCATGTATGCTTGGAATTTGTGTGGAACCATGATTTAGGATGAGAATTGAAGGAGATTAAGTGTGAAAATGATAGATTAATTCAAATACTGCAGTGTTTTTATACTGAACAGTATCTATTTCGAAAATTCCTAAAATTTAAGGAAGTATTTTCTGGTTCTGAAAATTTTACTGATGAAAATAGACATACCCAGGAGTGTATAGAAATTGAAATCACTTAAAAATTCAAAGTGTGTGAATTATGGTGAATTTATGAACTTCTGGGCGGGGATCTCACATTTCCCCTGTTTTGGAACAGAGCAGGGGAAAACGAAATTAGTTGAAGGTCCAAATCTTCATAGAATTACCTGAGTTTTGGTATGCAAGTCCTTTTATGTGTCATATATAAGACTGTAAATTTTCACTGAGATTGAAGGTCTGTGTGAATTGTTATAGATTTTTAAAGTTGGCTTGCTAAAAACTGGAATTTTTAGTTTCCAAAACAGGGCAGTTAGAAATAAATGGATTTGAATGGGTTAAACACCTTGAAAAGCCCTGATTTTTGGTATGGAGGTATATACATATGTTATATATTAGCCTGTAAATTTTTGTAGCCATTTGAGTAGGATTAACATTTCTACATATTTTTAAGTTGATAGTGCTCAGTAAAGTGAATACAGTGGTAGAATTGTTGAGGTAATAAATTTGATTATTTTGAGTGGCCAAATGACCCCAAATTGGCTCTAAAAATTTTAAGGAGACATGAGGTATGTGTGTAAAAGATGTCTACCCAATTGTGTGAATTTTGAAAGTAGACAAGTGTTGTTGTAAATTGTTTGTCAAAGTAAGTATAGTAATAGAGCCAAAAAGGGGGAAATATTTTACAAGTGTATGGTGACCTAAAAAGAGATTTTGTTTTATTTTTAGGTCAATCACAAGCATCGAAAAGCAGCTATACGAGGTAAGTAAGCTAACTAATCTGAGGCCACAATAAATTATGTACTGTATGTATGAAATTTTATGGACTGTAATACTATTAAATGCTAGCAACTTGATGCTTGAATGTGAAATATTGTGATTGTTTTGGAAGCCTAATATAGAGCTTCTTTTATGTGACTGATTGTCAATGATGAAACGTGATTGGCATGCCCAGACCTAGGACGTTTAGCTCTCATGGCTTGAGGGGAGGTCTGGACCATGTGTTTCTCTAGACGAGATTCGGTAGCATGGGCCCGGTATCACCCGGATTATCAGACTAGCCTCGAGTTATTTCAAGTGTAGGCATCTAAATGTATTTGTACTGTTCTGTACTGTTTCATGGCTTGAGGGGAGGTCTGGACCATGTGTTTCTCTAGATGAGATTCGGTAGCATGGGCCCGGTATCACCCGGATTGTCAGACTAGCCTTGAGCATTCCGTACTCCCATGGTTTGAGGGGAGGTCTGGACCATGTGTTTCTCTAAATGAGATTCGGTAGCATGGGCCCGGTATCACCCTGATTGTCAGACTAGCCTTGAGCTATTATATGTGAACTGACTGTGAAATGAAAAGTCCTACCTTGATTAGAGAGCTTTTCCCTAGGTGACTGTAACTGATACTACGGAAGCGTCCTCATTCTATGATTGTTATTGTACATGAAAAAGCGATGAGTAGAGAAATGTGAACTCACTTATGTGAGATTGAATCGACCTACAAAGGTCTAGAAAGAAAATTGGCGAAGGAGTGCAAATGTAACCGAAGTGAGTTCGGAGCATTTCTTATTTAACAAGTTAGCTAATGCCTGTGTAATTAGAAGTGGATAATTTCATACTGTAGATTGAATTCCAATGTTATTGTTTATTGTCGTATATTCACTTAGCTTACTTATTGAGTTTTACTCACTGAAGTTGTTGTGTGCCTCAGGTGAGCAGTAGAGTGAGTTTTTGGATGGAGGACTTTTGGCATATCGATAGAGTTCCCTTGGCAACCATAGTGTCACACCCCGTATCCAACAGAGTAATACTGCAGCGGATAAGGGCTTGCCAAGGGAACACAATTGTCGTTATACCGAAATCCTTCCTTAATCTGTTACTGATCGAATACCTGAGGTATACAACAGACTAGTGAGTATGAAACTCAGTAAGCAGCTAGAATTATAAAACTAGCGTAACACTCAAAATAAAACAATAAATGGCAATAACCATTTCAGAATATGACTACTATTCAATATTTATTCTATAATTACTGATTACTGTTTATTTCTTAGTATACAAGCCAACAGTGCTTTACTAAGAAAATCATAACATTGATTTCAGTGTTCAAGAAACGCGCCCCTATGCGAGAAAACTGGCACGGCGACGCCAAGTTTCTGATTTCCAATCCGTACAAATTCCAGTTTCGCGCTCCTGTGCCAAGGGAGGGCACGCATGCGCCAACTCTCTATTCTCTCTTACATGAGTCAATGCAAGTAGCGCTTCAGCGTGAAAGGTATGGCGCAGCGATGCCAATTCTCTGCCTATATCTCTTTAGATTCGTTAAAGATGCACCCTTGCACCATTTAATTATGCTCCTGCGCCAATCCTGTATCATTGATCATTTCCTAGACCAATTACTCTCTTATTCAGTCACATTCCTAATTCCATAAATACCTATCTATGGGTAATCAAGCATGACTTTTCCATGTCAAAGCTTATCACATACACCCATTTACATACACATCTCATTTACACATAAACTTTCCACAAGTTTATCACATCTTCATGTGCTCCCATAAACATATAAATCATTCACACATGAGTTTCCATAAACTTGCTACATTGTTCATATGGATATCCATTTCACATAATTTCGGAAGCTTCCACAGTACAGTCACAGACACTTAGGAACAGTGCTCTCTAATCAAGGTAGGACTTTTCATTTCACAGTCAGTTCCCATATGTAGGCCTACCCATGAATCAGCTCAAGGCTAGTCTGACAATCCGGGTGATACCGGGCCCATGCTACCGAAATCTCGTCTAGAGAAACACATGGTCCAGACCTCCCCTCAAGCCATGGGGATACGGAACAGTACAGATACACTCAGAGGCTTACCCATAAAATAGCTCAAGGCTAGTCTGACAATCCGGGTGATACCGGGCCCATGCTACCGAATCTCATCTAGAGAAACACATGGTCCAAACCTCCCCTCAAGCCATAGGGATACAGAACAGTACAGATACATTCAAATGCCTACACTTGAAATAGCTCAAGGCTAGTCTGACAATCCGGGTGATACCGGGCCCATGCTACCGAATCTCGTATAGAGAAACACATGGTCCAGACCTCCCCTCAAGCTATGAGAGCCAAATATCCTAAGTTGTGGTATGCCACTCACATATCAGTTTTCACATTCAGTCACATAAGTGAAGCTCTAAATTAAGCTTTCACTCACATATCACATTCCACATTTCAGTCACATAAGTGAAGCTCTATATTAACCTTTCACTCACATATCACATTCCACATTTCAGTCACATAAGTGAAGCTCTATATTAAGCTTTCACTCACTTATCACATTTCACATTTCAATCACATAAGTGAAGCTCTATATTAAGCTTCTAACCCAATCACAACTTGTCACAATTCATTCACTTTAATGCTAGTATTTAACGGTATCACATTTCACATTCGACATTTAATATATTCCCATAGGCTTGGCATGTAATTTCGAATTCATAACACATCACACCGTTATACATGCCTTCACACATCACAATATTGCAGTTCACTATCATAATTGAGGTTCTACATAGGCTTCTCATTAATCACATATACATTCATAAACACAATAAGCCTACATATCTCACATACACCTATTGATGTGCACAATCCACACATTGACATCATTTCTACACATATAGAACCCCATTGAATTCTTTATTAGTGCCAACCCTTCCATTACTCTTCGATGTATTTCAATCACATCGTTGCATAACTATGTCCATATATAACTAATCTCATTCAATTTCCACTCGTACACATTCATGGCACTCTAATACACATGGTTTTTCAGACATTCATTTGTCATGCCATCTCACATGAGGAAATAGTATCCTCGAATGTTTGGCATGTATTTCATTCTTCATATACACACATCGTTTCATTGGCAATATTATTCAAGCCATATCACAACAAATTCACATATATGAGGGCACAGTCACATTTCTATATCTCACACACATAGAAGTTACGTCAACATGTCAATCACATACACATCAAAGTGTGTAAAATCACACATTTCACATATATTCACGAACACAATCATCAAACACATTTCATTAAAAGTTAACATCTGTTGTGTCCTCAGAAGGGTCTAGCTACTTACCTGGTTAGCCTCGCCTCTTAATTTTGCTCTCATGTGTTTCTTGATAAGCAGTTATTTAAAGTTCATCTCTTCTTCTTCTCCTTCCTCTCTGGTAACCATTGCCATAGTTATGACACACTGATTAGTATCCATTTAGAAGTCATTAAATCCCTTATAGGTTAACAACAATTCAACCAACCAATAATATCATTTATTAAACTCTATAACACACACATATTGGTTGGATTATTATAATAAGGAGTTATTCATTTCCAATCATCACCAAACTTCATGGAACTCAAATAGACATACATATTATAGTCCATGAATTTTATTGAGTCAAAATAATGTCATATACCCCTTGAAAATCCTTAATTTCATTCACACAGCAAATCTGTTTGCAGACCTCTCCACTGAACAGTGAAACTTTGAAGAATTTTATAAAATTCTACAATAATCCAATCTCTACCAAACTTTCCAGTCTAAAACTAGACACATATAAGAGTCATTCCACCAAAAATCAAGATTTTCTAAGGAGTTTAAGGCAGTCAGACGAAATTTATTTCACATACTCAGTTCTGGAACTTAACATTCACAGTTCTTTAAGTCCAGATTTGAAAAATCATAACAATTCATACACAACTCCAAAAACCATGAAAACTTACAGTCTAACAGAAAACATACCCAAGGGTTTGTGTATTAAAAATCACAAAATTTAACAAAGATTTGCCCCCTCAAATCGAGTTCATTCCCCCTGCCCTGTTTTAAAACAGGGGAATTCTCAATTTTGAACCAGAATTTCAAAAATTCATTACAATTCACACACTACGAATTTTTGAGTGTTTCAAAATTCTATAAACTCCTTGACATGTCTAGTTTATCATATAAAAATTTCAGAGTCATCAAACCACCATGGAATTTATAGGAATTTTCGGATCTGGTACTGTTCAGAAAAACAACTCTGCAGGATTCATACTCATGCTTTACTTCTAGCTTCCTAGCATCATCAAATCTTTAAATTCTTCCATAATTCACTCTAATTCATGTTTTTCTAGCCATTTACAGAATATGTCTGACATGAAATATCACAAAAAAAATAAACCATCACTCAATTGCATGGTTATGGCTAGAATTAGAGAGAGAGAAGTGAATTCTTACATCTTGGCCTCTTGTTTCCTTCCTCTCTTCTTGATTCCATGGAAAAATTGAGGGAAAAAGAGGGAGATAGGTTGCTGGACGTTCAAAGAGAAAGGGGGAAGAAAAATGAAATTTCTAGACTTGTCTCATGCTTTATAGATATACATCACACAAGCATTTCACTTAAACCCCCACACTTTCTTAGCTTTTCACTCACACCCTTCCATCTCTCATCTAATTTCATCCCTCTCCATATATATATATACATACCTCATTATGTTAATAATACATATTTTTATAATATACATGTAAGTCAAACTCACTTAAAATTTGGGGTGTCACACATAGACCACTGCTCTATATTAGCATAGCCATACTATAGAACTTCTTTTGATTTTTTTTTATGTACATAAATGCAATGGCTGTCATTAGGAACTCTATTTGGATTATACTTATATTAATTTTTGAAAGAAATATTAGAGTTCACATTTAAATGACTGCATAAAATGTTACTTTCTGTATGTCCAGTATGGGTTGTGACACTGCCAGTGTATGTCTCATTGTAAATTATTATAATAAAACCATGCAATTTTAACGTTTCTTTCTTTTAATAAATAAGCTCTCCCACCATCCTTTTATTTTCGGCATTGATGTTTGTTTCTTTCTCGGAGCAATAACAAAAATATAATGTAACACTTTAACCCAAAAAAAAAAAAATTTAATCTATAGTTATCTGTTCACAATCATCGACAAGCTTCACATCGACGTTTCATTTGGTTGTTTCGAGGAGTCAATTAATTGAAGGAGAAAGTATTTCCAATATATGAAAGTTACATTCACATGTGCATTCTATTAATTAATAACTAGCTAGTAACTAGGAACGTTATGCGTGAATGGCTGAATGCAACGCAGCGCCATATTTTTCATTGTAAATTATTATAAATATTTCAACCCATCAAATTCGTAAATCTTTGCATATTAATTTTCTACTTTTGCTCCCCAATACGAATGTCGATAATGTTTGTAGATTGATCAACAACCATCATCGACGTTGTATTCTAATGAAAGACAAACAATTTTTCATCAAGAAGCATCTAAGGCTGGCCATTCCCGTAAGGTTTCTTGGTAGTTCCTCCAGTGAATAACGTATTGAGTTTCAGTATTTGAAGGGTTTTTAATCTTGATATTGAATTGGAGAGTTTTGTAGTATATGTATTATAGGACAAATCAAGATAGAATAGATGTTTTGACTTATCTATTAAATTTGGTAACTTCTTAACATTTGATCCAATCAAATCTAATGTATGTAATTGTAAGCATCTGATATTATTAAATTTGGACTTGTATAAAACTTTGTTATCATAAATCATGAATTGGTGGTCAAAAAGTTCTTATATGATTTTTTTTTTTTGTCAGGTAAAGCCCTTGAAATTTTCCATGAAAAATCAAATTTACGATCAAATGAAATATGAAAATTACAAATATTAAATCAATATCAATTTAATATCATTTTTAAAATTAAAAAAAAAATCTACTAGTAGAGACCTACATAAACTTTGACCTACTTGCAATTGCTTGTCGAATCAAAAGACATTTAAAATTTGATGTATGGTCTCATGTGCATGCGCATGCCGTCTTTTATACTTTTGGAGCCGTGATAGTTGCAGATTTGATGCAATGATAATCACAAAAATAACAATAATGATACTGGGTTCGTTTTCCTATAGCTGGCTGAATTGGAATTCAAGGAGATTTTGGCTTCTGATGAGAGTGAAACCGACGAGGAAGATGAAGATGACAACGGCACAGAGGAGAAATCTGAAAAAAAGAGTAAGAAACGAGATATATACCGGTCTTTACTTCAATCTGGTGATACTTCAGATGGAGAATGGTGAGGAGGATGGCCAGGATATGGAGGTCACATTCAATACTGGCCTGGAGGATATAAGCAAGCGCATTTTAGAGAAGAAAGATAAGAAATCAGAGACTGTTTGGGAGGCCTATCTCAGAAAAAGACGTGAAAGCTGAAAGAAGGCCAGAAAGAATAAATCGAAGGATTCATCAGATGATGAGAGTAGTGATACTGATCAGGAAGCAATTGAACAACCAGATGATTTTTTTGTTGAGGAGCCTTCTGTCAAAAAAAGTAAGGAGGCTCGGAGTAAAGCAAAAAACAAGGACAGCAACTTGAAGATACAGAGGCAGAAGGTAATGCAAGCAGAGCAGAGCTTGAGTTACTACTACCTGATGACAAGGGGGAAGAAAATGGTTTAAAGGGATATAATTTGAAACCTAGAAAGGCCAAGGGGAAAAAGAGAAAAGAAGCTCCTGATGAGGACAAAATACCTACTGTTGATTTCGAAGATCCACAGTTTTCAGCTATGTTTGCTTCTCCTCTTTTTGCTTTGGATCCCACTGAACCACAGTTCAAAAGGCATGAAAAATATAGATCGACACCTATTTTAAATTTACGTCAAAATAAGGATAAAATGATGCAACTCTTACGTAATTGTAAAAATTAGAATATTTTCTGTGGCTTCAGTGATTGTATATTGATGCATCCTGATGAAACTTCTTAGATGATCCTGTTCTTCATATCTCACCTTTTTTTCCCCCTTCAGATTCTAATTGCCTCATTCCAACTCTTCAAAGAGTGCATAATTTTTTCAAGATATGTGTTTGCTTGGTTCATGAATTCGTTTCTGGTATTGGGCCTGAGTATCCAAGTTTGCCTGTTGCAGGAGTGCAGCTTATGCTCGGCAGGTAGCACAGAGGAAGCGGAAGGCTGACCATCAAGAACCATTGGTAACTGAACCTGCCAAGTCACTTCCAAGTGCTGAGTTGCCATCCGATGACCCTGAGATGCACACGCGAAGTCTGATGTTTCTTCATTTAGGATATATTAGGAATAAATTAAGGATTTTAATTTTGATTTTAGAGATTTTAATTAATTAGGAATTTTGACTTCTTAAATTGAGAGTAATCCTAATTTGAGTTATTTTTCTAATTAATAGTTTACTATTTTATTTAGGATTTAGTTTTGGTATTTTCTAGTTAAACTAGGATTATGATTCTATTTCCTAATGGGATTTTATTTCCTAGTAGAATTATACTTTAAGGTCCTATAAATAGGAGCCTTTAGTTATGTTATTTTTCAGATCTAGTTGTTATTGGTTTTTTGATCTTTTAGTAAAAAGATTATCTTCTCCCTCCCTCAAGTTCACTCTATTTCTCCCTAAATTTCTTCTATTGTTTCTCCCATTTTCTTTGTCTATATCTCCCTCCATTTCTTTTAACTTGAGGAACCCCCGTTCCTCATCATTTTTGCTTCAAAGAAAGATGAAATCTAAGCAAGTTCAATTGCCCTCCAGCGGTAAGATGTCGAAGAAAGATGATAGATTGCAGTTCGAGAAAAATGATGTTTCAAACTTACTTCAATCTGTAAAGAAGAAGACCAAAGTTAAAACACAAATGAAATAATAAGGACGAGTTTTGTTTCCATCGATCTTCAGTATGGAAATGAGACCCTGGGGCCTTCTTAGATTAATTTGAACTTCATATTGTTCAGATTTTTTTCATCCTTTTAAGCAGTTTAATCTGCCAAGTAGCAAGAGGAAAAAAAATTCAATTTTGGAACAAAATGTGGTTATTTATCTTAATCACAATATGAGAGTTACTTAACAGAATGACAATAGAAGTTGAAAATTTTATGGATGGGCTTATTGTTGCAGCCCGCCCACTTGCTTGCTAGAGTTAGCCCAATTACACACAAGGTTTGGCCCATCCGAGCCCATCTTCCGGAAGCTCTAGCTAGTTGGCATGCTAGTTGGCATCCATTGTACATATCTTCTAGATGGTCCAACTAGCCGTTGTAATATAGCCGTTAGAAACTAGCCGTTATGCTAGTTGTGTGCTTAGTTGTACTAGCCGTTATTGAGGAGGTAGCTCACTATAAAAACCCCTCAAGGCTCATTTGTAACATATCCACACATTCATTGAATTCAAGCATTGTAAGCTTTCAATCGTAATACAAAATTTAAAGCAACTTGAAGATACAGAGGCAGAAGGTAATGAAGCAGAGCAGAGCTGAGTTACTACAAGCTGATGATAAGGGGGCAGAGAATAGTTTAAAGGGATAAAATTTGAAACCTAAAAAGGCCAAGGGGAAAAAGAGAAAAGAAGCTCCTGATGAGGACAAAAGTCACAAAATACCTACTGTTGATTGTGAAGATCCACGGTTTTCAGCTCTGTTTACTTCTCCGCTTTTTGCTTTGGATACCACTGATCCACAGTTCAATAAGGTATGAAAAATATAGATCACACGCTAGGCAGGTAGCACAGAGGAAGCGGAAGGCTGACCAGCAAGAACCATTGGGAAATGAACCTCCCAAGTCACTTACAAGTGCTGAGTTGCCATCTGATGACCCTGAGATGAACACGCACATGAAGTCTGATGTTTCCGATTCAAAGAAGGGAAAACATGAGTTATCTTCATTGGTTAGATCACTCAAGATGAAATCTAAGCAAGTTCAAATGCCCTCCAGTGGTAAGACGTCGAAGAAAGATGCTAGGTCGCAGTCCGAGAAAAATGATGTTTCAACCTTGGTTCAACCCGCAAAGAAGAAGACCAAAGTTAAAACACAAATGAAATATTAAGGACAACAAGTTCTGTTTCCATCAATCTTAGATTAACTTGAACTACACAATGTTCAGATTTTTTTCATCCTTTTAAGCAGTTTAATCTGCCAAGTAGCAGGAGAAAAAAAAAATTCAATTTTGGAACAAAATGTGGTTATTTATCTTAATCACAACATGAGAGTTACTTAACTTAATGATAATAGAAGCTGAAAATTTTATGGATAGGCTTGTGCCTTCTGACTTTCACATTTTGTTCTCTTTTCATTTGCTTTTTTTTTTTTTTTTTTTAACGAATTTAATGGAGTTGACAGTTATGGTTAACATGTTGTAGGGCAAAAACTTGTTTCAACACTTGGCTTCTTTCATGGTGAGTTCCATCTCAGTTTTTAGTTATTTTTAGCGTTTTATAATTGTATAGTAAGTAGCTTAAAATAATGAATGGTAATATACAGCCGTATCATTTGAAGAAATGTTTCATATCAATAGGCAATTGTGATTTTTAAAATGATAATATAAATTATTTGTTAATTAAAACAAACTCCTATCGTTTAAGAAAATGTATTTCATTAGCTGAAACTTCATGTAACGTAATAGACAGAGATATATATATTTGAATTATTTACACTTACGAGAAACATATGTATTGTTTACCATTTTTTTACTGGACAAATGACATTGAATAATTGGAAGCATGTTTCCTTACTCATTTTTTTTTAAATGTTTTTGGTAGATAGCATTATTTTGGAGTTGGGCTTGTAAATAATATGCCTTTATTATGACGAAGGAAGGCTAGCAAGTTCGAATTTTAGGTTATTGAACATTTGCCATTATGTCTTTTGTGCAATTGCTATGGATTTTCTATTTTCTATTTCAGATTCCTTATACAAATCTGAAGAGCTTGACATTAGAATTTGAATTTAAACAAATAAAAACTACTGTTTTGCCAGGTTGATGACTAGATCAATTATTTTGAGGTGTTAGCAGATACGTAACTCTAGACTCCCTGAGTATCAAAATGATGATTAAAATAATTATAGCAATTTTTTGCCCACAACATGGTTACCCCACAGATACCACAAACTCTCAACTTCATAAAATTTGTTAGACAGCAAAGCCGAAGAGAACAAAACGTAAAACCCTAATTTGAGCAACATGGGGTGAGTCTTGGGCAAGAAAATGTTGTTAATTTAAAAGAGAATTTGAGTTTTGGCAAGAAAATGCCTCTGATTCGGAAGAGAATGCGAGTGAAGGTCACGAAAATGTTGTTGATTTGCAAGAGAGTGTGGATTATGCGCAGGAAAATGTTGTTAATTTGCAAGAGAATGCAAGTCTTGTGCAAGAAAATGTTGTTACTTTGCAGTAGAATGCAAGTCTTCTGCAAGACTGATGTTACTAAAGTTAGAATCATAATTTGATTCGCTATACAAGACACAAAACTCACTGGAACCTTCAGTTTATGACAGATTATTATAAAAATTAAATAATAATCACGATGACACAAGAAAACAAAGTTGATTTGATCAGAAAGGTCACAAAAAAACAAAGATATTGATGAATACTTTATTGATCACGAAGCATATATAAATACTTTGAATGGCAAAGATAACTTTCACTAGGAAACTTGAAACATTAGTTAAGCAAATGTTAGGACCGAGGACTTGATCATTGAGTCAAGTAAACAGAACAAATTCTTTCAAGCCATTAAACAACGGTTAACCAATTAAATCTTAAAAAAGTCTTAAAATGATTATATATTTTCCAATCCAAAAACAAGGTTAAAATTTATTCCACATTGAGTAGGCAAACTATAGAAGAAACGTAACTGCCCATTATATATAAAAGATGAGAGCGATTCAAGTTCATGCATGACCATCAATCAAAACATCTGAAAGATTAAAAGTTTTCTAAATGACAAAGTTCATGTACAGGAGGTCTAAATAGAGGAGCTGTATGTCATCTCAAAGTTAAGCTACCTTAAAAACAAAGAGCAAGTTTCTCATGGTCAGTGGTGCTGATAAATTGTACTTTGTATATTAAACTGCTCAATTTATATCTAAACTTCTGATATTTATCTCCATCATTCAGCAACTGGAAACACCATGTTAATCAATAAGACCCTAAGGAGGCAAAAAAAAGAAAAAAAGAAAAGAAAAAAGCAGTGATAGTAAATAAAAACAGGATCCTCGACAGGAAGCTCTTCAATAGAAAAATTGAATTCCTCTCCCCACATGGGATTTCTTGACCCTGGTACCATTGAACTGCACCAGCAACACAAGAAATTATATAACTGTAGACACAATAAAGTTGCAACCATACAAATATAAATCCAACTAAAACCTTATGAAACAAAAAGTAATAAATAGTAAATAACCTTTGCAAAAGCATAAAAGAAGTACCACGTCAAACAATTTGTTGCCAAATAAATTTAAGATTTATAGATGGAGTTTCTCTTTACCATTTCATTAAAAAAAAAAAAAAATTCAACTAGCCATTACATCATCTGTAAATCTAACCATACAGACTTAATGAAATGAAGCTAACTAAATCTTAAAGGCTCAAAGTCAATCTGAAAGATAATAAAACAAGTCCATGATACTTGAAAACGGTATGCCGTAATATAAAATCTCTAAGATGGAAAACAATATTCCATCCATTCAACTTACAAACTCTATATAGTATCCATATGTCTGACAACCCATAGATGTGAAGTAACAGTGCCTCATAATTCAGAACCTAAAAGCATAAACAAATGATCCTGTGTATGATAGTAACTTGAAATTAACGGATAATGGTTGCATCAGCATTAGGTGATAAATGATTTTAAGGATAATTAAAGAAACATTGCTTCCGCTACCATCCAAGAATGATGGCCTGATTATCATATCCATTAAGATCCAATCATGAAAGGCATCGAACAAATCACCCAAAAACCACCATTCATTCAGGTAAATTTTAGTTTTAACAAATTGTAGAAGCATTAGAATCAACAAAAGTGATAACACAACTAAGGAAATCAACAAAAGAAACTTCAGACGAGCCTTCAATAACCGCCAGAATAAATCCAGCCAGATGACAATGTAACATAAGATTAAGATACAACATTCACTCGTTAAAGAGTGATGAACAGAAGATCTCAAAGAAAGAAATTTGTCCAATATTCTAAATCATTATCCAGAAGTCTAGCAGATATAAGCCTACACCCCCATGACCAATTCCTTGAACTTGTCACAAGAAAAAGGTTATTCAGCAACCAAAAAATTAACAATCCCAGCAGCAACATGGCTGATTCAATTAAAATCAAATCCAAATGCCAGCAAGACAGTCTGCATATTCCACTACAAACTAATGAACGGGGTAATATTTGCACAATGTCTTCAGAATCCAGTAGGAAGAAAAACATTGCAGCAGGAGTAGTTTTTCAACTCTAAGTGCAACAGCATACTTGGGAGTTAAGAGACTACTGCATGTATAACAACTTAGCAGAGTCCAGAAATCGAACAGCTATAACCAAAGCCAGAATGACCCTTGAACGAGCAGATACCACATTCAATAATTTACATAATTCTGCAGCGTGCAAACTGCATAACCGCATAAGAAATTGATAAGGAACTGAAGAGTTGCACATAAAAGAAAATCCTCCATAACAAGATAAACGAACTGCATTCAGGCTTACCTGGAAAACTTTCAATATTGACAAATATCAAGCTTCCAAGCATTATTACAAGTAACACGTCGCACGATAAATTTCTGAAAAGTCAGCAAAAAACAAAGATTAGTTTTAGCAAACTAATCTTTTATATAGAAGAAAATCAACATTCCAAGAAAGAATTCTACCTCGAAGGCCGAAGAAACATTTGCAAATGTCTAGTCCCTTGAAGCTTGCCTTACAATACTCCTACTTCTGGGTACATAAAATTTTGAATATAGAAATTGATCAAAATCGAAATGTAGACCATGGGAACCAACATGAAAAAGAACAAATAGACATCTTATTAACAGAGGAATGAGATAAATATAAAGATTTATGAACCATTATTGTGGGGGACAACTACATACTTGCGGATAGGATTACAACCCTTTTTGCAAAGCGAGTGGTCATCACCAATTGTCCATTCTGTTTTATCTTACCTGCTTTCCACCAAAACTTTCTAGACAAAAACTTGGTAAATGTTAGAACCACTCGTGTAAATTATTGTTATAATTATCTTCAATCATTAAAATCCCAATGCATCAACTGATATGATTGTAATATTCTAAATATTGCAGTATAGTGAAAAGTTATGCGTGAAATGGGTAAAAATGGGATAACCATATAAAACTAGCTCATGATGTTCACCTGCCACGATTGATTTTGTCTCAAAATGTTGCTCTGTTTTATTGAAAAATAAGCTTCCACTCTGCATATTTAGGACCCACAAATCAATCTCATGAATCATCTTGTAAATTAATTTTTTACTGTGCAAAAAGTGAACCACAAAAAGTAAAGAAACGCTCAAGTCAATGAATTGCAGAGCAACTGAGAAGTCAAAGAGCAAGAATTGAACTTATTTTAGAGTGCTGTATACAGCTTCAAACTCAGTTTCTTAACTTTACTCTCTTCCCTCCATGTTGACCTGCAACAAAAGATGATAGGTAAAAACAGGACAAAGAAATAGTTTTAGACAAAAATTGTAGCTGTTGTTTGACTTAAGTATAGAATTAAAATATAAACAATATGTTGGGATATGATCAGCAAATAATGATGTAATGTGAGGGTGCCTACTTTGGCAAAACCAACCACATTGATATCATTATGATCAAGAGTGAGTTGCTTCAGTTGGGTTTTGTGTTGAAGACTGTGGTAGGTACAGCAAATTCTTGAAAATAAATAAACCCCGAAGGAGGGAAAAAAAAAAAAAAAAAGGAAGGGTCTTACAACTTTCTATTAGTCTCCTTGTACTCCATAACCCTCAACTGAAACAAGAGGTACTGTCCATATGTCAAGATAGGTTTGCAATAATGATATTGCATAGGCGGTTTTGCTTCCATTCTCTGGTAGAGATTCTATGCAGTCAATTTTATAAAAATTATCAAAGTAAATTAAGGTGTTAACAGCATTACATTGACTAACATGAATCAATATAGAGCAGGAGAGATCTATTACCCAATAACCTGTTACTTCTTCTTTGTACTGACGGGATTCCCCAACAGAAGCAACTGGTATTTGGCAGAAATAATATTAAACCATAATTCCAAACACTAGAAATAATATTAGACCAATATCTTCAGAATCAAAAGCCAAACAATGCACATCACTCGCTGAATCCAGTAGAAAAGACTGCCACTTCCACGGAATAGTCTTGAGCACAAAAGGATACTTAAGAGACTATTTCATGTATAAGAATGCACAATTCACCAAACAGCTTACAATGGATTCAATTAGTTTATTGGTTTTTGCACAACTGTCTTCAGAATTCAGGAGGAAAACAAAAACTGGCGCACGAGTAGTTTTTCAAGTCTCAGTGCAACAGCATACTCGAGAGTTAAGAGACCCCCTGGCTAATAACTACCAGAATCATACCATTAACAAGCAGATCCCCCAGCTAATAATTTATTCAATTCTGCCTGCTGCAAAGTGTGTCACTGCTAAACTGTATAAGAAATTGATGAGGGATAGATCAGTTGCACATTAAAGGAAATCCTCCCACAACAAAAGAAAAAAAATAAATTGAGGATTACCTGGAAATCCTTTAATATTGGCGAATATCAGGCCTCCAAGCACTAGTAAATGTAACAAATAGCAGATGAATTTCTGAGAAGTCAGAGAAAAACAAAGAATTAATTTTAGGACACTAATTTTTTATCCAGAAGAAAACCAATAGTCCAAGAAAGAAATTCTACCTCCAAGGCTGAAGAAACATTTGCGAACGTGTAGTCACTTTAAGCTTGCAATACAATTCTCCTGCTTCTCAGCACAGAAGAATTTAACTTTAGAAGTTGATCAGTATTGAAATGCCTGAAAGATGATGGAAAACCAACAGGGAAAACAACAAATAGATGTCTTATTAATTAACAAAAGGACTGAGATCAATATAAGGATTTATGAACCACTATTTGTGGTGGATGAATAGATATTTGTTGAAGGGATTATAACCTTTTCGTAAAGTGAGTGGTCATCGCCTGTTGTGCATTCTATTCCATCTTCCTTCTTTCGCTCAAAACTAACTTTCTAGACAAAAATTGGGTAACTGTTAGAAGTCTCTCATGTTAGTAACACATTGTTGTTATTTTATTTTATTTTATTTTTAATCATTAAGATCACTTAGCATCAACTATAATAGTATTCTAAACACTGAAAGATACTAAAAGGTTACATGAAATAGAGTGAACAATGGCATAACCATATGAAACTAGCTCATGATGTGAAGCTGTTAGAATTGATTTTGTCTCAAAACATTGATCTGTTGTACAAAAGCGTAAGCTTCCACTCTGTATACTTAGGGATCTGCAAAGCAATCTCATGGATCATATTGTGAACTTATATTTTGCAGCGCAAAAAGGATCAACATTTCCAGTCAATGAATTGCAGAGCAGCTGAGCTTCAAACTCAGTTTCTTAAATTTACTATCTTCCCTCCATATTATGCCGCAACAAAAGAAGATAGGTAAAAAGACAATAAACTCTGGAACTGTGATATGTAAACCAAACATTATAACTGTATGAGAATGAAATGGAGTCTCTTACGGCTTCCAACAGCATCCTTGGATACATTTGTATCCTTGTAGTTTTTCAACTGAACGAAGAGGTATTATGCATACGTCAAGATAGATTGTCATGACGGTTTTGCAAGGCAATTTTTTGCTTCCATTCCTCTGCAAGAGATTCAATGCAGTCAATTTGATATATATGTATATATAAAAGTAGATTAAGTTGTCTTCTTATTCATTTATTGTTCGACATATATTCCATGTAAGTAAGCAGAAGAACATTGAACCAAAAAAAGAAGAAATAAACAAATAAATGAAAGAGGAGAGATCTATTACCAAGTTAGCTGTTTAATTCTCCTTTGTATTGATAGAAATTCCCGAACAGATGAAAAGGAATACAGCAGGCACATTATTAAACCATAAGTCCAAACACTAGAAGGCCAATCATCGTCAAAATCAAATGCTAAACAATGCATATTACTCTCTGAATCCAGTAGAAAAGACACGATTTCGAGAGAAGCGCATGTGTATAGAACTCTTGAGCACAATAGCAAAGTTAAGAGACTACTTCAAGTATAAGAATGCACAATTCACCAGACAGCTAACAACGCATTCAATTCAACAGCTGGCAGAATAGTCAGGACAACTGCAAAAGCTGATAAAAATTGATAAGAACACAAACTACATCCCACCAAAACTATAAATATTTTAAAAATCATCCATAAACGTCAACAAAGCAATTTGGTAGCCCAAGAATCATTTAAACATTTCATTAATATTTAATAAATAAGTCTTCATAAATGAAGCAACTATTCAACCTTGATATCTTCTACCCTCTCAAAGAAATGTTAAGAGGATATAAAGATAGCATATACAAATTAAGGAATTAGATTTAGGTTTACCTCAATGTTAATAGTGAAGGAATGCTGCTTAATATTTGTGCAGCATTGCAGATAAATCTCAGAAAGACAAGAAATAATAAAAATGGTATTTTTATGCAAACTGTATGTGTAAATGGTAGCATAACAATAGACAAGGAAAGAAATTTGTGGTATTAGTACTTAATGGATGCCATTCTCATCACTGAATTTATCAAAGAGTTTCTTGTACTCCATAACCCTCAGTCTCAGAATAACTGTACCGACACATCTTAATATACAGATTGCAATCTAAGGAAATTACCAAGTAAAGATTTTGGTCCAAAAGGTTCTTCCGCCATTCCTCTGCAACAGATTGTGTATGGTTTTTTGTCAACTTTTTGTATACTGTGTGGCGAGTCCTTTGCTCCAATAGCCAATTAGCAAGGTCAAAAATCACAAATCTGAATTTAAAGAAAAATGCGCTTCAGATTCCTCTATTGATTCTGAAAATAAATTGAAGCTTCATTAATAAGCATATGACATATTGTTCGTGTTTTAACCTGATCTGCCTTTCTATTAGTCTAAAAAGAATTTTTTAATCAATCTATTTACTTTGGGAAAAGTTCAAACATCTTCAAAGCAGATAGGTTTTGAAAGATACCTGATGTACGAAGTCCTCCCCAAGCAGAACATTGGCTCCCTTGATATCTCCTCTGAAACACCATTTCATTTTGTCCTTCGTAGCTGCAATTTGATAGATTTTTATTTATTAAAATGCCATTTTTTTTAATTGACCAAAGACCAAATTTTTTTATATATTAGAGTTAGACCAGAGTGAACTCAAAATAAACAAAATAGCTGATAGCTGATAAAAAAATTATTAAAGCTTTAATTTCATCAAATACAAAGGCATCTAAATTTCGTCTTTCTTTATAAAGCAATTTAACCAGCATCGATCTATAGTCTTATAAAATCTTTTCCACCGTTGATTTGCTGATAGACAGTGCTTGTAGAATAATTCATGCTTCAGTGCTTGTAGTTTCAAATGAAATGAGAATTGAAGAGAGCGTATAATATTAATAATAATAGGAAAGAAAAATTAAAGAGATGTATAAATACCTTGCCTTACAAAGCTGTTGAAGCAGGGGAGCTTCCTTCTGTATTTAATCGGTAGCAGCCGTCTTTTTGAATCCACTCCCTATCAATTTGAATATTAGGGATGTGAGAAATCTTTGGCCAATCAACACCCTTGTTATTTCCGCATCTTTCTTTCAACTGGGGACACCATCCGATTTTCAAGACTTGCAATTGCATCATCCCTTCTGGGAGATCCATCAATTTATGACATTCAATAATCTCCAGCTCTTGCAGATTGGGAACATGTTGAAGCCATTGTGGAAGAGAGACCAATTCCCTAATATTCTCAAAATATATCGAATTTAGGCTGGTAAATCCATTCCATTGATTGTCATCGACATTGGTGAGAAAGCCAAGATCTTGACAGCGTCCAATAGCCAGCGAGTTTAATTTGGAGAAAGGGACAGAAACGGTGGAAGAGGTTGAGGGCACTGCTGCAATATTCTTCAACTTCATTGTTTGTTCTAGTGGCCGCAAACTGGCACACCACCATGTCAGATGTTCCACAGATGGATACAGCGGCAAGCAACTCAAATTGGGGCAATTGTTGATGGTTAATTGGGAAAGACAAGGGAATGAAGGTAGGTCCATTGCTCCATCATCATTATCAACACCAATCCACCACCCCTTTAGATTTGTACAATAAGAAATGACAAGTGTGTCAAGAGATGGGAAAAATGACGTTGAGGATGCAGAAGACGAATCGTTACTTTCCTTTTCTGATATCATGTACTCTATATCAATTAGCCATCTAAGTATCAAACTCTTAAGAGAAGGTAATTGATCCAATCGAGGTATATGTTGGCATCGCTTACACTTCTCTATCTCAATTTTGGTAAGATTTGTGAGAGAGGAAAGCCAACTTGAAATCCTCGTGCCCATGAACCCAAATATTTCAAGGCCTTTTAAATTAGGGTGTGGCTGTAGGCATTCTAGCACTTCCTCATTAAAACTAACGCCATCATACAACCGGTCACCCGAACGTCCATGACTAGACCACGAGCACAATTTCAGGTAAACGATATTTTTCTTAGCTTTTAAGTTGGCTTTTAATAATGAATGTTTTGAATTGACATGTTTCAATCCTCTAATTTCTAACCTTCCACTTAAGTTGTTCAATCCATTCAATTCGTCTGGCTCCGCATATTTCCTACTCTTGCTCCCCAGTACAAATGTTGATAACATTCGTAGATTGGTTAACAACGTTAGTCCACGTGGTATTCCAATCAAAGAGTGACAATCTTCCATCACGAGACATCGAAGGCTCGCCATTTTTCTAATGTCCCTTGGTAGATTCTTCAGTGATTCACACCATGTCAGTTTTAGTATTTGAAGATTTTTTAACCTTGACATGGAATTGGGGAGTTCTTCAATTTTTTTACTTTGGGACATATCAAGATAGCGTAGATGCTTCAACTTACCTATTGAATTTGGTAATTTCTTAACATTTAATCCAATCAAATCTAACGTACGCAAGCATATGAAACTTGATAAGATTTTATGAAAATTGGGCCGCCAATTCAAGGTGTAACTACTATAACGAAGGGGTATCAAAAATGTCCTTAAGTGATTTTTTTCATGCAAAGCAGCAGGAAGTTTACATGAACGATGCAACTTATAATCAAATGAAATGTGACGAGTTTTTGCATGATAATCTGTTGCACCCGATTTTAACAAAGCACACTCACTTCCTGCAACTTCAGTGGCAAGATCATGCATAAGATCGTGCATCTTACAACTGATCACATCTCCCCATTCATCATACTCTTCATCTTGAAAAAATGACCTTGAAAGTAAATTCATGAAATACTCTTTACCAATTGCTTCTAGACTATAGTTCATATTTGATGACTGAATAAATCCTTGTGCCATCCAAAGATCAACTAGGTAATCTTTTTTAATTTCATAATCTTTGGGAAACAATGCACAATAGGCAAAGCATTGTTTCAAGTGTGAAGGCAGATTATAGTAACTAAACTTGAGTGTTGGTAAAATGTCACTTAATTCTTGACCCCCTATTTGGAACAACTCATTTTTCTTAAACTCTGACCAAAAATCTTCATTGTTATTGTGGTAAAGGAGGCGTCCTATTGTCGTTATGGCTAGGGGAACTCCCTGGCATTTCTTTACAATACATTTTCCTATATTTACTAGATTTGGATCTTTTAGCTCTATTTCACCTTGAAATGCCATTCGAGTAAACAAAGACCAAGATTGGTCTTCATTGAGGCCTTTCAAAATATGACATGGAAGTACACTAGTGATCTCAGCAACTCGTTTACTACGTGTGGTTATAAGTATCTTACTTCCTCTTATGTCATTCGTTAATAACATTTTCAAATTGAGCCACTTGTGACGATTCTCCTCCCATACGTCGTCCAAAACTAGTAAATATTTTTTTCCATCTATTAATACATGCAGATGTTCTCTTAGTTCATCTGCATTAAGTCTTTCAAGGCTTTCTACATTCATATCATTTGAAGACTTTTCGATGTTTTTTACGATGTCTCTTACAATTCTTTTCTCATCAAAAACATGAGAAACACAAACCCACATCCTTAACTGAAAATGATTTTTGACATTTTCGTCATTGTATACATATTGAGCTAGGGTAGTTTTTCCTAACCCCCCAATTCCAACAATAGTAATGACCGAGACAGACTCAACGTAATTTGTGTCTAATAAAACGTTGAATAATTATATTTTTATCTTCCTCCCTCCCAATAACATGGTCTGCACGTACAAACGAGTGTGTTTGTCGTGTTGTATTGATCTCAATCGGTCTTTCCTCCAGGTGGAACTGCCTATCATTTTTAATAGCTTCCAGTCTCTCCCTAATAGTCTTAATCTTATAAGCCATCTTAAGACTATATGCACGCGGATTAGATTTGGAGAAGCAGATGCATACCTCCTCCTGTCGTATCTGAAGTTCAGTAGCAAAATCATCCAACAAGTCATCAGCATCATAAACTGCCTCCTTAAGCCTCAGAAGCCACTCTGTCACCTGATGGTTCTGCTTGCCGTGCTGCTCCTCAGCATCAAGAAGTACAGCTTTGATACTGGGCATGGTCTCCTCAAGCTTCCTAATCTCATCTCCAAATTCAGAGGCCAGTCTGATTTCTTTGAACACCCTGGATCCCAGCCGTTCAATGAGACTTGCAGCAATGTCAAACAGAATTGCTTCAGCCATTTTGGTTTCGGTTGCAAAACTTGCAGGAAGGCTAATGAAATTGTTGTACGTCGAATGAGAGAATTGAATTGCAGAAAATTAAGAAGAATGTGAGAGTGGTTTGATTGAAGCGTTGAGCTATTTATAAAGATTTATAATTGTAATCTAATCTAAATTAATTAGTAAATTGATTAATAATTATCCCTTCTTGACCACGTGAATTGATCAGAAATCCCACAACAGGTCCACAGCTTAATTGAAAAAATAAATAGCCCACGTGAATTGATCAGAAATCCCACAACAGGTCCAGAGCTTAATTGAAAAAAATAAATAGCCCACGTGAATTGATCGGAAATCCCACCACAGGTCCCCAGTTGAATTAAACAAGTAAGTAAAAGGACTGATGGGAGACATTAAGGAGCTGTCAGTCAATGGCGAGCCACCGACAGAGACCAGCGGTTGATTGCGTATGTCTTTGTCTTTTTTATTTTTTAAAATAAAAAAGAGTTAATTTTAAATTTTTTTAAATTTTAAAAATTATATATAATTAATATTAATTTAAATATATTAAAATATATATTTTTTAACAAAATAAAATTTAAAAAATGTAAACAAACATATCCAATCCTGTATAAGCGACTAAACCTTCTTAACCTTGTTCTTTCGTTGCGAAGCAAGTTACGGTTGATTGTATCCACAATATTTGAAAATCAAGTTGCCAACATCCATCAAAAAAGTCTTATGTTTGATGAATTTTCAATTAAAAATTAATTTCTTTGATCTCTTACCTTAAAAGAAACATTGTGATGTCGATCATCTTAATTTATTGAATCCTAATTAGCTTTAGCATCGTAACCTTTGATCCACGGCCAAGTCTTTCAATTATCTAATGACATATTATAAGGACACAATTTTATTTTATTTTTAATCATCCGCTAGAGCAATAGCTCGCATGTATGAATTATATGAAAATACCTAGATTAGATTATTACCTTAAAAATTAAGATTATTATTTATTTTTATTTTTTCAACTATACATTAAAAAAGATTATTTCCCATATACAAAAACAATATTATACTTGTCCTCTCTAATTTGTGAAAATCATATCATAGTTGAAGATAATCGCATAAAATCAAGATCTACAAAAATTAGGATTAGTCTACTGTGCGTTAGCTGTATTACATACATCTGCTATTGTCCCGATTTCTCACCAGAGCGGTCCCTTGACAAGTTGGGATCTTGCTTTGATCGTGTCGGAAATACTTAATTACTTCTCACCCCTTGGATTGATCCGACAGTCTAAAAATCAGATGTATATAATGATGCTGTTGCATGTTAGCTGCGCCCTAAAAACTAAGACTAGATTCATTTGAATATTTTAAGATTTTTTTTTCTTTAGCTATAAATTTTATATTGCTGTCTGTGTACGAGTCATTTATTTTAAATTTTCTTTTCCTTTTTATATATATTCTTCTTTTGCAATTTCTAAAATCTAGATTGATATTCAAAATATTTTTATTGTTTTTGTTTTTTTCATGATACAAGTTTCTGTTTTGATGTTTCTCTCATTCTACACTTTTACGCGTTTTTAGGCATTCCAACCACCTTATTTATGTTCCTGAAGACTTCCGTAGAATAAACTTGTAACAGCTAATCAAAGTCTACCACACCGGCTCTTCAAACTCATAAGTTTTGGGGAAATTTTCATTTTGGTACCAAAGTTTACTTTGATGTAAACTTGGGTAAACTTGGGAACAAAGTTTATTTTATCTGGGGCCTCTATGTGTTAAGTCCCTAATGTATTAGAGGACCGATGGATAGCTTACTATTGGATTCGGCAACGTGTTGAAATTTGATCCAACCAAATCTTATCTATTGAATTGACAAATTGTTACATTTGATCCAGCCAAATCTTATATATTGAATTTGACAACTTCTTAACAACATTTGAGCCAATCAAATTTAACTTATAAGAATATGAAATTTGACAATATTTTATTAATTTTAGACTTGTATAAAACTTTGTTATCATGTAAATCACAACTTGGTAGCAAAAAAGTTCTTACATGATTTTTTTTAAAGGAAAAGCCCTTGAAATTTTTGTGAAAAATCCAATTTACAATAAACTGAAACATGAAAATTAAAAATATTTATTTATATGTATATTTTAATCAAATATCATTTTTAAAATTTAAAATTAAATCTAACTAATATTTTTATTTAATTTAAAAAAAACATACAATTAAAAAATAAATACACCCATAATAATCAATATAATATAATATTATTTTATTACTGTGTATCATTTGGTGTATGTACATACACATACAATGATCAATGTATGGTAATATTATTTTATAGGATAATATCACCAACTATTTTTATAGTTTGATATAATATCACCTATCAATATAGTTTCGTATTTATATCATAATACGTCTTAAAGTTTGGGTATTTTTATTATTTCAATCTGCTATCGAATTATTTTTACATTTTTTCAAAGGACAGATATGGACAAAACAGGAAAATTATTCAAAATCATAGTTATGGCAATCAAAATCAACCTAAAATATGTAACCTGAATAAAAAAAGAAAAAATTTTCTCAAAACTAAAACAATGCCATAAGGCTTTTGCTGGTTGATTATTGATTTTATAGAAACACCCAATCATTGCCAAACTTAACCCTATTTTTCGTTGCTTGGTTGATTAAGAATTAGGATTTTGGTTTGAAGAAGAAGAAAAAGAATCAATTGGATGTGCTGCTTCTGTCAGATTTCAAGAAAAAGAAGAAGAAAATGAGTTAAGATTTAATCGGTTTTTTGTATTTTGTGATTTGGGTATGTTTAGATTCAGGGCTACGTTTGAAGGAGAAGACGAGGAAGGAGATAAGAAAATTGAGGGCAAAATTGGTTTTTCAATTTTTCATTGGTGAAAAAGTGAAGTTAATCATTTATTGGACTTCAGTGATAAAAATAACAAAACAGATATAAAAAGCGAGATCGTTCTGAGATGTAAATCTTACACAGGCTATTGAATGGCCAAGAAATGAATTTTATTAGCTGAAACTTCATATAACATATTAAACAAATAAATATATATTTAAACTACGCACTTACACTTTGAGAAAATCATATGTATCGATTGATTTTTTGTGGAGAAATGACATGAGAAATTGGGATTTTTTTTTTGGTAGCATTATTTTGGAGCCGGGGTTGTAAATAATATATCTTTATTATGAAGGAAGACTAGTAAATTCGAATTTTCAGGTTATTGAATATTTGCCATTATGTCTTTTGTGCAATTGCTTTGAATTTTCTATTTTCTATTTCAGATTTCTGATAAGCTTTGTTCTGTTCATGAATTACACCCTGATTTTCGTTTCTTCGAAGCTATTTCATACAAACTGGTTGAAAAAACTTGAAAAGTCTCACTGCCCTTTAATTAAGATTTTATAATTAATCGGTGGTTATGTCACGCCCTGTGTCAAACATAGTAATACTGCTGCAGCAGATAAAAACTTGCCAAAGGAACACAATCGTCGCTATGCCGAAATCCTCCTTTAATCTTTAACTGATCGAATACCTGAGGTACACAATAGACTAGTGAGTATGAAACTCAGTAAGTAGCTAGAATTATGAAATTGGTGTAACAGTCACAATAAAACAATTAATGGCGATAACCATTTCAAATTATGACCACTATTAAAAACTTATTCCATAAATCACCAATTACCGATTATTTCTTAGTATATAAGCCACCAGTGCTCTACTAAGAAAATCAAAAATTGATTTCATTGTTCAAGGATTGCGCCTCTGCGTAAGGGAACTAGCACGGCGGTGCCAAGTTTCTGATTTTTAATCCGTTGCAAATTTCAGTTCCGCGCTCCTGCACCAAAGGAGAGGCACGCATGCGCCAACTCTTTATTCTCTCTTACTTGAGTCGGTGCAATTGGTGCTCCAGCAAGGACAGTATGGCACAGCAATGCCATTCTCTAGCTATACCTCTTTAAGTCTGTTAAAGATGAGCTCATGTACCATTTAATGGTGCTCATGCACTAACCTTGCATCATTGGCCAATTTTCCTAGATCAATTACTCACTTATCCCATCATATTTCTAATTCTTTAAATACTTGTCTATGGGTGATCAAACACGGCTTTTCTATGTCAAAGCTCATCACATACACCCATTTGTATACACATGTCTCATTTACACATAAACTTTCCACAAGTCTATCACATCCTCATGTGCTCCCATAAACATATAAATCATTCACACATGAGTTTCCATAAGCTAGCTACATTGTTCATATGGATATCCATTTCACATAATTTCAGAAGCTTCCACAGTACAGTCACAGACACTTAGGAACAGTGCTCTCTAATCAAGGTAGGACTTTTCATTTTACAGTCAATTCCCATATGTAGGCCTACCCATGAATCAGCTCAAGGCTAGTCTGACAATCCGGGTGATACCGGGCCCATGCTACCGAATCTCGTCTAGAGAAACACATGGTCCAGACCTCCCCTCAAGCCATGGGGATACAGAACAGTACAGATACATTCAAAGGCCTACCCATGAAATAGCTCAAGGCTAGTCTGACAATCCGGGTGATACCGGGCCCATGCTACCGAATCTCATCTAGAGAAACACATGGTCCAGACCTCCCCTCAAGCCATGGGAGTACGTAACAGTACGGATACATTCAAATGCCTACACTTGAAATAGCTCGAGGCTAGTCTGACAATCCGGGTGATACCGGGCCCATGCTACCGAATCCCATGTAGGGAAACACATGGTCCAGACCTCCCCTCAAGCCATGAGAGCCAAATATCCTAAGTTATGGCATGCCACTCACATATCAGTTTTCACATTCAGTCACATAAGTGAAGCTCTATATTAAGCCTTCACTCACATATCATATTTCACATTTCAGTCAGTCACATAAGTGAAGCTCTATATTAAGCTTTCATTCACATATCACATTTCACATTTCACATTTCACATTTCAGTCACATAAGTGAAGCTCTTTATATCAAGCTTCTAATCCAATCACAACTTATCACAATTCATTCACCATAATGCTAGCATTTAACGGTATCACATTTCACATTCAACATTCAATATATTCCCATGGGCTTGGCATGAAATTTCAAATTCATAACACATCACGCAATGATGCATGCCTTCGCACATCATAGTATTGCAGTTTACTTTCATAATTGAGGTTCTACGTAGGCTTCTCATTAATCACATATACATTCACAAATACAATAAGCCTACATATCTCATATACGCTTATGGATGTGCACAATCCACACATTGGCATCATTTCTACACATATAGAACCCCAATGACATCTTTATTCGTGCCAACACCTTCCATTACTCTTCGATTTATTTCAATCATATCGTTGCACAACCATTTCCATGTATAACTGGTCTCATTCATTTTCCACTCATACATATTCGTGGAACTCTAATACACATGGTATTTCATAGATATTCATTTGTCATGCCATCCACATGAGGAATTAGTATCCTAGAACGTTTGGCATGTATTTTATTCTTCATATACACACATCTTTTCATTGGTAATATTATTCAAGCCAAATCACAACAAATTCACCTACATGAGAGCACATTCACATTTCTACATCTCACACACATAGAATTTACACCAACATGTAGCTCACATACTCATCAAAGTGTGTGAAATCACACGTTTCATAAATCACTATAAACCTAAATCAAATCATTTCTCATATCAAGGTCCATGTATTCATGGCCCAATCCACATTCCATCTACACATTTCATATATATTCACAAACACAATCATTAAACATATTTCATTAAAAGTTAACATTTATTGTGTCCTCAGAAGGGTCTAGCTACTTACCTGGTTAGCCTTGCCTCTTAATTTGCTCTCATATATTTCTTGATAAGCAGTTGTTTAAAGTTCATCTCTTCTTCTTCTCCTTCCTCTCTGGTAACCATTGCCATAGTCATGACACATTGATCAGTGTCCATTTAGAAGTCATTAAATCCCTTAGGTTAACAACAATTCAACCAACCAATAATATCATTTATTAAACTCTATCACACACACATATTGGTTGGATTATTATAATAAGAGGTTATTCATTTCCAATCATCACCAAAATTCATGGAAATCAAATAGACATATATATTATAGTCCACGAATTTTATTGAGTCAAAATAAGGTCATTTACCCCTTGAAAATCCTTAATTTCGTTCACACAGCAAATCTGTCTGCAGACCTTTTAACTGAACAGTGCCACTTTGAAGAATTTTATAGAATTCTACAATAATCCAATCTCCACCAAACTTTCCAGTCCAAAACTAGACACATATAAGAGTTATTTCACCAAAAATCATGATTTTCCAAGGAGTTTAAGGAAGTCATTCTGAATTTATTTCACATACTCAGTTCTGGAACTTAACATTCACAGTTCTTTAAGTCCAGATTTGAAAAATCATAACAATTCATACACAACTCCAAAAACCATGAAAATTTACAGTCTGACATAAAACATACCCAAGGGTTTTCATATTAAAAATCACGAAATTTTACAAACATTTGCCCCCTCAAATCGAGTTCATTTCGCCTGCCCTGTTTTAAAACAGGGGAATTCACAATTTCGAACCAGAAATTCAAAAATTCATTACAATTCACACACTACGAATTTTCAAGTGTTTCAAAATTCTATAAACTACTTGAAGTGTCTAGTTTATCATATAAAAATTTCAGAGTCATCAAACAACCATGGAATTTATGGGAATTTTCGGACTTAGCACTGTTCAGAAAAATAACTCTGCAGGATTCATGCTCATACTTCACTTCTAGCTTTCTAGCATCATCAAATCTTTAAATTCTTCCATAATTCACTCTAATTCATGTTTTTCTAGCCATTTACAGTATATGCCTAACATGAAATATCACAAACAACAATAAACCATCACTTAATTGCATGGTTATGGCTAGAGTTAGAGAGAGAGGAGTGAATTTTTACCTCTTGGACTCTTGTTTCCTTCCTCTCCTCTTGATTCCATGGCAAAAATTGAGAGAAAATGGGAAGAGAGTGTGCTGGACGTTTCTAAGAGAAAGGGGGAAGAAAAATGAATTTTCTAGAGTTCTTCCATATTTTATAGATATACATCACACAATGATTTCCATTAAGCCCCTACACTTCCTTAGCTTTTCACTCACACCCTTCCATCTCTCATCTAATTTCATTCCTCTCCATGTATATATACATACATACCTCATAATGTTAATAATACATATTTTTACAATATACATGTAAGTCAAACTTACTTAAAATTTGGGGTGTCACAGGTTACAAAAAAAAAAAAATTGTCAAAAACCTGAAAAAAACCTGAGAGCTTGACATTAGAATTTGAACTTGAACAAATAAAAACTACTGCTTCTCTAGGTTGATGACCAGATCAATTATTTTGGTGTCAATGGACACATAATATGGGAATGTTTTATCCCCTATTAAATTACATAATTTAATTATTTTTTAAAATAAGAAGATAATAAATATTAAAAAGTTAAAAATTAATTAAAGTATGTTTTGACATATGATATGGTGATACATTATTATGTCAACTCATAATCTGTTACAATAATAATAATAATAATAATAATAATAATAATAGATTCTGCGTATCTAAATTTGTTGTAAATAAATAGAAATCGTTGTGTTATTTAACATGACAAAAGGGGAAAGAAAGAAGAAAACTTATTAGGTAAATGATACCAATTTAAAAAAACGTCTAGTATAAATTTAATCATCTGCGTGCACGCTACGCCAGACACTGGCGGTGACGATGACGGTTTCATGGTGAGAAGTTGAAGATACACAAGCTGGCCTCAGCCTCAGGCGAGCAACAAAGCCGTGCAAATGCTTGATGCTGTTGAAGATTGTAAAAAAGCAGTGCAAATGGAGGAGAGCAACATTGAGGCCAGTCTTGGGCAAGAAAATGTTGTTAATTTAAAAGAGAATTTTAGTCCGGGGCAAGAAAATATCTCTGATTTGAAAGAGAATGCGAGTGAAGGTCAAGAAAAGGTTGATGATTTCCAAGAGAATGTGGGTCATGGGCAGGGAAATGTTGTTACTTTGCAGGAGAATGCAAGTCTTGTGCAAGACAAAAGTTGTCAATTTGCAAGAGAATGCGAGTCTTGTGCAAGAAAATGTTGTTAATTTGCAAGAGATTGTTGGGAAAGAGGAAAAAGAGCTTGCTGGAGATGATGATGTCATCAATTTTGGGGGAAATAAAAATGAAGAACAGGATCAGTGGTTCTTGGATGAGAAAAATGATGTGCCTAAGAATGGGCATTTCTTGAGGGGGTGTAGTGTTGGTGATATCAAGGCCATGGACTGTGAGGTGGAGGAAAAGAAACGAGAAGTGATAGAAGAAGTGATGGAAGAGGGAGACGAGGGGGGAAGGAGGAGAAGAAGAAGAAGAGCAGCAGGAGGAGGAGGAGCACGAAGGGGGATTTAGTCTTTGTCCAAGAGGTAAGAATTTAGAGATGGTAACCTCAGCTAATCTCATTCAAGGAATGGAAGCAGTGCACGACCCTTCCCCCGCCCGATCTCTCCCGTGCGCATATGGACCCCTACCGAGCCACCGGGTCACAGGTACATGACCGCACACTCTAAGGTATTGTCCACTCTGGGCCCACTGGCCCGCACGGTTTTGTCCACTGGTTATCTACACCCAGTGACGCCTCCCCCACTCGAACCCAAGACCCCAAAGGTCATTCAAGTTCGAGGACATCCGATAAAATTGGAACGATACAGAGAAGATTAGCATGGCCCCTGCGTAAGGATGACACGCACAAATCGAGAAATGGTTCAAATTTTTAATGTACCTGTGACCCGGTGGCTTAGTAGGGGGTCCGTGTGCGTCCGGGAGAGATCGGGCGGGGGAAGGGTCGTTACATAAAAAGAAAGGCGTCTTTTTATGTAACGACCCTTCCAAGGCGTCTTTTTATGTACGACCCTTCCCCCGCCCGATCTCTCCCGGGCGCACACGAACCCCCTACCGTCTAGCCGAATGGTACTCACTTCGAACTTGAATGACCTTTGGGGTCTTGGGTTCGAGTGGGGGAGGCGTCACTGGGTGTAGATACCCAGTGGACAAAACCGTGCGGACCAGTGGGCCCAGAGCGGACAATACCTTAGAGTGTGCGGCTATGTACCTGTGACCCGGTGGCTTGGTAGCGGGTTCGTGTGCGCCCCGGAGAGATCGGGCGGGGGAAGGGCCGTTACAATAAGCGTAAGAGGAATCAGATTTTGACGTGTGTTTGGAGAAAATGCAGCATTAGATGGGAAAGGCTAGGACGTTGTATCAGGCAAAAGAAGAGGTTGGTGAGGAATCTAGTGAGAATCAACAGCTTTTATATGATGAGTTGCAGAAGCGGGAAAACATAATTGAACACTTGCATAAGGCCAAGTATGAGGAGCAACAAAAAAGGCAGCTGGAGGTTTATAGGCTTGAACGTGAACTTTATCTTATGGGAAATATCCTTGAACAATATAGGAAGGCTTTGAAGGAGACTCAAAAGGCATTTGCTGAATACAGATCACGCTGTCCGCAGGCTGATGAACCACTCTACGAGGATGTTGCTGGCGGTGAAGGTTTAGTTCTAAGCAGTATGGAATGGGAAAAGCACTCTGCGAAGCAAGAAGAAGAGAGAAAGAAGCAAGAATTAGAGAGAATGAAGCAGGAAGAATTAGAATTTAAACAAATTAAACTACTGCTTTTCCAGGCTGACAAATTTGACAAATTTTGAATTGTCTGCAAAATGCTTAACCGAACTCAATGAGCATCAAGATGATGATTAAAATTTGCATGTTATGTCTATTCGATACTAGATGACTAGATGTCCACTTTGGACACTACCCAACATTGTTAAATGTTATGTCAGATAATCCATTTTTGCAACTCATCCATTAGTTTTTATTTATTTTGATATTTCTTCCTTAACTTAGAAAATTTTTGTGAAAAAATTAAAAATTAATTAAAGAATGTTGTGGTATGTGATAATGCATTATCATGTGGGGTATCACATTCATAAAGATAGAAACTTCGAACCTAACTCTTATATAATGAAAACCATTGCTTTTGTTTTTAAAAAGAGAACGAAAAATGAAAACTTATTAGGTAAATGATACCATTATATATAAAAAAAATGCCCCCTGGTCTAATATAAATATAGAGTAAAAAGTTATTTACACCCAATATTTTTTGTCATATATATAAGTATTTATTCATTGTACTTTTTATCAAAGTTTTAAAATTTCATTTATATCATCCTTAAAACCCAATCTTATAGCAAATTCATCTTTTTATAAAATAAATGAATAAAATCTATATGTGTGCGTGTGTGTGTATATATTAAATAATTTATGACCCATTATTTTCCTAAAAATAATGTTATTTCTCATTATCTTAAGAATCTGGAAATAAGAGATCTTGAAGTCATTTTCTTGACGTTTGAACCCATTTTCATGAATTATGCATGGTTGGAGTTTCCTTGATTCTGTTCTTGAAGCTAAAGGTTTTGGGCACAAATGGAGGCTTTGGATCCAAGTCTGCCTTAAATCAATGAATTTTTCCATTCTTAGACGAGGTGACCCAATTTCTCCCTTCTGATTCACCTTAGTTGTGGATGCTCTAGGTAGGTTGTTGGACAAAGCTACTGAAGCTAAATTTACAGTATGTTGATGACACAATTTTCTTCTCCACTAGTGATGATCATAAGCAACGTCCCACAATGTTTCCAGCAAATCAGGAGTCGTTACTGCCTCCTCTCATAATTGAAGCTAGAATTTGGATTTCTTAAGGAACTTGAGTGGGAGAGAAATTTTGGGTCTCTCCCTACTCTTGTCCAGTATTGACAATGTTCCGTTAGTAATCTTGAAAAAGATAGGAGGGTTGGAAACTTGACTCCTCAGGGTCTTTTTCTTTTAAATTATTTTTCTCTTGAATGATTAATTAGCATTTTTTTCCTGACTTTCTGCCTGCTGCTACTATTTGGAGGGCCAAAGTTCCTTGTAAGGTTCAGATTTTTGTTTGGGCCTTACCTCAAATCAGAATCAACACAGCTGAGATTTCTATGCAAGACCAGCATAGAAATCATCAAGCAAAAGGGTTTAAAGTCAGAGAAATTTAGGAAACATTTCATAGATGGAAAATATTTCCTGGAACATGGCTTGCTCCATATCTGATACAAGCCAAGCAGTACACAACTTATCAAGCTACATAACAGTCATTGCTGATGTTAAACGCAGAATTTGGTTTTCTTTCCCGTTCACATTCTAGCTACAGTAGGCATGAGCTTTCAGAAATAACATTTTAGCCAATATTATAGTAAAATACATAGCTCAGGGTCTTATTTATGGTATAAACACTACTGTAGTGCCCTCCTGCATGACAAGGAAAAGCACTCCCAATATTGTAAATAAAAACTCGTTATCAATTTAAGGCTTATAATTCAGGTTAATTTACTTGTACCATATATGATCCTCATGTTAAACAACAGAGGAGCTCAGAGAAGAGCATTGGCAGTTAGTATTGATCAGATGCATCAAATTCCCGAAAGGAAAGGCTTTTCAGCAACAAACACAAGTTATGGTTGCATTTAGTGCAATCACAAGAAGACTAAATATAATCAATTAACAAGGTCTGCCACCATCTTAACATATCAACAAATACTAAGAGGAACTATAATTAATATGAGTTTTTCTTCATTAACATATTTATAAAACAAATCACATTACCACTGAAGAACAATCATTCATTTGGAGCACATTCTGAGGTGTCAGAAACCTTTTGTTTTGCACGAAATTCGTTGAGATGTTTTACATCATTTTCAACATCAAGCAACCGCTTAGACAGCAAACAAAGTCCATCCCTGTGTGCTTTGAATTTCGTATTCCATCCTTCTTCAAACTCCTCCATTTTCTTTTCAATCAATAATCGAGTCATGCCCGCTTCTTCTTCCTGCTTCATTCTCTTGTCTTCTTCCTGCTTCATTCTCTCTTCTTCCTCCTTCATTCTCTCTAATTCTTGCTTCTTTCTATCTGCTTCTTGCTTTGCACGTTGCTTTTCCCATTCCATACAGCTGAGAACTAAACCTCCACCGCGAGCAACATCCTTGTAGAGTTGTTCATCAGCCTGCGGACAGCGTGCTCTGTATTCAGCAAATGCCTTTTGAGTCTCCTTCAAATCCTTCCTATATTTTTCAAGGACATTTCCCATAAGATAAAGTTCACGTTCAAGCCTGTAAACCTCCAGCTGCCTTTTTTGTTTCTCCTCATACTTGGCCTTATGCAACTGTTCAATTATGTTTTCCCGCTTTTGCAACTCATCATATAAAAGCTGTTGATTCTCACTAGATTCCTCACCAACCTCTTCTTTTGCCTGATACAACGTCCTCACCTTTCCCATCCAATGCTGCATTTGCTCCAAACACACGTCAAAATCTGATGATGAGGCACTCCTCTTACGCTTATTGCTGCCACTGAGAGATTGATGTAGCACCTCATTGGTCTGACCAATCTGTCTCTTTTTCCCCTTACCAAAATGTGATAATGATACACCTGGAATTGCATTGGTATTGTTATCAACACTTGAGGAAAGAAACTCCCCTGGTAAATCATTATCACAAATTTGTATTCCAGTAGTACAAGGAACTTGCACTGCTTCCATTCCTTGAATGAGATTAGCTGAGGTTGCCATCTCTAAATTCTCACCTGTTGGACAAAGACTAAACCCCCCTTCGTGCTCTTCTTCCTCCTCCTCCTCTTCTTCTTCTTCTTCCTCCTCCTCCTCCTCCTCCTCCTCCTCTTCTTCTTCTCCTCCACCCTCATCTCCCTCTTCCACCACTTCTTCTATCACTTCTTGTTTCTTTTCCTCCACCTCACAGTCCATGGCCTTGATATCACCAAGAGTACACCCGCACAAGAAATGGCCATTCTCAGGCACATCATTTTTCTCATCCAAGAGCCGCTGATCTTGCTCTTCATTTTTATTTCCCCCAAAATTGATGACATCATCATCTCCAGCAAGCTCTCCTTCCTCTTTCCCAACAATCTCTTGCAAAGTGACAACATTTTCATGCACAAGACTCGCATTCTCCTGCAAATTGACAACTTTATCTTGCACAAGACTTGCATTCTCCTGCAACGTAACAACATTTTCCTCCCCATGACCCACATTCTCTTGCAAATCAACAACATTTTCTTGACCTTCGCTCGCACTCTCTTTCAAATCAGAGACATTTTCCTGCCCAAGACTCGAATTCTCTTTTAAATTAACAACATTCTCTCGCCCAAGACTCACCTCAATGTTGCTCTCCTCCATTTGCACGGCTTTTTTACTCAGCTGCGGATGAGGCCAGCTTGTGGGTCTTCAACTTCCCACGTTGAAACCGTCACCGTCAGTGTCTGGTGTAGCGTAGCGGGTACGGGAGATCCCTCTTCTTGAAACTTGAACACTCAGACAAAATGTACACTTGGAAGCAGATGATTAAATTTGTATTAGAACAGGGGAGGTTTTCTTTTCTTTTCTTTTTTCTTTTTTAATTGGTACCATTCGCCTAACATATTTTTTCTTTTTGCTTTTTTCTTTTTCATGTTAAATAAGGCAATGATTTCTATTTATTTACAAATTTAGATACGAAGTATCTATTATTGTAACAGATAATGAGATGACATAATGATGTATCATGGTATCACATGTCAAAACATACTTTAATTAATTTTTAACTTTTTAATTTTATTATCCTCTTATTTTAAAAAAATAATTAAATTATATGATTTAATAGAGGATAAAACATTTCCCATATTGCCTTCGCATAAATTGGAATACAAATCTCAATCTTATATTTATAGCATTTTTTTAGCACAAAACTAAACAAGTTGTAAACGAAACAAATAAAAAAAAGTACAAAATTAACTAAAATAAAAAAATGGTTATTTAAATATTTACCATACCAACCTTTTCAATTTTAATGTTTGAAACTAAGAGATTTGAAAGACTAATAAAGTCTCATATGCTATATAATATAAAGTAATATTTTTTATTAATAATTTAGATTTCTATGGGTTTGAAGACGAAACTAAAAAAAAAAAAAAAAATTATAATAAAAAAGTTAACTATTTATTGTTTTATAAAATTTCTTTATATCGATATTATACACAACTGATTTCCTGAGGGCTAGGCCCGGCTACACCAGATCCGCCATATTGCCTGGGAGCTATTCTGAAACAAAATCCGAATTTAACTTCTACATTGAACCAGTTGGCCAAATTGTAACATCACATGTGGATCCTCGCTTTTGCTTTTTGTGCTTTGTTGACTGAAGTTTGACAGTTTATGCTTTGTGTGGTGTAAGCAAGTTGTGGGGCAAAAAATTATTATAATTATCTGATTTAATTATCGTCTTGATGCTGATGGAGTCTATTATGTATCTGCTGACACCTCAATATAATTGATCTAGTCGTCAACCTGGACAAGCAGTAGTTTTTATTTGTTTAAATCCAAATTCTAGCGTTAAGCTCTTCGGCTTTTTGACAGAACTTGCTGTAGTGACTGATTAATTATAAAAATTTAATTAATGGCAGTGAGATTTTTCAAGTTTTTCCAGCGTGTTTGTATGAAATAGCTTAGAAGAAACATAAGGTGTAATTCATCAACAGAACAGAGCTTATCAGGAATGTAAAATAGAAAGCAGAAAATCCAAAGCAATAGCACAAAAAGACATAATGGCAAATATTTCAATAACCTAAAATTCGAACTTACTAGCCCTCTTTCATAATAAAGATATATTATTTACAACCCCTGCTCCAAAATAATGCTGCCAACAAAAAATAAAAATAAAAATAAAAAATGAGAAGCAAACATGCTTCAAATTTCTCACGTCATTTCTCCGGCAAAAAATGGCAATTAATAAATATGATACAGGGTTGGAATACCGCCACATAATGAAAATATGAGATCAAATAATGGCCCAAACTGGAATGAGGACTGTAGCGAGTAGTACAGTAGAGAAGGGGTGCAGATTAGGTGAATGACTCCCCGTTGATGCTGCTGGTGCAGACTTGGGAGAGTTATTGTCATTCCCAGCTCTGGCTTCCGGCTTGATAGCAGTAGCAGGGGGAACCGGAGAAGCACCTGGTGGGTCAATAGACATCAAGGTGGAGTTATCATCATAACCTGCATAAATAGATCTCAGTGTTGTCACTATACCATTTCGAAAGATAATAAAATGTCCACTTTGACGCCAATTCTAGACGATGGAATTATACTCACAGTTGGATGCCTTCCAACCCAGGATATTCTTCTCTCGATCAAAGACTACACGATAGCCGGTCATGAAGTTTTCTGGATCAAACAAAATAATTCATAACATAAGCAACAATTATTTATTGCATACTTGCAGAATTGCATGTGGCTGTTAGTATATACACTTCCGGGCCAAGTAAATCAACGTAGAACAAATTATAGAAAAAGAACCACTTGAGGCAGCCTTGTGAATTTTTAACCTCACATTTGATTACTTTTTTTAAAAAAGTTATTAATCCAACATAGAGAAAGCTTGACTCTTCATTGTTGCCAAACTAAATACATGTAGATATGAGACAAAAGTAGATCATGAATTGGATCAATCTACTGAAAGAATGCCATAAGTTACCTCTTCCTTCTCTACGATGTGGAAGAGAGAGAGAGAGAGAGAGAGAGAGAGAGAGAGAAAACAGAATAAAAATAAGACTAAGAAGCTAGTTTAATGTTGGTGCAATCTATAACCAAGCATGGTTTTTTTTTTCCTTTCTCTTAATAGAGATTCTGAAGTTGTTAGTAAGGCAAGACACATAAGTGGAACTGCCAGCAAATTTTCAAGTCATTCCAAATGAGGATATATTTGACCAGGTCAAAAATTAAAAATTGGCAGTTGTGGGGAATGCAAAACATCAATGTGAATGGTAAATTCCTTAAATAAGCAATAGGAGTCGTAACAAGATACTCACGCCCAATGATATTCACATCTTCACTTTTGACAACAGCCAGACAATATAAATTCAACTCCTGGGAACACAAGAATGAATTTCTACATAAGCGTTGAGGCAGTTAGGCAGGTTTAGAAGAACGAAGCAGTAAAAGTGGACATTACCTTAGACTCAACCAATATTATTGGCTCGTTGACATAAAATGGGTCACCCCCTTTCATTGTGAAATTCAAACCAGGAGATTTGAAGTCTGTTTGGTTTGAACTGGTATGTAAACAGAGAAGAAGTCAATGCTTGGTCTAGAAGGATACAAACTAGTATAAATGTAGTCTTTTACGTGTAAAAATTACCTTAGGACATAACAATATTCAAAAGGGAGATCTCTCTGAGACGTAAATCGTTTTTCTGCAGCCAGGGTGTCGAACTGCCAAGAAAACTTATACTATTAGCTGAAACTTCATTCAACATATTAAACAGAGAAATATTATATTTAAACTACTTACACTTTGAGTAATTTTTGTATACGCCGGGTCATTCAGATATGTAAAGGAGGTACCAGAATCAAAAATTGCACTAAACTCAACATCAGCAGTTTTATCCCCAACACTTATTTGTGTTATGGTAATATTGTAAGTTGGACTGCAAAGAAGTTTTGACATAAAAAGATCAGCACAGACAGCTTAAAATTTAGGTCAAAAAGGACATATACCAAACTTGGACGGATGATGAAGTGGCCACTTACTGTGACTTCCTAAGATAAAATGGTGTTTCTCCTTGTCCTGAGCTGCCTTTGTCCCCAAAACTGATTCTCCCAATACCATCAGAGTGAAAGCACAGGGAAAAGGAATTTGAAATTAACCCCTTACTTGCTAAGATGCTAGGAACCGATATCTTGTCCATGCCAAGCCCGAATAAACCATTAGGGGCTGCACCATCTAAGAATGATCCAGTCTGAATCTGACCACAACTGCAACAGAAAAGCAAATTAAATTACAAGTTAATTAAAATTGAACTATATTCATCAACACGCAAACAAGAATATAGCACATATAATATGTGAAATACCGAGGATGTTGTGATGAAATCACTAGTCCCCCTCCAACAGTCAAAAATATTATTGTTCTTGTAATTGTCAATAATCTTAATCATGATTTATCTCCCTTAATTAAGAACAACATTTATTTCTCTCTACTTTCATGATGTAATAATCTTGAATACCCCATCACCATTAGAACTTGTACACCAAAACCATATGATATATTTTTTTCGAGGAAATTTTCAACAGCAAAAAAAATAAAAATAATAAATAATTACCTACCCAAACGAAATCCGAGCATCTACCCCTTTGGGTTTAATATCATTTGTGATTAAGTGTAATACATCCTCTACCAAGATCCCAGTTGATGAAGTGTCCTCAGAAACATAACGAACCTGATAAGGACAACTACTGCTAGCTGAAGTGCATTTGCTTCCTAGTTCACACAACGTGCTGTTACAGGCGACCTTAGAGCTTGTTGAAGATGTATTAGGGCTATAAATATTGAATTCTATCACCTGTACAACAATATATTACATAAGACCAATAAAAGGAAAATATAGAGATTAATTAAATAGTTTGCCATTCTCTTTCTGTGTTATATAAAATTTTACAACTTTTCACTAACTAAGAATTTTGGTTCTCTAACTTCCAACTTTGCAAAAACAAAATACAATAGCATCATTTCATTTTGACTTTTATAATGAAGAGTGCTCGGCAAACTATAACCAAGTTTTTGAAAATCTGAAATCCTAGCACAGAGGCATATGGCTAATATTTCCAGATGCTTTTCAAGTTGTCCATTAATTATTTTGATATTAATAGTTTGGACAGAAACAGGAGTGATGATGATGGTAGTTTGAAGATTTCATAGCTGTAATGACCATCCTGCAGGGCCTGCAAGCTTTGAAACCAATTTTCACATGCATAATCTCTCTCTCTCTCTCTCTCTCTCTCTCTCTCTCTCTCTCAAAATTGTAATAAAGATTTTGAAACCAGACTCTGATAGGTTTTTGTTATCCAATGCCTAAAATCAAATTGAAATCTTAAAAAAAAAGACAAGTTATACTCTACTCGAAGTATAAAATCCATACAACAAATCATGATTAAAAAAATTTTAGTAACTGCAAGATTCAGTACCTCTCCACTTGAAGATTTCAAGCCATGCACACAACTGCTACAATCGCAGGGTAGCCAGAACACATCACTACCGGTGTCTAGTGCCACAAGATATGACAAAGCCGGTGTACCCAACGAAACATTCGCATAATATAAACTGAAATTCCAATAAAATATTAGTCTGATGCAATAACACTGTTGGTAACAATACTGTAATTTATTAAATGAATAAATAATGAAAAATAAAAGAGAAATTTAACATTTCTTCCATTTGTTTAAAAGATCTAAAACAAAATGGAATGATTGTAGCAAATATCCATCGAAAAAACTACAAAAAGAAATCCAGAAATTATATATATATACACTCATCATGTCAATCCTTAAAGCACATTTTATGTATATATAAAAAAAAATCAATATGAAGTTATTATTCAATTTACTATAAATAAATATAAAAATATGCTTATGAAGTATTCACTTCACAATATACCATTTCTGTCAAAAATATAATTTTTATTGGTAAATTAATAAAATATAAAAACACTTCTATTTAAAATAAACAATTTTTTTTCAAAAAAAAAACGAATTTTTGAAATCAAACCGTTAATAAAATTTGTAGAAACAAGCACAATTGTGAATTTCCAATATTAAGGAAGTATTTGATAACTATGGCTGAGTCCTTAAGCCATTAGAAATTAACAAGCAATCAAACAAAGCCAAACTCTACGGCTCTCCAACAACTACAAAACCAAACTTACAATTCGTGCAGTTCAAAAACAAAAAAATAAAACCGCAGAGAAGCGAAGGAGAGAGACAACATACAATCCGAGGGAATTGAGGCGATAAGTGTCATTTCCGCTGCTAAAAGTTAACGGCGTCTGATCATTTTCCGCGGCAAGTCGACGGCCGTGAAACACGCGGTCACGGTGGGCCAGAGCAGAATAGTACTCGAAACTTCCTCTCTTTGGCAAGTCATCTACGGCCAGAATTCCCTTCACCGGATCCGAGTAACGGTGATGGATGTCAAACCCGAACGTACCGAATCCGTAACAACAGGAAGGCCAGCCCAAGCATGTTAATAAAATTAAAAGATAAACGGAGTTATAACGGCAACTAAAAGCGGGAGAGGAATCCGAAGCCATGGCTCCGAATTTTAAGTAGAAAAGAAGAAGATGATCTTCTTCTGTTTTGGTTTTGAGAGAGAGGAGAGGATATAATGTGAATTGGAAATGAATGTAAGCAAACAGAGAAAAATTAATATATGAATGAAGTTTTGTGATTTACGTAAAAGCGAATTGTCGTTTTTTAAGAGAGAAATTGATGAATTGACAACGCGTTTGCACTCACCTCAGGAGAGACTACTTGTGAAGTCTTCAACTTCATGTCACTGTGAAGCCATCCATCAGCGCTGTTTGGTGAACGTGAGGTCGTAGATGGGTCCCCTCCTTT